>OZ024823.1:110755458-111180458 GCA_964016985.1 Anodontia alba
TGAGAGAGATAGGCTGAATTCATTATTTAATTTTCAATGCGTATTTGCTTTCTTATAGTCTGGCCCCAGACCCTTTCTTTATTTTTATTTTCTTTTTCTTCTTCTTTTTTTTTTTTTTTTTTTTTTTTTGAGGGGACACAACACTTATATAGCTTGTAGAATTTTTGTTTACTTCAGTCCCTTGGTTAGAAAAAAAGGGTCGTTTTTGTTCAGCCATAGGTAACTTGAAGTTGGATTAAAGAGGATCATGATAAAAAAATTATAATGTCGAGAAAGAGAGAAATAAATATAAAACAAAAACGACTGGAGCCAGTCTAGCTTTCTTAATGTGTTTGTTCAAATTTTTGGTACTTGATGTGTTTATTGGTACATTTGAATAATTAAATTATGTGGTGTTGAGAAATGTATGAATTTTTTTTTTTTTTTTTTTTTTCAGTTTTGTTGTCTGATTTGTTTATGTATTTATGTGTGTTATTCAAATTACGTAGTGTTGAGAACTGTATAGCTTGTCACTAGACTGTATCTAGGAGCCAGAATTCAAAACTCAAACTAAAATAGATATAAAAATAAAGCTAATACCCACTGTGCAAAGCAGACAGTTTGCACTAGAAGTCCAAAAGACAAGCGTTATTTAGTACACAAGGGTTTGAAATCAGAGCAGTATACTTTAATTGAAAAACTTCTCCAAATCAAAATAAAAGAAGATGAACATAGAGATATTGTTTGCAGAAACTGTCAGCGCAGAAAAAACTCACCTTTTTTTTGACAATCTGTATTAACCTTTGTCATACTGAATAACTTAAGATGTGACGCCCACTTCTAATTTTTAGCCAGTCAGATTGTTTGATCCGAATTGTTGCTAGAAATTCTCATATTTAATGGCAAACAGTGCAGATCCAGATCCAGATCAGTTGGCTTCTTCAGAAACCAACTGATCTGGATCTACACTATTTGCAAAGGCAGGGTATATCCAGGTTCAGCATGACAAGGGTTAACCTCATTAACTAAACTCTCATGGCAATCTTACAAGGTACCACTACCCCACCCCACTACCCTCCCCCCCCCCTCCCCCGCACACACACCCCAAAACCCAGGAGACTGACTCTCTTGATGCTTATGTATTAACTAACAGAATTTTTAATTAATGCCTGATAGTGCTTCATTAAAATTATCAGTTACCATTTTTTCTGGGCAATTCAGCAGACGACAAACAGGCAATATTTTTCTTATTTTTCTGACTTCCAGGCACCCAATATCAGAAATTTGATACAGACCATTAGCTTTTCAGCAATGACAGTCTAAGTTTACCTAACAAATTTTATTACCCTCAGCTGTTTGATGAGAACCATTAAGTGTTGCAATGAGAGAAAGTTTAAAAGATCAGCAGGCGGAATTTTGCCTAGACCAGTTTCACTTGTTACCAGACCCTTTTGTTTCTAGCCAAGGGACTGAAGTAAACAAAATTTCTACAAGCTATATAAGTGTTGTGTCCCCTCAAAAAAAAAAAAAAAAGAAAAAAAAAAGAAAAAAAAAAAAAGAAAAGAAAAAATAAAGAAAGGGTCTGGGGCCAGACTAGTGCCCCAGTTACTATATATATCATTGGGGTAACAGGGAATTAACAATGTACAGGCTTGTAATTAATGCAGAGTTTTCTCTGACTCTCTTTTGGCAGTTTTTTTACTCCCAAAATCATGTTCTGGACTCCCAGAACTAAGGGATAAGAGTCCTGATTGATGCATTTATCATCAGTGTAAACTTGATTTTATTTATTTTTGGCTTTGAATTTTTTATTTGTTTTGTATCTAAAGGACAAGAAATATAACTATTTGGGAAACAGTTAATTTCTTTAAAACAATAAACACCTAAATCATATTTATTGACCTCTTAACTCACAATCGACGAGTCACTGGGACCCTCGGTTTCAAACCCTGAGGGAAAACCCTGTTAATGATTTTTTTTAAATGATTATCATATTGATTCAGGCAGGGTTTAACTATGGCATGCATCATGTGACTCAAAAAAAAAAAAAAAAAAAAAAAAGAAAAATGATACAGAATCTTGTAGTCATCTAACTTTTTCCCTAGTTTTGCAAAATTCAGATGATCAATAGAAAACTCTACAAAAGTTTAAACACTGAGATTTTTCCTATTTCAGGGGTCATAACTCTTCAAGGGTTAATTTGTTATGGCAGATTCAAGAAAATACAAAAACTTTAGCCTGTCTGACCTTTCTTTTCCCAATTTGATTCAGTGTATACAGTATGTAAAGAATAGTGTTTTTCTTATAGTTTAAGGGGCATAACTCTTATGTATATTATACAGTACAACTGGTTCAAGAGATGAAACCAGGTTTTTTTGTTTTGTTTTTTTTATTATTTAATACTTGGTGCAGTTTGATGAAATCAAATAATACTTGAAGACTTTATATACCAAGCTGGTACAAATTGGATAAGAAATAATGACTGGTACACAAGGGTTAAATTATTGATTTTTCACCATTTCAGGGGCCATAACTCTTGTATGTATAATACAACATGGCTGATGCAAGAGCTGAAACCAGTTCTTTTGATTATCTAATACTTGGTTCAGCTGGATAAAAATCAGATAGTGCATGAAGGCTATAGGACCATTCAGGCTAAAAATCTGTGATTTTGTGCTTTTTCTTCTTTTTTTTTGGGAGGTAATTCTAAAACAAAAATAACTTAAAAATTTCAACAGCGACCTTTCAATTTCTTTTCAGTTTTTGATAGATAATAAAATGTTTTATCATCTGAAGGAGTATAAGAAAAAGTTAGATTTTAGAAATAGATTTTTTTTTAATTATTAGGTTTTGAATTATTTTTGTTTCTGTTGGCTATGTTATATGGATCTGGGTAAGAGTAAAAGAAATCACATTTTTCCCCTTAAATGTGATCAAATTGTTGATATTTCTGGTTCACTATATTGAAATATGATCAAAGATGTGCTATAACCTTTAAAACACAACATATTGCCAACTTTCGTTTCATCTGAGGCTTAATTAAAGGAAATTTTGCTCTCTTTTTTTCATGTAATAAAATAATCGAAATTTGTGCACGTGACCAACCCTCTTTTTGGGGCTCTGTCACGAAATTTTGCACAGCGACATATACTTTTTTAATCATTTTCTTATTCGCCACAGATCCTACTTTCAAATAAAACATATTAGAAAAAAAAGTTAGATTTTTTAAACTTTAGTACCACCTTAAGGGGGTCAATATTATATAGGCATGTTTTCGTGATGCAAGCCCACGTTTGGCTAAGAATGTGAGCTTAATGAATAATCAATTAACTATTCTTGATCTACAGTATGGTCAGACACCATGTGGTCGGCTGGATGCATCAAATATCATTACAAAAACACGCCTATTCAAATATATAGAATATTTCAGCGCCAAAAAAATTGAAAATTTTCAGATAAAAAACTTTGCCTTTTTTCATATTTCTGCTCAAACCATAGATTGTGGGTACTCGTTAGAACCGCCTCAGCGATGCGGTTCTAACGAGTACACGATCTATGTTTTTGAGCAGAAATAAGAAAAATAATGTATATATACCCCTGTAAACCCAAGTTTTATTACATAAAAGTGGGGTTTAAGGCGGTAAAAATTATATAGGCATGTTTTCGTGATGTCAGCTTATGTTCTAAAACACGGCCATGCTTTTCTAAGCACTCTGTTTTTTTCATATTTCTGCTCAAAACATAGATTGAAGGTACTCGTTAGAACCGCCTCAGCGAGGCGGTTCTAACGAGTACACACGATCTATGTTTTTGAGCAGAAATAAGGAAACTAATGTATACCCCTGTAAACCCAAGTTTTATTACATAAAATGGGGTTTAAGGGGGTCAAAATTATATAGGCATGCTTTCATGATGCCAGCTTATGTTCTAAAACACGGCCATGCTTTTCTAAGCGCAGTTATACCAAATTGCAGCACGTGAACTAAAAACACTTAATCAGGTCTTTTGGCGATTCTAGAATATAGCTCACTTCGGGGTTTGACTTACTAGTTCAAGAGTGAAGGGTTTGGTTTAAGCCAGACAACTAACGTGTAAAAGCCAAGCATGTTTTTGGTATAACAGTTTCCGGTGCCGCGCTCCAGAGTTGCAGTATTTGTATGAAACAACCTATATATTCCAGGCACTTCAGATGAGTCCTTGGCTCGTTCAGTCACAACCCTGCATCACACAAACATACCTATATATTTTTGCCCCCCGCCCCCTTAAACCGCACTTTTGTATAGTAAAACTGGGGTTTACAGGGGCATACATTATTTTTCTTATTTCTGCTCAAAAACTAGATTGTGGGGTTCTAACGAGTACCCACAATCTATGTTTTGAGCAGAAATATGAAAAATATTAGAATTTTTTATCTGAAAACTTTCATGTTTTGGTGGTAAGATTTTCAGTATATTTGAATAGGCATGTTTTCGTAATGGGGTCCGCGAATCCAACTCGTATATTGGCTGTCTGGTTGCTAGAATTGCGTGTGATTTATAAGGACCACAGTGTCAAGATACTCCAAAGTGGTCACTGGCTTCGCACATGAAAATGTATCAATTTCCTTAATTCTCGAGCTTCTGAACTGGACAATTCCATCTTAGAATCTCGACACGTCCATTGTCGCAAAAAAAAAGATTCACTAAAAATTAAAATCAGAATGACAAACAGGTTGGTCAGTCAATAATCAAAACCAGAATTACGAAAAATGTGTAGACCCTGATGTGTATATACAGTTTCCACAGATGTTGGTTTTGGTGAGCAAGGGCTTTCTCCCAGCAGGCTCATGACGTTTATACAACAGTGATTGATATGGAAATTCTGTTACAAAAGCACATGGTAACTCGGTGAAAACGTCATGATGTTACATCGGCGTTAACCCTTAAAGCGCCAATCACAACTTTTGTCGTCTGCTTTGTCATCTGGTTGTGATTTTAAAAGTCATTCTTGCAAACAGTGTGGACCCAGATCAGACTGCCTCTTTAGGAGCAGTCTGATCAGGGTCCACACTGTTTGCCTGTATGCAAAAATAGGTTTGAAACGTCTGCAAAAATATTCAGCAGACGACATAAACAGACGATATTTTCAGCTGCAGTTTTTCTTGGCGCTTTAAGGGTTAATGCGACGTTGTATAAACGTCATGTGCCCACTGGGCTTGATTTACAGGCAGAGCAAACTTACCAAGATGCGATAGAAGAAGGTTCTACCGCTATGTTACTGAAGGAAGATGATAAGGCAGGCGACATTTTCCAGTGCATTCTGGGTAATCTCCCGCCCAAGACGGATGCTAAAATTAGCTTCTCGTATGTGATAGAGTTGCCAATAGAACCGGATGGAAAGTTAAGATTTACACTTCCAACAGTTTTGAACCCACGATACTCGCCAGGTATGATATTCATCTGTTTTCTATATCACGAATACATGCCTATATAATTTTGACCCCCTTAAACCCCCTTTTATATAGTAAAACTGGGGTTTAAAGGGGTATACATTATTTTTCTTATCTCTGCTCAAAATATAAAATGTGGTGCTCGTTAGTACCGCCTCGGCGAGGCGGTTCTAACGAGTACCCACAATCTATGTTTTGAGCAGAAATATGAAAAATATCAAAGTTTTTATCTGAGAACTTTAAGTTTTTGGAGGTGAAATTTTCTATATATTTTAATAGGCGTGTTTTCGTAATGAAAAGTAACTCATTAATCAATTTATGCCAAGTGAACTCTTCTGCCTCAACTTTTTGAACACGTCCATTTCCAGTAAAAGGGGTGTCGAATTTCTTTTTATTATTACCATGTTTTATAGAAATTCCTGTATTGAATGCAAACAATGTTAATCCTGATCAGAAGTCGTGTTCTGTGGCGTCTGATCTCGGTCTGCATTATTTGCAAATGTTCAGTTTATGGGACGCTAGGCATAAATGGGCTAAGGGACGTGATACACTCAGAAGATTTTCCGTCGTTGTCATTTATTACAATGGAGATGTCTTATGTGACTTCATGTTGGCTTTGCTGCACACCAGTCCCCTTTCTTAATAGTAGACCCCTTCTCAGAAGGGGTACAAAACAATTTTGACAGAGTTACTTCTGCTAAGAGTATCAAACTGTAATGTCCATATGCAAATAAAAGGGATAAAAATCTAAAAGTTTGCATTTTGGAAACAAAGAACACACAATAGAACGCAAATCGGAGAGTCAGTTTTATGCAGTCTATTTATATGCACCAATGTTGATTGCGAGACTGCATACGCCCCCTAGTACCGAATTACGAAAACATGCCTATTAAAATATACTGAAAATTTTACCACCGAAAAATGAAAATTTTCAGATAAAAAATTCTGATATTTTTCATATTTCTGCACAAAACATAGATTGTGGGTAGTCGTTAGAACCGCTTTGACGAGGCGGTTCTAACGTGTAGCCACAATCTATGTTGTTAAGCAGAAAAAAGAAAAATAATGTATACCCCTGTAAACCCCAGTTTTACATTTGTACTATATAAAAGTGGGGTTTAAGGGGGGTCAAAATTATATAGGCATGTTTTTTGTGATGGGCTTAATCGGTATTCGGTTTTCAAAGTAACCAGAATAGGCTCAATGATCCCAAAGGTAATAAAAATATAATCTGCACTATTATGAAGCAAAAAGAGACGTTTTATGGCCTCCGCATGGCACTTAACACCTGCTGCACCGAAGAGCCCCAGGGAGTCTGGTCTATTTTGTTTTCATTATTTCTGTTAAACATAGCACTAGTTAAGGCGCTTTTTTTCAATCCATAAGTATTGATAATTTTCTTATTTCTCCACGAAAATATATGTTGTGGGCACTCATTAGAAGCGCCTCGCCGAGGCGCTTCTAATGAGTACCCACAACATATATTTTCGTGGAGAAATAAGAAAAATATTTACTGGATACCCTCCCTTATCTAGACCTATGGTTAAAGAAATTCTAATGTTTAATGCAAACAGTGTAGACCTTATTCAGAGTTTCTTTCTATGGCGTCTGTTCTGAGCTTGCATCGTGTGCTCATGTCCTTTTTTAGAGCCGTTTGGCATTAATCGGCTAATATAAAACATAAAAAAACGACCTCCAACTTCGTAAACTAATCTATTTATAGAACACAGTTCTTGATAATCTCGTCAAAATAAGCTGAGTCCTGTTTTACCGCCTTTCTCTTATAATATTAACCCTTGAACTGCCAATCACAACAATTGTCGTCTGCCTTGTCATCTGCTTGTGATTAAGATGCCACGCCCACTTCTAATTTTCAGCCAGTCAGATTACTTGATCCAGATTGTTGATAAAAATTCACATACTTAATGGCAAACAGTGCAGATCCAGATATCTTGGCTTCTTCAGAAACCAACTGATCTGGATCGACATGGTTTGCAAAGGCAGGGTATATCCAGGTTCAGCAGGACTAGGTTTAAAAGGAAAGAATGTATTCCCCTTGGGAGCAGATTATTTCCTTTAACAAGAGACTTCTTTTCAAAGGTATGCAAAAAAGGAAACAGCAGAATTTTTCTTTATTGTTCGTACCCAGCGGACATGTCGATGTAATGTCATGCCGTTTATACAACGTCGCATTAATGTCTATACAACGTCATGACGTCGATGCAACGTCATATTAACGGCGAATCAACGTCATCACTTTATATCGACGTTAATGCGACGTGGTAAAGACGTCATTGTCCCGCGAGGTAATAGCGTGAAATCATCACGAAAATATACCTATATAATTTTCACCTCCTTAAACCCCACTTTTATATAGTAAACTGGGGTTTACAGGGGTATACATTATTTTTCTTATTTCTGCTCAAAACATAGATTGTGGGTACTCGTTAGAATAGCCTCGTCGAGGCGGTTCTAACGCGTACCTACAATCCATGTTTTGAGCAGAAATATGAAAAATATTGGAGTTTTTTTTATCTGAAAATTTTCAGTTTTTGGAGAGGAAATGTTCTATATATTTGCATAGGCGTGTTTTCGTAATGCTACAGGTACCACGCGTATCCATTCACCTTATCGTAAATTTGTCTTGATTTAAACAATTTACGTCAAGTGGACTCTTCTACCATAACTCTTTGGACCGGTCTATTTCAAATGGCAGGGTGTCTTGTTAGTTTTAATTATCGCAGTGTTTTATAGAAATTCTTGTATTTAATGCAAACAATGTAGACCCTGTTCAGACGCCGCGTACTGCGGCGTTTTATCCGGGTCTGCACTGTTTGCCAATTACCCTTTTGTGAGGTCTCCAGACTAAAACGGGTTAATAATATATCTAAATTGAAATGCAGGATGACATTATCACTGTTCGTTTTGCTGATTTTTTTGTATGATTCATTTTAAAATTTCAAACCAAAATCAAACTGAGCTATCGCATGACAAAACCTACAAAAATGGCATGTGCGCCAAGCGAAGACTCAGTTCCGCCCAGTCTGATGAGAGCCTTCACTGTGCTTTTAATAGGTAGCTAAAGACCCAAGCTTTCTTCATGCCGACAGCGAAGACGCTGATCAGACTGGGCGGATGCCGAGGCTGATCTGTCTTCGCTGGCCGCACATGCCATTTTGTTGGTTTTGTCATGCGCTGGCTCAGTTAGAATCAACGTCAAATAATGCACCTTCTGACATGAGATCTCAGCATTCGCACACTATGATCAAAATATTAACTTGAGTATTTTGGAAAATTAGAAATTTTAGAAAATATATAGAAACTTTCACCTCCAAAAAAAGAAAATATTCAGATAAAAAACAGGGCCAAGTTGTTCAAAGCTAACGACAGAGTTAGTTAACGATTCGTTAAAATTTACATTGTGTGATACGCAAATATGCTGAAATTTTTTGCTGAAAAAATATGAGTAGCTTTTGCACAGCAAAAGCTACTCACATTTTTTCAGCAAAAAATATCAGAATATTTTGTATTGAATCCACTAAAACAGTTAACGAAATAGCCCTTAACGAGCTCGTTAAGCTAACGACGCGTTGAACATCTGGGCCCTGATATTTTTCATATTTCTACTCAAAACATAGATTGTGGGTATTAGTTAGAACCGCATCGACGATGCGTTTCGAACAAGTATCCACAATTTATTTTGAACATAAATAAGAAAAATAATGTATACCCCTGTAAACCCCAGTTTTACTATATATTAAAGTGGGGTTTAAGGAGGGTCGAAATCTCTCGTTGTGACTAAAAAAAAAATTACCTTTTAGATGTTGGAATAGCGCAAGCGGAAGGAGCCACATATACAGCCCCCTCCACTATCCCGTACAAGTTCAGAATGACAGGCACTGTCAAGGGATATCATAAAGTCAAGTCAGTAACATCTGATCATGATAAACTGAAAGTTGACCATTTGGGGGACAAAACAACTACTGTAAGTATCATTCTTATATAGCTATGAATTTTAAATGATTACAACCGTGCGATAAAAACCCAGGGGCATGCATGCAGATATCACTTTGATATCGGCACGCCTACTTGATATTACACGCTTAGTCGGATGCCTTTGGATGTAACCGTTATACGTTGCATTTTATGACATCTTAGGGCAATGACTTAAGGCCAAAATTTGTCACACATAAACTTCGCAGGATCTGAATTTTAGATAATAAAATGCCTGTTTGAGATTAAAACAACTGAAACGACGCAAAATATTTATCACTATATAATAAAAGGGTTATTACACTGTCTTGGTGAAAATTGTCCCTCGATGAGATATCAAAGGCCGTTTGAAAGCTCGCGTCCTTTGATATCCCAACTAGGGACAATATAGGGATCAAACATGGTTTTTCATGCATTAACATTCGCCAGGTCCCGTGGGAGGTGTTGAAAACCGAGGCCGGAGGCTATTATTGCATAAAACTGAAAACATTTGCTGCATTTCGCGTTATTTCTTGCACTATTTTGTTTCGCCTTTTCTCCGATGTCTCGTGAACGTAATTTCCACGAACTGTGATCGTTTTAGGGCCGGGCAGTACACATCTCGTAACGGCAGCAATTCTGTGGCCCCGGTAACGGCATATTGAAAGTTGCGAAGCCGTGCATTAACAGCGCGTGAATTGCCTTGTTAATATACGGCTATTCGCCGATTGATGCACGGCTGTTAATAACGTGCGGCACTGCTTTTCATGTAATAATATTCATCAATATACTCATATGGCAAGCAGTATCACGTAAATAACGTGCTGTCCGTGAGTTAAATGAGTCGGGGAACAGCATTTCCTACAATACGCCATGTTCACCCAGCGAAGACCCAGATCAGCCTATTCTATGGCTTTAGGCATACAACGAAGATCAGCTTGCATAGATGCGCAGGCTTATCTGAGTCTTCGCTGGGCGCACATGCCGTCTTGTAGATGTCGTCATGGAGATGTTGTGCCTCGGCTCAAATCATTAACAGAATCTAAAAGGAATGATCCTTGAGGGCAATTGGCACACATTTCTCAAGTGTCCATATTTTCTGGGCCAGACTAGACAGATTCAAGCAATAAGGCCGCATCAATGGACCACGTATAAACTTAACTCTTGCCTTGCTGAATAAATTAAGATGCCACGCCTACTTCTAATTTCCAGCCAATCAGATTATTTCATCCAGATTTTTGATAGAAATTCACATATTTAATGACAAACAGTGCAGATCCAGATCAGTTGGCTTCTTCTGAAGCCAACTGATCTGGATCTACACTTTTTGCTAAGACAGAGCATGTCGTGTACAGCAAGAGAAGGGTAAAAAAAATACCAGATTTAGCTCAGTTCTCACAGAGGACAAGAAAAAAAAACACATTATAGTGAAGTACAGGGAGAAGTTTTACGGCCGCCACACGGCACTAACAGCAGTAGCAGTGAAGATAAATAGATTCCAAAAGTGATGAATCTTGAAAGCAAAGATCACACTCACATACATATGTCAAAGATCACACTCACATACATATGTCAAAGATCACACTCATATACATATGTCAAAGATCACACTCATATACAGAACCCATCTTAGTCTGGAGATGCCCAAAATGATAATTAATTAAACAGTGGAGTCCCAGATCGGACACCGCCGTATGTGGCGTCTGATCAGGTTTTCACTGTTTGCAAATAGTTTTGCGATTTTTCTATGCAAATATCTAAATCAAATAGCCTGATATACCGAAAATTAAAATTCAACTCCTCTTAGGAGTATTTAAATCAAATAGCCTGATATACCGAAAATTAAAATTGAACTCTTCCTATATATAGTGTGGGGGAGTCTATTCATGTGGGGGAGTCTATTCAATTTAAAATGACTTAATGTGGTAATGACGTCCGAACATGACAAACAAAAAACTTTTTTACAATAATTAGGTAAATATCCTCACTAATGCAGAAATCATCGCAGACCAATCCGGGCTAGAGCTGATGCTATCAGAGGTCGTTTACAGACAATATGTATAATGCCGACACACTACAAATATAAATTTCGTAACGAGAGATCTATTTCAAACATTTTACAATTTATCTGAATCTTTAACCCTATCAAAACAATATATGATAAAGTTACGATATTGTTTCTTATTTGTTCCAAAGAGCCAATTTGCATCAAATGTAAAACCCCGTTTTTGTGGGGGAAAATAGGAAAATTTGTCCACATGTCTCTGCTTTGGATTTTACCAAGAATATTAAAACCCTTGTCCTGCTGAACGCGGATATATACTGCCTTTGCAAACAGTGTAGATCCAGATCGGTTGGCTTCTGAAGAAGCCAACTGATCTGGATCTGCACTGTTTGCCATTAAGTATGTGAATTCATATCAACAATCTGGATCAATTAATCTGATTGGCTGAAAATTTGGAAAGGGCGTGGCATCAATTTATTCAGCAGGACAAGGGTTAAATTCTGAGCAACAATTAAATGAGCCGACGCCAGTTAAGATTTGGTACAGTCTGTAAGAATGCTCGGGCTGATCTGCATCTTAACTGAGACCACATGTCTGACTATAAGGATCTATCACTGGTGTGAGGGGTAGATAGAAAAATCCGTCCCGAGGATCACTATCTGGCATCACGAGGCTTGCCGAGGGACGGATTTTCTATCTAGCCCTCATACTCATGAAAGATTCTTTTTCTTGTACACTTTTCATTTCTGGGTAAGATAACCTGTGTAGGATAAGAATTTCTAATCCAGGGTTAAATCAAGGATTTCCTTATATGGTGAGCAAGAAATATTCTAACGTCGCGGCTCGTTTGATTTTGGTTTAAATTTTCAAAAGACGCATACAACAGGATTGGCAAAACGAAAAGTAATAATGTCATCCTGCATTTCAAAGGACAATTTAGGTAATTATATTAACCCATTTTAGTTAATAAAAAGGATAATTAGCACACAGTGCAGACCCAGAGCAGGATGCCACAGTATGCGGCATCTGATCAGGGTCTACACTGTTGAAATTAAATAAAAGAATTTGTATCAATCATATATTAATACAAACTAATTAGGCATCCTGCTATTGGAAATAGATCGGTCCGAAAAGTTGTGGTAGAAGAATACATTTGATGTAAAAGGATTAATTAATATGGCCAAATATTCTTCGAAAATAAATGACATACAATTTTGCGCTTCGGACACAATCACATTTTCTTAAGAAAAAAATATGTTTTATACCTTCTGTCCAGTTTGTTTTAGCCGAAGTCTTCAAGTTTGACCATGATTTGTCCATTCTCATTGAGTATGAAAACCGTGACACACCACAGGTTGTTCTCGAAATGGGAAATGCAAGTGCAGGTAAGAAGCAAATGATCACATTATAGAATATACGAGATTGTTTATCTTACCTCAGCAAAGCTTAGGACGAGTTATAATGATCACCTTTCCTCTGCAATCCGTCAATTCATTCACACTTGTAAATAAATCTCCAAAACCACTAGAATAATTTCAAAATTATTTGATACGAATGTTGCATGGGAATGGAAAATTTAAAAAACAAAAACAAAAACAAAACAAAAAAATACAACAAAAAAAAAACAAAAAAAACAAAAAACAAAAAAAAAACCCCAACAACAACAACAAAAAAACACACAAAAAAACCCGCATTTTTATGCTATACAGTCATTTTCGTATTGAAAGTGTATGCATTCTTTAGCTCAGTAATGCTTGTTTGTCGATCATTAACAAATCTCAGACTTAATTACCATTTTGCAATGTTGTCGTTGCATGACGTCAAATTGCTAACGTCATTTTCACTGGACGTCACATGAAATATGACGTTCCGATGGAACTAAACATCATATGATTTACTCTTAGAATTTGAAAGTAGCAACACAACTGATAATTGCTCAAATAATTTGTTTTTACGACTAGATTCGCTAAAAAACAGCAACAGTTTAAAAATGATATGATGTCGATATTGCATTAGTGCAAAACTGATATCACTTCCTGATGTCAGTATTGCAGTGTTACAGAAAGCGCTATTTGCAGGATGAAATTAAACAAAAATACAGAATAAGAAGCAAAACGAGAGAATAATATTTATAGCTATATAATAAAAGGGTTATTGCACTGATGTTGATGAATATTGCCCCTCGTTGGGATATCTACGGACGCTCGCAAGCTCGTGTCCTTCGATATCCCCACTCTGGACAATATTCACCAATATCAGTGCAATAACCCTATATTAAGTAAAATATACTTAAATACTTGTTTGCTTTTGCTTTTGTAAGAATATCCTGGGTCGAAAAACGATTTGCCACGGTAAACGAGCCATCGGTGTTCGATTCATTGACGTTTATGCGTACTCCGAAAGGTGGATTCTTTGGAAATAGAGAAAAATGTGCATTCCTTGCAAACGGGCCAAAATTTGGTATGACAACTGATAGGTTCCATAGGCTTTCGATTGGTAACTAAAAACATCCTCCTTAGAACCGATTGGCGATTTTAATTAAATTTGTCACGAATGTTCTTCGGATGCAATGGTACCAACATTAAGTTCAGTTGCTTTCCATGGCTCCCATGTAATAAATAGTTAAATTGTGTCCCAAAAAGTGTACGTTGTTTAGACTTTCTATATTGATACCAAGTGCTCCTCGATACCAAGTGCTTCTTTGCTTGGTTCTAAGCATTAGGAAGAAGTGCTAGGACTGGCCGCACACTTGTTAATATAACGTGACTCGTTTAAGCTCTCTCTCTTCCCCTCCCCACCATCCCCGTAACAGAATCATTATATATTACAGACTGTATCAGTGGTGGTCAAAGTCCAAGATAAAACTTTGCGCATGCGCAAGATAATCTGAATCTATGCATTGTGGTTTCCCTTGATGTGGTCCAGTGTTTAATGTTTAAAGTAAAATACTTCCTGTTTTAGATGGTATAATGAAGGAAGATATCCTTATGGTGAATTTCCATCCCAAACTTGAAGAAAAAGCGACAGGAACAACAACTGGAGAGTATATATTTGTCATTGATAGATCCGGTAATTTTAAAATTTAATACCAAGAATGGATGTTTAGTGAGTATCTGAGCCTTAGCGCGAGAAAACATACTTTCAGATATATGCCGAATGAAGATTCAAACATTACGAAAGCACGCCTATTCTAATATATTGAAAATTTCTCCTCCAAAAACTGAATAATTGAGGCGGTTCTGACGATTACCCACAATCTATTTTTAGCAGAAATAAGAAAAATAATGTATACACCTGTAAAACCCCAGTTTTACTATTTAAAATTCGTTGTCAGCATGAAGAAACTTTTTACCCTTGGCTATGTAGTATGCGCACAGTGAAAATTCTCATCAGACTGCGAAAATGCAGTGGCTGGTCTAAATTTTCGGTGGGCGATAATGTTCAAAGGTACGTTTTCTGACGTAGCGACTTATTTGTTATTGATAGGTCAGATGACTTTAAATTATGATACCCGGTATGAATGCACTGGGAGTATTCCTTTATTTGCTTATATACATTCAAGCCCTTCTTGGAAAAAAATATCTACTACAAAAGGAACAAATTTGATCCCCAGTGGAGTAGATTCGTTCCTTTTAGAGTAGACCTCTTGTCAACAGTCAGTAGGGAGTAAACATGATTTTGAAAGAGTTACCGGCCTTGAAAATCTGTCAATTTCTTTTTATCACTAATACCGTGGTTCCAGCGTTTTATATTCTGTTTTACCTAATATTTCTCCAGTGAACAAATGACGCATGAAAATATGATTTTGTGGTGTTGATTTCCATGTACAGTTCATTTGAAACTAAAAGCTTTTAGCAAGCCTGTAGCAGACAACATTCTAAATTGATTTTATTATTTTTCATATATATATATATATATATATATATATATATATATATATATATATATATATATATATATATATATATATATATATAGATAGATAGATAGATATTTTATGTGACTAGTCTGCTGCATGGGCAGGCCTAATTTTCTATGAAAAATAAAAATAAACTATTTCAAAGTGTCGTATGCTGTAGAGGGATTAAATTGTGTGTAGTACATATGTTTTGTCCCTCCATTGCAGGAAGTATGGCTGGAGGCAGGATACGAAACGCTAAAGAAGCCTTGTTCCTCTTCTTAAAAAGTTTACCTGCTGGATGTTACTTCAATGTCGTCAGTTTTGGAAGTTCCTACAGCATGCTGTTTCCATCGTATGTACATTTAAATTTATAAAACAGTAGCAAATATTTCAGACAAACTTAGAAACTTTTCCAATCAAAGGTTACCGTTAGAATACAACTCTAAACGCTAAACGGGGAGCCTTTGGAAAATTAAAAAAAAAAAAAGAAAAAACCAAAAAAAAAAAAAAAAAAAAAAAACACAGAAAAAAGAAAACGAATGAAAATCGGGAAACCCCTCTTCGATTAATGCATTAACCCTTAAAGAGCCAATCACAACAACAACAGAGAATATATATATATATATATATATATATATATATATATATATATATATATATATATATATATATATATATATATATATATGTTATATTATGTTTTCCCGTTTTACAAAATGTACTTGAAGAGTACGACTTTGCGACGGGCAAAGGAAAAATTCTTCATTAACAGCTTAAAACCAAAACTAAATAGGGCTAGTTCAAACATTTAGAAGGATCGGTACCATCAGGGTTTTCAAATACCGGAAACGTCTGTTATCTAAAACGGAAACGTTACTTATGGCGTTACGTTTTGTTGCTATAGTATTCAACATGTCTTGTTGAAAATATGTTTTCCAGTGAAACTGCGGTAGAAGCACGTAAAATATAGTAATAATTGGCATAATCGGACTTTTTGATCTCTCTCTCTCTCTCTCTCTCTCTCTCTCTCTCTCTCTCTCTCTCTCTCTCTATATATATATATATATATATATATATATATATATATATATATATATATATATATATTTTTTTTTTTTTTTTTCTAAAAAGTAATTGAAATTTAATGCGAATCCTGCAGATGATTCACATGAAATATAAAAAAAAAATTTCTATGTATTATATCAAAAAGTAGAATGTCATCTGTTACAAGTTTTGATCTTAGATCTTAAACCCATCTCCATAAGGGCCATTTAATGGCTCAATTTGATTTTCTTTAAACTTTGTAGACTCAAACTAGTATGTTTTTGCTATAATGTGGTGAAGTTCCAGACCTATCAATGTAATGCTTCTGGCTATATGATCGAATAAAGTGGGTGGGATAACTTTACGCCGTTGAGGGTTCTATGATCCAAACGCTATTTTTTTCATTACGAAACCAGGCCTATTCAAATATATTGAAAATTTCACTACCAAAATCTGCAAGTTTTCAGATTGAAAATTCTGATATTTTTCATATTTCTGCTCAAAACATAAATTGTGGGTACCGTCTCGGTGAGGCGGTTGTAACGAGTACCCACAGTCTGTGTTTTTAAGCAGGAATAAGAAAAATGATGTATTCCCCTGTAAACTCCAGTTTTATTATATAAAAGTCGGGTTTAAAGGCTCCATAGTCCTCAAAATTTATTATCTTAGAAAGGTTTAATTAATTGAAATATGGTATGAATACCATCGTAAAATGTGGCACCTGACAGCCTGTAAAATTTCAGTAAGTCTCTCGTTCTCGAACTTGATTAAAAATGAAATGATTTTCATAATATCTCTGAATTAGTGCTGCCAACATTAATTCGGAGATACGATAAAAAAAATCATCTTTGATCCAGTTGACTAACTGAAATTTTACAGGCTATTAGGTGCCACATTTTATGATCGTATTAATACTATATATCAATTTATTAAACCATTTTTGGGTAAAAAGTAAAAAGATGTCTATTTTTGAGGAATATGGAGCCTTTAAGGGGATCAGGATTTTATAGGTATGTTTTCGTAATGTTAAGCATAAAGCGTTATTGCTAGTGGACCTTTCTAGTATAGTTTATACCACTATAAACATCTAGATGTTTTTTATGGAAGTTGTTTCAATATTTTCCACAATACTTACTTACATGACGCACCTAAATTTTAGCTAATCTTATCGACCGACTTTACCCAAAATCACAATGTTAGTTTATTTCCAAACTATTGCAAACATACCTTGTAGACATATTTAAATTATAATGGGTATTGCTAGATACTATTTTCTTTGATGTTTACTTGATCAAAGTGGGTGGGGAAACTGCATCAGATCGTCAATTCTGTTGCTAAAATTCCAGTGTTTGATGTCAATTCATCTTTACAAATCTATCATTCGAGTGATGCACACTCACTGCTAGACACTACAATTGATAGCAGAAAAATGATAAACTCTCACAATTCAAAGCATCAGTCATACCAATGTTTTAGCAATAAAATATCTTTAATTCTTACATTAAATCACAGCATTCATTTACAAGTGTTTAAAGAGATATTATATGACCAAACGTCAGATATAATAAATGGTCAGCAGATAAGTATGTGTAGTAGTTGAATAGTTTTTAAGTTATCTACCTCTGAATCCAAAACTGTTTAAATTTCTGACGTTTCGTCTCTGCTCTGTCATAATTAGATGTTTTATTTGGATATTGTCTTTGACAAGCGTATTTCTTATAGTCCAATGATAAAAGTCTAATAGTCAATGAGTGAGAAGTTTCATTTAATGTTACCCAGGCTGCCTCCTTCAATGGCGTAGGTGTATGTTTTGAAATGTATGTTGGCACCTTGGTTCAGAAACAATTTGAAATCTTAAAGTCACATTTGTTGTGATTATCTCTGTATTTGCAACATATGATGCATTTCATAATAATGTATCTAGTTTTACTTTTGGTAGCAGTTCACTTTCAATCGCAGGGAGTCAAGTTAAGTCTAGTAGTACTTTCTGCAATCTATGTTTTTTTTGTTGACTTCTGACGTAAGAGTAGATATATAATTAAAGAAATCATATTTAATCTACAAATGTTGCTCACGTATTGAGGGTCTTCCTACAGCCTTTATGTTATTCTGCTGGCATTTGGTGACTTGATGTCTAAGTATAGTATGAAATGTAAACTTCTGAAAAAAAAGCTAGAAAAGATACACGAAATAATTGCATCACACAAGGCGAAATAATATACCCATTATTCTTTGTCAATCTTTACAATATTTTCTCATGTTCTATGTCAGAGCAGACATTTTTTTCAGTTGTAAACGCATTTGACAGTAAGTTCACTCCTTTTTCCTTTAGAACAAATCATCTTTGACAGAACTAAACTTTTGAAATACACTCAGATTATTTGCTATAAAAGGGCTCATAGAGTAATAATCTAATGAGTTCTTTCAAAAGATTAAAACAGACAGATTTACTTCGACAAACATAGACAAGTTAACCATCGCAATAAGTATAATATTGACATACTAGTTCATCTAGTGACATTCAAATGATTTTCATAATCCTCTGCTATATTTTACTGGTTGCTTTATGCTTTTGAGACTTCTTGAAATATCTACGGTATTTTCTTAAACAAACAGATATAATACTATAGATCTTCTGATCTGGATATCTGATAAATGACAAATTAAGTATTAAGAATAAATACTACAAAGGGTTATTGATCTTTTTGTCTGCAGTATGACTATAAATATCTGTTTAAATGCTTGAAAATGTTTGCGATGATATAATGTAAGATTTAAAAAATATGGCTAAAATGATTCAAAATTATTTGAATGCTATGATGTGGTTATGACTTAACAAGAAGACCAAGATGGCCTTGTATCACTCACCGGATTACCAGATAAGTTTCGAGTCAATGGGCCTTTCGGTTCAAGCGAAGTTCAGTATAGATTTTCAAGATGGCTTCCACGTGGCCATCTTTGATAAATCAAAACTATTTTTATTATTTTGGATCTACACCTTATCACGAGAGTCAACTGGCCTTTCAGTCAATTGGGGTTTTGGTTAAGGAGAAAAAAATCTAAATAGATTTTCAGCATGGCAGCCGTGACAGTTATCTTAGATTTCCGATTGAACGATTTTAGCTTTTTATCTACAAGTTACCTCAATTCTTCCTACCAAGTTTCGAGTCAATTGGCCTTCATGTTTAGAGGAAGAAGTTCAAAATAGATTTTCAAGATGGCGGCTATGATGGCCATCTTGGGTGTCGGTTCAAAACGATTTTAGCTGTTTTTGTCTACAACTTGCCTCGATACTTCCTACCAAGTTTCAGGTAAATTGGCCATTCAGTTCAAAAGAAGAAGATTAAAATAGATTTTTAAGATGGCGGCCACGGTGGCTATCTTAGACTGATTCAGAACGACGTTTGAATTCTACCAAGTTTCGAGTCTATTGACCATTCTGTTCAGAAGAAGTGCAAACCAGGTTTGGAAGATGGAGGCCATGGCCGCCACCTTTGATTTCTGATCGAAATAATTTTTAGCTGTTTTTGATAGAAAAAAATCACCCAAGTACTTCTTATTGCCAGGTATCTTTGCAATAGCTTGGGAAATAAACTAAAGTTTTGCATAATGTAGGTCAATAAAATAAGCTTAAATTAAGGTACGTCTTATAAATATATATAGTGGAAAAGACTGAAAAAGTTCCACAAAAACATGGGCATCATGTATAATATCTATAAATGTTAAACAATACTAGAAAGATCCACCTGGAAAAAAGATCCATCTGCCATAAAGCTTTTTGCTAAGATAGCTCTGCATCACGAAAACATACCTATATACTTTTGACCCCCTTAAACCCAACTTTTACATAGTAAAACTGGGGGTTGCAGGGGTATACATTGGTATTCTTATTTTTGCTCCAAAACATAGATTGTGGGTACTCGTTAGAACCGCCTTGCCAAGGCGGTTCTAACGAGTACTCACAATCTATGTTTTGAGCAGAAGTATGAAAAATATCAGAATTTTTTATCTGAAAATTTTCACAGTTTTTGGAGGTGAAATTTTCTATATATTTGAATAGGCGTGTTTTCGTAACGGAATGATATAATATCACTTAATGGGGTGGTTAGCCAGCCAAGTTAATCAGTTATACAGTCAGCAACATTACATTGGTAGATCTGAAATGTCACCACGTTCTAGTTTGAGTCTGCAAAGATTAAAAAAAGGCCTTATGGGGACAGCTCCTTTTAATGATTTGTGCTCGACTTTGTTTTTTTTTATTTATTTATGAGGCAGAGTACCATACGCGGAACGAAAACTGTTTTGGAATTTTCATGATTGATGTCGGGAATTAAGCCCAATCCCCAACTCAAAGCTGTTTCTACCGACAGTTCCAAGACGATTCCTTTGGCTCATTTCTTCGTTGTTTGTATGTTGGTTATTGTACTGGTAGTGTTGTTTCTTGGTATCATTGTTTCTATCATTGTTGGTTCCTCATCTCTTCTCTCGAGACCTCAGGAAGACTGTGCGTTGTGATTGTGGCTTTCTTATATAACTTCATTGATATTTTTGTTCTAGAAATATTGTGTGACAGCTAATTAGGACGGAATAATTACAACTTATATATGTAGGCGAATACATATTTTCCTTGCTTTGTAAAAGCTGTGGTATACCTGTGTAAAAAATTGTCTTCGAATAATGCGGACAGTGGAAGGCCAAGTCATCTTGCATAGTCTGCTCAGGGCCTTTGCTGGCCGATTACAGAATTATTGAACACGGCAGAGTATATATCCATTTATCACACATTTACTAGAAAATATCTTCATTTTGCATATGAACATGGCTTTCAAGCACATGTCACTCTTGTGAAGTGCAAAAGGTGTGATAATGGATAACGTGGGTGATACGGCTTTTTTGCCCGAGCAAACAACCTATATCACCAGATCACTTAGATGATACGGCTTTTTTCCGGGCAAAAAAAAAATCACCACATTCGAAGCACTCAATGGTCTTGCCTTTGACTCCGCATACGATATCTAATAGGCAAACTTGTCAGAAAGAAAAATGTATGATAAAAAGGGCACAAGTTATGATATGGCAATTTTCATATCATACCCTATATCAACCCGAGATACCCATATCATCCCGAGGGCCTAAGGCCCGAGGGTTGATATAGATCGAGGGTTGATATGGGGTATGATATGAAAATTTACTGTATAATAATCTCTATTTACCAGATTATGAGGCTTTGTTGGCGGATCTGGATCTTTAAGCTTCGCATTTACACCCAAGACATTTCAACCACAAAGTATGCAAAGGTACCTTCTGGAATATGCGCCCAACGAAGACTCAGATCAGCCTACACATCCGCAGACTGGTCGGAATCCGCTGAGCGCACATGCGCAAAGATACAATTAGGGATCAAAAGTAATTCCACAGCGTCAAAAATCCTATAGAGTTCAATGCATTTTTTATGTATACAAAAAATATAATAATAATAAAAATAATTGTTTGTACTTTTTTTGCGTTCATATCATTTAAAAGCTGGATGATTTATGTAATATACGCTGTGACTCTCATTGGATTTTCTCTATGCAAACTTGAGAGACAAAGAATTAAATTTTGTGTAAAACATTTTTGGTCAGTTTTTGAGCGACGTCAACATTGACGTCAATGGAAATCTGCCGTTTTTAAAATTTCCTTATAATTTAAGCTGTTGTATCTAAGAAGATAGATATCCGATATTTATCAAAGTCATATATTTTGGGCAAGTATGTTTTACCTTTCCATTCATTACAGGACACCAGTATTTTCTTTACGATGTTACACATTATTAAGTGTCTTGTAAACATTAAAATGCATTAAAGTCTATGAGAAAATATTTTTGTGGAATTATTTTTGGCCTCTGACTGTACGTTTTCTGACGTCGCGGCTCATTTCTTTTAAGTTGCGTACCATTTACCATAAGTACCGTGAGTATTCAGACAAGAAATCCCCTTATCATAAGTGTCCTGGGCGGGCCAGTTGTTCAAAGCATCGTTAGTTTAACGAGCTCGTTTATGGTCAAAATGTTAGCTGCTCCAGTAAGTACAATATCTAATTCACAGGTATTTTTGCTGAAAAAAAAATGCAAAAGCTACTCACATTTTTTCAGCAAAAATATTAGCTTATATGCATATTTCATAATCAAAGTTTTAACGATACGTTAACGATACGTTAACAAAAGACATCGTTAGTTTTGAACAATTGGGCCCTGAGTTTGAAAAAAAAATCTATTTGACTGCTACGTTTGATGTGTCTAAAATTGCTGAAAGAGTTACAAATAGCTCCTATTCAGACTCCGCATTCTGCGGCATTTGATCTGGGTCTACACTGTTTGTTCAGGAGTCTCTCTGAACACATTTGGCGATTACTGTATATGTTGACAGAGGAAGCAAAAAGTACGAGAAAAGCAACCTTAAAGCCGCATTATCTCTTCAAGAGAAGATGGCTGCTGACATGGCAGGAACGGAGATTTATCAGCCGTTAAAAGATGTGTTTGAAAGAAATATTATCAAGGGACATCCAAGACAGGTAAACAGTAGTTTTAAGCGTACAGATAGGCAGGGTGAAATTCACCATTTGTATGTGCAGATAATAAATTGCGTAGTTACTGCTTAATTCAGTGTTCATTCACGATATATGGCGTTGTATATATATATATATATATATATATATATATATATATATATATATATATATATATATATATATATATATATATATATATATATATATATATATATATATATATATATATATATATATATATAAGCATACACATGCATAAATATAAATGTTGGGTCCTCCATGTTAAATTCCAATGTAAAAAGACCCAGCTAGAGAGAGAGAGAGAGAGAGAGAGAGAGAGAGAGAGAGAGATCACGGGACATCGCCGTCTAAAAACGGCACTTGATGTAGCATATCAGAATCATCTCATTTGATGTATAATCTAGATGGGTATTGATTAATTTAAATGCAAATCCACAGCTTAAGGATCAGTTTTAGTAACCGTTTGATCAATTTATTAACCGAATCCATTTAACTACTACACCTATTACACTATCGATATTATAACCCCCTCCTACCGAGGGATGGGGACATATTGTTTTTAGGACGGATCCCGTTGGCGTCGGCGTCAGCGTCTGCGTCAGCGTCGGCGTAAAATTTCTTGTCCGCTCTGTAACTTGAGTACCCTTTGGAATATTTTGATGGTTCTTGGCAAAAATGTAGAAGAGAAAACGCCGTGTCGCGTAAAAGAATTACAATTGCTTTCTTGCGTTTGGAGTTATTTCCCTTTGTTTTGTTTGAAGTAGGTTTGGTGTCCGCTCTGTGACTTGAATACTTTTCGGAACATTTTGATGGTACTTGGTAGAAATGTAGAACAGACAAGAGGACGAGTCGCACACAAGAATGACTGCTCTACCGGTTTAGTTTTGGTGTTATCTCCCTTTGTTATTTTTTTGACAGTGATTATGCATTGATTTCGTGTCTGCCCTGTAACTTAAATACCATTTGTAATATTTTGATGATACTTGGTAGAAATGTAGAGCGGAATGAGTAGATATGTCGCATACAATAATAACAACTCTGCCTTTGTTTATTTTGGCTTTATCTCCCTTTGTTATATTTGACAGTAATTATGCTTTCATTTCGTGTCCGCACTGTAGGTCGAAATCCCTTTCAAATACTTTTATGATAATTGGTAGATATTTAGAACAGGATAAGACGACGTGTCGCGTGCAAGAATTACAACTCTGCTTTTCTTACTTTTAAAGTTAGCTCCCTTTGTTTGGTTTGAAATAGATTTCATATCCGCTCTATAACTCGGATAACCTTCCAAATATTTCACGATACTTGTAGAAATGTAGAACAGGACAAGATGACGTGTCGCGTACAAGAATGACAACTCTGGCTTTCCTTCTTTTGGCGTTATTTCCCTTTATAATATTTGACAGTGATTATACACTGATTACGTGTCCGCTTTGTAAGTCGAGTAATCTTTGCAATATTTTGACGGTGCTTGGTAGAAATGTAGAATAGGACACGACGACATGTCACGTGCAAGAATGACAACTCTGGATTTCTCACTATTAGAGTTATCTTCCTTTGTTTTGTTTTTGAAATTGATTTCGTGTCCGCTCTGTAACTCAAATACCCATCGAAATATTTTAATGGTATTTAGTAGAAATGTAGAACAGGGCAAGACGATGTGTCACGTACAGGAATGACAATTCTGCCTATCTTACTTTTGGCATTATCTGCCTCTGTTATACTTGACAGTGGTTATGCACTAATTTCTTGTTCTCACTGTAAGTCGAATACCCCATTGGAATATCTTGATACTTAGTAGAACTGTAGAACAGGACAAGAGGACCTCTCACATGACAACTCTGGCTTTCTTACTTTTGGAGTTATCTCCCCTTCTTGCGTTTGAAATTGATTTCCTGTCCGCTCTGTAACAGGAATACTCTCCGGAGTATTTGATGATACTTAGTAGAAATGTAGAACAGGACAAGATGACGTGTTGCATACAAGAATGGCAACTCTGATTTTCTTCCTTTTGGAGTTATTCCCCTGGTTGTGTTTTAACCTGTTTTTGTGTCCGTTCTGTAGCTGCATTACCCTTTGGATTATTTTAATTTTACTTGATAAAATGAAGAACAGGACAAAACGACGTGTTGCATACAAAAATGACAACTCTGGCTTTCTTACTTTTGGAGTTATCTCACCTTTTGTATTTAAATTTGATTTCGTGTCCGCTCAGTTACTCGAGTACCCGTCACAATATTTTGATGGTACTTTGAAGAAATGTAGAACAGGACGAGACGACATGTTACCTACAAGAATGACAACTGTGGCGGGATTGGGTGGGGCATTTTTTTTATTTATTTATTTTTTCTAAAAAAGTTTTCTTTTCTGGTTATTCTTTGAATCTCTGAATAGTTTCAAGGTTCATAATTTTAGGAAATATATTTTGATTTCTGTTTTGCACAATTTAGTTGTCAAAAGTAAAGCACCTCTATCATAAAAATATATCGTTCTAAGTCCCACGTGTGCGTGCGGAGGATTTGAAAGTGCATATCACCTTTTCTTTGCATGTCCTAGGCTCGCTCATTTTCGAAGAAGATATTTCTCGGATTCTCTTTTAAATTATACGGTTAAAGATTTTCTCTATGGCAGCCAAAATCTAACCTTTCAGGAAAACGAACAGTTATTACTTAAAGTGCAAGAGTATATAGTGAAATCCAGAAGATTTTTGTAGTCCCTATAAATGACTATGTTTGGGGAACTGGGAATCAGCCAAAATATGTTCATGTTGCCGCTAGAAATTTTTACAGCTGTAGCATTTGAACTGAACAATATGCTTTGTGTTTCATAACAAACACTTAATCTACCTGTGTATCTGCTGAATTTACTAATCAGTTCAATTGTTACTTCATGTCAGTACATATGAAATTTCTTTTGTTCTTTTTTTATTTCTTTCTTTCTTTTGTCCTTTTTCATATTCATTAAATATGTTACACTGCCTTCCATTCATAGATGATGCAACATATGCTGTTTGTTCCCAGGAGATGACTCAAATAAGCACTTGTGCTTACCGTCAAATCCTGTGACATATATGTCTAATGCATGTATTGTATATGTCTCCTATGAAGTCAAATAAATACAGTTTAAACCAAAGTTAAAGCAAATTATTATGGAAGTTAGAATAACCATTCAAGAAGCATATGAATATTGAACTTGTTTTTACGAATTTGACTCAGATCGTTCGGAATCATATTACATCGGCAAAATTGGCAAGTCTTTCATTATATGAAACATATAAGTAAAGGTACCCAGGAAATGCCACAATCAAAAAGCATAGCCTTCCCGGGGCACTAAAAGAAGGAGAGAGGAACAAGCAATGACAATAACGAACGCCATATATGAAATCACCAACGCACAAACGAAGAACTGCAACACAGGAAGAAATTTTAGATTCTATTTAGCAGCAGCCTGAAATGGCGAGAAATATTGGTTGTATAGTTACTTTTTGCTCTCAGTACATTTAACACTTAGCATGCTGGTTAAAAAAAGTCTGCAGGCAAAAGTTTGAAACATTCTTTTCATTATTTTGCTAAGGAGACAATCTTAATGAAGCGTCAGATTCCATTTTCTGGGGAAAAATGAGAAAAATATCATCAGTTTGTCGGCTGCTGAAAAGTATGCCCATATCATTGTAAGTGTTAAATAATGATGTACTTTTTGATCTCGGTCCCTGTTTCTGAGATCAACCAGTTTTGAACTTCGCATTGTTTTTCAGCTAATACTGCTAACAGATGGCGAGGTGGACAACATCGACCGTGTGATTGGCCTGGTAAAGTCCAACGCAAACAATACACGGTATATCACTGTTTACAAATACACTATTTTTTCATAGTAAATAGATTTGCAAAACTAATATAGAAGTCGAAACGTGTGAACACGTGCCATCTGACATGCGCCCAAGGAAGACGCAAATCAGCCTGCTAATACTCGCAGTCTGACCAGAGTCATCGTTTTCCGTATGAAGACACTTGGCACCATTGACTATCCAAACTGCGCCCAGTAAAAATTCTACTCAGGCAGCGCGAATTCGCATTCTCTGGGCGCACATGTTCGGTGGTACAGTGAACCGCGTTAGGACGACCACATTTGTTCCCAAAGACGTGCTGTTAAAACGAATTTGCTGTTGTACAGAAACCTTAATGGACAGAATAATATGTAAGAAAGGCGTTGTTTTATCCATATTTCTTCGTAGAACATATGTTTTGGACTTTTGTTAAAATCGCCTTAGAAAGGCGATTCTAACAAATATCCAAAACATATGTTGCTTAACTTTTAATACAATATTCTGGCATAATTTCTCTTTAACTGTCACCTCTTGAGCTAAGGTTTCGTGACTTTCAAATTGTCATTACAACGAAGTTTTGTCGTTTTAGAAAGTGTCGGTATAAAGAGGGTTGTCTGTAAATTTTCTGATGTTGCGGCTCATATAATCTGTTCGCTTCCACTGGATCAAGGAAGCAATTTTCCTTTTAGAGTCTATATATCTTCATTATGGTGATAGTGCTGAAAAATGCCTCCCCGTACTTCATTTTCTGGTCCTTTGTAATCAATACACTCATTCCGGGAGATTTATGATTGTTAGGCTCGTTAATGGGGCCAAAATAGCGACACCAGCTAATTTGGCTCTGGATATATCGACACTCTAGTCACTTACTAACTTCATCTGTAATATATTTTTTGTCCATAATAATTCATGGATGAGCTGGAAGACCGCCACCCGGACCGAACAAAATCGTGTGTTTTTTCCACTACGGATGCTGAGGGCGCAGGTTAGGATTCCATAAATCTAGCTTAAGCCACCAGTAGTAAGTGTGTTCAACGGGAATTGTGAAGCAGTTCCCCGAACCGCGGAGCTGTTCGGGGTGAAGACGCACTACCATAGACTAACTATGTGACCAGTGATATGTGTGAACAAAAATGTGATGATCCAACACACGCTTAGGTGGTTCGGTGCATATCCTGAAAAACAATAAGCGTTCCGTGATTTGGCAGAGACTATTGACACGGCGACCGTGCCGATAATAGCAACAAAATAGCCAAATAACGCCAAGTATTCCAATTGCAAGGGGTTGAATCACGGGACTTATGACGTCAGCCGACAAAATTTGCCATCGCGGCCATTTTGAATTTTGTCTCCACTTCGAATTTTATTTCTATCAATTCTCGGTCTATTTTCAAGCTAAACATGATTCTTTTTGTGCATAAGGTACATTTTGATGTATATTTTTAGATAACACGTAGACTTCACGCTCTATTCACGCGATAATCTGAAACAAAATACTCGACACAATAATGCGTTTGTTCGACAAGTTTGTAAATTGTTATTTTTATGTTCTTTTTTTTCTGCTTTTAATAATGTGTAAACTCGCAAAAAACAAGACCAAAATGAAACAAAGACAAAAACGCACAAACGGTCAAATATCCTAGGAAAACTCCTGAAGCGGTAAAATGGATTCCAGATAAGCGAACGATAGTGTATTGTCGGTCTACCGGCATACAATAGTTTTCGGTATACGGAAAGCATGGCTCCCGCCATCGGGGCCCGCGAAATAGATGGGCTGCCTAAAGCCTCCATGGGAGAGCTGCTAGTAACTAAGCAGGTCACAAATACATGTGATCGGGTTGGACGTTATATCGCAATTCCGGCAGTGAATTCAGAAGTCAAGCGTGGTCTGAAATCAAATGAAGCATGTGGTGATAATTTGGAAGCACGGATATAGGTAGCACCTATAATATTAATTTCATATTATATTGTTGACAGTTTCAATGCGATATGTTCATTGTGGTAATTTTTTGTTAAGTTTATGTAGTGTTTTTACTTACATATATGTTCCTTTTAACAATTATTTAAGTTTAATATATATTCAGTTAAGTTTGGTTAACAGAGTTGCAACATTTTTGGGAAAGGGTTGCCAACTCTGCTTGCCATCTGTTCTTTTTGTGGCTTTTTAATTGTTTTTAAATATCTTTCCATTTGGTGTTATGGGGCTTCATGTTGATCTGATTGTATCTGCACCTGAATGCACTTATTTACTTTACTTGCTTTCTGTTTCGTGTTGTGTATTCGCTGATCTCAAGGGTATTTCTCTTTAGAATCTATGCTCGTGTTTATTAATTTTGAACATTGTAATCTAACAATCTCATTTCGGTAGCACTGGCTTCAGGAATATACACTTTGGAACACATCAGCAGCGCTATTAACACTCGTCATGTTGTAAAAATTAAGATGTCATGCCCACTTATAAACATCAGCCAATGGATTTGCTTGATCAGGTTGTTGAAACAAATTCACATATTCAGTGACAAACAGTGGAGATCCAGATCAGTTGCCAAAGAAGCCGACTGATCTAGATCTCCACTGTTTGCAAAGGCGGGACATATTCCAGTTAAGCAGGATCACGGTTAAGGTGTAAGCCAAATGCCACATTCTACCGGAAGCAAGCAGACTCTCCTTCATATATTGCAGAAGATAAAAACTAAGACGACTCATGCTTTGGTGTTTTGAATATGTTTTCGATAACTGATGAGCAGACAAGTGACATGAATGTTCAAAAGAAAAAAGCATACCAAATAATGACTATAAGAAAATCAAGAATCTGTTAAGCTGTGCAGCTTGGTGAAAAATATGAAACTAGATTGAGAATCTGTTGTACAGAATACTTAATGACCAGATTGATCTGTAAGAAAGATCTTGTTTTGTTCTTATTTCCTTATAGAACATATGTTTTGGATATTTGTTTGAATCGCCTCACTGATGCGATTCTAACAAATATCCAAAGCATATGTCTCTTTCAAGTACTGAATACAGTATTCTTGCGTAACTTATGACTAATTGTTACCTCTGAGCGCAGGTTTTGAAACAGTCAGATTGTCGCTATAACGATTTTTGTCGTTGTATCGAGTGTCGGTATAAAGAGGGTTGCCTGTATATCACGCATTGCGAAACCACTTTTCGAAACCACTTCCATAAAAGTACAAAACAGAAATAAAACAACTTGATCTTGCCAACACATCTAAAAATGCTTCACCGGGGTTCAACCGGTAGTTTTCGTTTGCTCCAATATTCCAGTGGTGTTGTCTGATAGCCAGGGATCTCCAAATGTCTCACGTTGTTTCTCTTGCTTCCTCTTGCTTCATTATATCTATGATTTATCTGCTGCCCGTAATAATTCATGGATGAGTAAGAAGACCTCCACACGGACTAAAAAAATGTATGGTTTACCCCTATGGAAGCTCAGGGTTAGGGTTGGGATCCCGTAAAGCTCGCTTAAGCACCCCAGTAATTCATTATTGACCATTCCTAGGCTGTACTTTCATTGTGGTATGTTTTATTAATTGTTATGGAGTGTTTCAATTTTTTTATGTTTTTCTTTTAATAATTATTCAAGTTGATTAAAAATTCAGTTAAGTTTGGGTTACAGAGTTCCCTCCTTTTTGGGAAAGAGTTGCCAACTCTGATTGCCTCTGATAAAGCTGCTAATAATGTTGCTGTTGCGTGACGACTTCATTACATCAATACTCTAATACAAGAACTTCGCAGTACCAAAACATATAAACGGATTTCTACTGACGGGAGATCTATTGTTCATACCCATTCTACATGTATCGATATTACTACTAAGATTGCAGTGGGTATTAAAGAAAACCTAAGACAAACTTCCTACATTATATTGGTTACATTACTGCTGTTTAAAAACATTGGATTAGATACTATGATATTGTTTACAAAAGGGACGGAATTCACTATTTTGGTCAGTTAAAAATTCCAATGAATTTCTCTATAAATTTAAATCTAAAACTTTTAAGGCTTTTAAATTGCCTACATATGATATTCTACACTATATACTAGGTTACCGCTTCATCTTATAAAAGATAAACTGATTGATTTATTTAACCGAACTTTATTTGGGAGAATATATTTGGCTTGCAACGAAGAAAGTGCTTTTTTCACTTCTAATGTACACAAGAATTGCAATTTATGATCTTGTCAAGATGCCGTTGCTTATCTTTTGGATAATATTTTATTAGATTTGGAACTAAACTTTATAGGCAAACTGTTGGTATTCCGATGGGAACTAATTGTTCTCCTCTTGTTGCAGATTCTTGTCTTATTGTTATGAAAGGGATTTCATTTAGTCTCTCTCACGGGAAAATCAGGCTGACATTATTGAGGCTTTCAATTCCACTTCAAGATACCTTGATGATTTATTAAATATTGACAATATTTACTCTGCCCAAATTGTGGACCGCATATACCCAACTGAACTCCAGTTAAATAAAGCCCATTTTTCCGAACCGATGCAACTTTTTGGATCTGAATCTATGTATATCGAATGGTACAGTTTCCACAAAATGTATAATAAACGGGACGTTTTTGATTTTTATATAGTCAATTTCCCTTTTCTGAATGGCGATGTCCCCCGGCGTACCTATTATGGGGTATACATATCTCAACTTATAAGATTCGCCAGAGCTTCTTCAAATCTTATTGACTTTAACTGCCGTAATAAAGCCCTTACTGCTGAACTTCTTTGTCAGGGCTTTCGTTATTTTAAACTTCATAAGGCGTTTTCGAAATTTTATCGCAGACAAAGTGCCTTGGTAGCAAAATGTAACATCAGTCTGAAAACACTTCTGCAACAAGGTATATCGGAACCAGAATTTTGCGGTGATTTAGTGTACAGATTGAGGAAAATTGTGGGAAAATATAGCTTTTCTGAGCAATTCAGAAAATTAATTGATCGTTATAAAAGAATCGGTTATAGCCTGGATATCATGCGGCAGACTGCATGCCAAGTTATCTACCCAATCATTTTTATGGCTATGCTTCACTCTTTAGTTTCATGACGGCGGCTCGGGCATCAGACTCAATGACTTCCTCTTCGTAAAACTTGAACCAGTGGGTTGGGGCTTGATGATGGCTATGCTTCACTCTTTAATTGCACGACGACGGTTTGGGTCTCAGGCTCAGTGACAGCCTCTTCGTAAAACTTTAACCAGTGGGTTGGGGCTTGACGATTTGTCTTAGGCTTGGCCCGTCTTGGTTCAACTATTGGTTTTCGTTTATTCTGGCACACAATAGAATTAGCTATGAGTACTCGTCTTTGTTTATCATAGCGATGATTTTCATTTTTCTTTCGCTTTGATGTATTGACTTTGTTGGGAGCCCTTATGCGAACTGAATTTTTTTTTTATATATTTCTGTTTGAAGAGTTACATCGGGACTCAGGGTGTTGGTTGGTAAAAATGCTTTAAACCAACCGATGGTTTATTCTGCTGACCGTTCTAAAGCGGTGGTCCCGGTGTTAGTCTTATTCTTTGTTGTTTGTGGTTTATTCTACGAAGCGATTTCTTTTATGTATTACTTTTTTTTGTTCTTGTGTTTTCAGTCCTTTTAACATTGCGATTACCTCGCTTAGGGAAGAGGGAGCTAGTCTTGGTGCTTTTCGTACGTTTGTTCGATTTGCGCTTATTTGATTTTGTCTGTTTTCTCTTCCTCTCGGTGTCAGGGAATGACTGCGGTTTGTGATTGTGGCACTCCCTTGACTTTTTTCTTTCCCATTTTTTGTTTATTTTGTGCTTTTCTGTATTTGTTGCCTTTCCCTTTCGTGTTAGGGGCTTGATGTGGATCTGACTGTGTCAGTCCCTGAGTTCACTTATTTACTTTGTATGTCTTGCAAATGATGATGCGTAAATCTATCCGTAAATAGCCTGAAAAGCTTTTCCGGGTCACATTCATTGACCTTTTGTTTACATTTTGATTAGAGTTGTGCGAGGATACTGAATGACTTATGTAGGCGTACTTATCTTTAAGTGGTCATTGTAAATGGGTGGAGCTCCCGAAATTTTGTGACATAGCAAAACGTGACATGAAGCAAGCGATTCAGTTCAACCTGGCTAGATGAAAGTGAAAGTGAGATACCGCTTCTGTCTGAAGTAACTGTTTGAAGATCGATTTACCGTTGCAAATGCGTAAATCCAGTTCAGGTACCAAGACGAAAGAGTAAATAAAAACGGAAGAGGTCATAATAGCTTATGAATACAAATATAAATAAGTAAATAAGTTACATCTAAAACAATGTTTATTGTTATATACCTATCAGTGTGTTCACTAGCAAATAACTATTAATTGGCGCACTTAACAGACGGGTTTTATTTGTGTCTTACAAAACTGAAATATCTAACTAAATATTTAAAATGTTGGCGCCCATGCTCACAGTTATATAAGATAAAAACTATAGTATCTTTATTAACTTTTAATAAATTTTGATCAAATTTTCACCAAGATGCTTGGTTTTTAAAATTCAATATTTTTTTCTTAACTTGAATATTTTAAGACATCTATTGTATTAACTGGACCCTTCTCTTTAAATATAACAGAGTTTTCACAGTCGGGATAGGCAGTGGCGTATCTACTTCATTAATAAAGGGTGTTGCACGAGCTGGAAATGGAAAAGCAGAATTTATCTCCGATAAAGACAGAATCCAGCCGAAGGTAAAACGTATCAATTTTAGTAGCATCTAACACTGTCTAACATAAAAATGGACTTGATACATGTGGCACCAAATCTTCACCTCAGATTCAAATGTTGTAAAAAGTACACTGATAGTTCGGCTCATATTTGCTACTCTTGAAAGTAATATTCATCTTGAAAACATGCCTATATAATGTTGACCCCCTTAAACCTTACTTTTATATAGTAAAACTACGGTTTACAGGAGTATACATTATTGTTCTCATTTATGCTCATTTCTGCTCAAAAACATACATTATAGGTACTCATTAGAACCGCCTTGTCAAGGCGACTCTAACGTGTACCCATAATCTATGTTTGAGCAGAATTATTCATAAAAATATCCTATTTTTTATCTGAATTTTCATTTTTGCAGGTAAAATTTTCAGTACATTTGATTTAGCTTGTTTTGGTAATGTGGTCTCTTCCCAAACAGCCATGTTGCAGTTCTTCTTCGTCTGTTTGTTCTGTTATATTGCAGTTCTGTTTGGTGTTGGTATTTTAACTATTGCAAAAAAAGAAAAAGTAAAATAAATAAATAAATAATAAGCCGCAGTGTCAGAAATCGTACCTTCGGACATTTGTGCCCAGCGAATCATCACAAAAACACGCCTATATAATTTTGAACCCCTTAAACCCCACTTTTATATAGTAAAACGGGGTTTATAGGGCTATACATTATTTTTCTTATTTTGTTAAAAACAAAAACAAAAAAAAAACTACTTCGATTGGCGATAGTCCTTTGAACCGCCTTGCCGATGCGGTTCTAAGGAGTACCCATAATCTATGCTTTGAGCAGGAATACGAAAAATATCAGATTTTTTTATCTGAAAATTTTCAGGTTTTGGAGGGGAATTTTCTATATATTTGAATAGGCGTGTTTTTGTGATGTGAAATTACTTTTCAACTCTTTTCTGTTTAGAGGAATGGGCCGTGCTTGTAACCTTTGCTGAGTATCTCCATATTTTTGTTGTGTAAAGATTTCCTGAATTGTGGGTTTTAAATAAAGAAACCAAATATGAGGCAGAAAATCGGATTTAGTACTTTCATTCTTAAGAGTAATTCCAACTAAACAGGCTTTTAGGTTGGCGCCGGACTGTCAGTGTCTGTAATGAGGCCCATCGATGTCTTGTTTCTGGTTTCCAGTGACGCGCCATAAGTAGACTTCCCAAAACCCGGACATACGCTTCTACCGATATTTCCTTCGTTCAGGCCCATGGGCATGGTGGGCGAAGCTTGCTTACCAAGTAATGCTTACTATCCGCGGACGCCTGATTACACCCTTTGTTCTGGGGTCCATGTCTGTTGGTCTGAACATTCTGATTCGTCATTCGTTTATGGATTTATGATTTTGAATTACGGCTTTGGTACCATGACCGCAACTATTTCTTATGTTCTGGATTCAGATCGCCATTGAGTCTTTTGTTTGTTTCATCGCAGTGTTTTGATTATATCTGTATCACTGTGATGTTTCACAGATGAGATAAAGAATAGAAAGGAAAGCAACCTCTATGTGGTCCGAAAGTTTATTTGTAATTTGGGGGCTACATCAGATTTCAGGTAGAGGTTTCGCGCGAGTTAAACTTGTTTAAGCCCCTCCCCTTAGTATTTTATATGACTCTTCCAGAGTGGTTCATCATTTGCAAGTATTCTTTGTTTGAGCGTCGATGGTTTCATATTTGGCATTTGTTTTGTCATAATGTGTTCCTTATCTCTTCTTCTTAGAGCGCCTTTGGAAGGCTGTTACAATTATGTTGTGATTGTGGCATTTTCTTCGTATCTTCACTTATATTTTTATACTAATTTGAAGTTTTGTTGGCTGAAAGTCACTATAAAGTGGCATTTACACTACTATCACGAATACATGCCGATATAAGTTTAACCCCCTTAAACCCCCAGTTTAGAGGGGATACATTGTTTTTTCTTATTTCTGCTCATAAACATAGATTGTGGGTATTCGTTAGAATCGCCTTGCTGAGGCAGTTCTAACGAGTACCCACAATCTATTTTTATGAGCAGAAATAAGAAAAAAAAATATCAGAATCTGGAATTATTCAGTACTTGGAGGTGAAATTTTCTTTATATTTGAACAGGCGTGTTTTCGTAATGGGTGAATCCACTGAGCAGGAATCTTGGAAATATTTTCTTTGCATAGATAGCAAAAAATATCAATTTTACCCACCATTACGAAAGCACACCTATTCAAATATATTGAAAATTTTACAACCAAAAAAGGACAATTTTCAGATAAAAAAAAATTCTGATTTTTTCATAATCCTGCTCGAAATATAAATGTGGATACTCGTTAGAACCGCCTCGGCGAGGCAGTTTTAAGAAATATTCACAATCTATATTTTTAGCAAAATAAGAAAATTATGTATACCCCTGTAAACCCCAGTTCTACTCTATAAAAGTGGGTTTAAGGGGTCAATATTATATAGTCGCATTTTCATGATGCGTTTTCAACGTACACATAACCAGTTTGAATTATAAGAATTGTGAACACTAGCAAATTAGTCACAAACTTAATAAAGTGCCCTCAGGCTTTAGTTACTTGTGAGTGATGCGCGTTTACTTATCAATAAAAACATAAAAAAGAATAAAATTAATTCATATGGTAAAGGAAGTCCAAATATTCTCTGGAACTGTAGAGTTCAGGGACAGAGTATAAGAGACATCAGGTTTGCGTTTGTTAGCCAGGCATAGAATGACTTGTTACATCATGTCTCTAGCATACTTTTTATCATTTATAGGTGATATCTCTTCTGAAATGTGCCACGCAGCCAGCAGTGTCTGATATTGAACTGAAGTGGGACTTGCCAAGCGGTATTACTGCTATCCCAATACCACGTGAGCCTCCGACTTTTGTTGGCATTGGCGAAAGACTTTGCTTGTATACCCTTCTTACAGGAAAGAAACTGAAGGTATCTAATATTGTGATAAACCATGGTTTGTTGTGCTATGTGCTAAGACGTTCTCTAGGACCTCAGGCTTATATTTGAACCTACATGCCCTCCCGCGAATATTTGAACCACAACGTGAGAAAATGTACCTTCTGAAATCAGCCTGCGCACACGCGCCTGCCATTACGAAAACAAGCCTATTAAATATTCTGAGAATTTTACCACACAAAAAAAAAAAAAAAATAAATAAAAAAATAAAAGAATGAAAATTTTCAGTTAAAAATTCTGATAAGATACGCTTTGTCTGTCCATCATCTGTTCGTTTCTGATCTCTAACTTGAGAACTGTTTATAAATTTTCTTGAAACTTTGCATACAGTATTTACTATAAGCATTCGTAGAGACAGGGCTAAGCGAACAATGTAGACCCAAATGAGACACCGCAGAACGCGGCGTCTCATCAGAGTCTGCTTTGCCACTCGTCCAGCAATTTTAGACACAACAACGGGTAGTAACGGTTCTTGTTCAAATTTTACAACAATTAAGGAAAGGAGTAAAGTTTCCGAATACTTATGGAACATGTGGTAGGCATTAATGATGGGGAGGAGTGATTTGGGAGTGTAAATAGGAAACTTCTGTACAGCTGACTTTCGTTATCTCGACCTCGCTTATCTCGATTAACCGCTTATCTCAAAGTGAAATTTTGGTCCTGCCTAAACAAGAAAATCTAATAACAGGTAACAAAATATTGTGAAAAAGAGGAGAAACTGCTCCTAAGGAGCAATTTCTCCTCTTTTCCACAATATTTTCAACATATCTCTAACTTTAAGAGTCCAGTTACATATACATTTGTTAAATGTGGTTGGTCGATTTATTTTTTCCGCAAGTCTGCAAATCTGATATGTCGAAGTACGGATATCTCGTAGTGTTTTAGAGAGTCCCTTGGAATTCGAGATAACGAGAGTCGACTGTAATTTCTAAACACAGATATGACTCTTGGTTGACGTCAAAACTTTCGTTGGATATCTTGAGAACAAATAAATGTATATAAGTAAAATTTGTACCGTATCTAGTTAGTTTCTCATCAGAGTTATGTACATTGACTGACGCCAGAACTGAGCAACGAACAGATGATTTTGCTCAAATTTTATGTATATATTGGTATTGAATACATGCCTATATAATTTTGACCCCCTTAAACCCCACTTTTATATGGTAAAACTAGGGTTTACAGGGGTATACATTAATTTTCTTAATTCTGCTCAGAAACATAGATTGTGGGTATTTGTTAGATTTGCCTCGCCGAGGCGGTTCTAACGACTACCCACAATTTGTGTTTTAAGCAGAAATATGAAAAATGTCAGAGGTTTTTATCTGATAATGTTCAGCTTTTGGAGGTGAAATTTTCTTTATATTTGAATAGGCGTGTTTTCGTAATGAAATCTCAGCGGACTTTTCTACTGCTTTGTTTGGCCAGGCCTATATCCAGCTGATTGTGTGCCACAGTATGTCGCGTCTGACACGTGTGTAAAATGTTTCCATGAATAAGTTAAGGTCTTAAAAATGAATTGAAGGAATTTGGTCCAATTTTATATAAACAGTGACTAGAGCTGATTTGGTTTGCAAGCATGCCACTTTTAGTTAGTTCTAAACAGAGTTATGGTTCTTAACTGACTTCTTGCGAACGGTTACATACTTGTTGCCCGCAGAGGCGTGGTATCATGCAATGTCTACAGTTTGTTAGCTGACTTATTAAAGAAATGTATGCTTGGCAGTATGTCATAACTGGAGCCAACACAAAATACGCTCGTATATCCTAGCTTGAAATGTAAACAAATAAGGCCCAAAACCATGATTGAAAAGTACGTAGATTCCAATACAAGTATTTGAGTACTGATTTTTTTGTTTCAAAAAACAAAAAAAAAAACAAAAAAAAAAAAAAAAAAAACACAAAAAAAAACAAAATACAACAACAAAAAAAACTGCATATTTCCATCAGTCTACCTAGCCTTGAAAGAGCTAGGCTGATTTTTCTACGCAGTTGAATAACGTATTAGTTCTCGTAGTGGTATGTGTATTTTCTTTGCTCTTGCCTTGTTTTGTAAATAGAAGTAGGTAATACATAAGTCTGAATGGATTTTTTTAATTATCAGCATATTATAGACACCACTGAAGTTTCACAGGGAACGACTATTATCACATAACATCACGAAAACATGCCTTTATAATTTTGATCCCCTTAAACCCTACTTTTATATAGTAAGACGGTATTTTACAGTGGTATACATTATTTTTCGTAATTTTGCTCGAAAATATAGGTTTTGGACACTCGTTAGAACTGCCTTGCCGAGGCGGTTCTAACGAATAACTACAATCTATGTTTTGAGCAGTAATATGAAAAAAGTATCAGAATTTTTATCTGAAAATTTTCATTTTTTATGGTGGTAAAATTTTCAGAATATTTGAATAGGCTTGTTTTCGGTATCGCAGGCGCATGTGCGCAGGCTGATTTCAGAAGGTACGTTTTCTCATGTTGTTGCTCAAATATTTTTTTTATCTAAAATTTTCAGTTTTTTGGAGATGAAATTTTCTATATATTTGAATAGGCATGTTTTCGTAATGAAAGTACTCAGCATTTGCCTATTCTCGTTAACATGTAGAATGAGCCGAAACGTCAGAATACGTACCTTTGGACATGAGCTCCCGGTGAAGAGTCAGATCAGCCTGTGCGTTGGCGCATAGAAACTTCACTGGGCTCATTTTGGGATAGCCAAGCCGAATGTCAGAAAAAAGTATCTTCGGTTTGCGCAACCTGTGAAGGATCAGATCAGACTGCGCTTTCGAGAACGGATAAAACAGTAGGGAGTGCTACAATTAAAAGTCGCAGCCAATCCCTGACACCAAGAGGAAGAGGAAAGAGGCAAAAACCAAGACGCACAAAACAAACATATCTGGCCCCAGACCCTTTCTTTATTTTTCTTTTCTTTCTTTTTCTTCTCTTTCTTTTTTGAGGGGACACAACACTTGTATAGCTTATAGAATTTTTGTTTACTTCAGTCTCTTAGCTAGAAAGAAAGGTTTTTGTTCAGCCATAGGTAACTTGAAGTTGGATTAAAGAGGATCATGATAAAAAATAACCTAGAGAAAGAGAAAAATAGATATAAAACAAAAACGACTGGAGCCAGTCTAAAAACAAACTAGCGTACGAAAAGTAAACTATTTCTTCCCCAAGCGATGTGATCGCAATGCTAAAACAACTGAGAAACACAAGCACAAAACGCACAAAGTTCTAGTCAATATCAATATATATGCATCATAGCGTCATGAAACATGAAAATCAAATTACACATGGCTAATCCTACACCTCTGAGAGTCAGAGTTAAAAAAAAAAAAAAAAAATGACTATATCAAAATCAAAATCGTCCAGTCTATCAAACATTTTAGTAGAAACTGTTCCTTTACATATAGAAGGTTTCAAAATCGAAAAGGTTCCTCAAAATCGAAAAAATGGCTTTATTTAATTGAAGTTCAGTAGGGTATATGCGGCCCACCATTTAGACAAAGTAAGTATTATCAATATTTGATAAATTGTCAAGTATCTCAAAGTAGAATTGAAGCCTCAATAATGTCAGCCTGTTTTACCCATGAGAGAGACTTCATGAAATCTCTTTAATAACAAAAGTTGCAAAACAAAGAGGAGCACAATTACTTCCCAACAAAATACCAACTGTTGCCTATAAAGTTTAGTTCCAAATCTAATAAAATGTTATCCAAAGGATAAACAAAGGAATCACAGACTTTTTAACAAGTCCATAAATAATGTTTATTGTATACATCACAAGTAAAAAAAAAACAAGTTCTTTGTTGCAAGTCAAATAAAGTGCTTTCTTCCGAAAACGTGCGGTCAATTAAATAAATAAAAATGCCTAATTAGATGATATGGTAACGTAGTATACAATGTGGATAAATCATACATAAACATTTAGAAGCCTTAAAGTCTTTAGATTTAAATTTATTAAGAACTTTACTCGAATTTTTAATTGACCAAAAATGATTTATTCCGTCCCTTTCGTAAACAGTTTCATAATATCTAATCCGATGTTTTTTTGACAGCAGTAAGGCATGAAGTTAGCAATCTGGACAATGCAGTGGTCGAGCAAGAACTGGAATCAGTAATTAAATGTGCTTTAAATTTCGTTTATGCTTTTTTGGTAACCAATACAACGTAGGAAGTTTTTCTTGTTTTTTTTTCTTTTATACTCACTGTAAACTTACCAATATTATTAATACAAAGACTATCAACAACAGACCTCTCATCAGTAGAAATCCGGTCGAATGTTTTAGTACTACCAAACTCTTGTATTAAGGTATTGGTGTAATGAAGTCGTCACACAACAACATTGTTAGCAGTTTTATCAGCTAGAGCCTAAACATACTTTCTATAAAATATTTGGACAGCTTGTTTAGAAAAAAGCGAAATGAATGTTTAGGTTTAGGAGGAAGAAAATTAAAGTTATTAGTGTAAAACAAAATATGTTAATCAATCATCTGAAAAATCTTACTTCAATTTTTAAAGCATTAGACTCAACATGCTGTTGTTTACACCAGCGCTATTATGCTCATTTAAAGCATCGGCGATTGTTTCTCGACATTTTTGTTTTTCAGTCAATGCGGACAGGGAATCTATATTTAGGTCATTTGGAAATACAATGCTTGTGCATTAACTGGAATTTGCAGTGAGGTCATTTATGAAGTTTAGGTAACCAATATAATGTAGAAAGTTTGTATACTCAAACTTCAAAGAAGTTGAGGCGCCATATTGGCTTGTCTGTCTGGGCATACGAATGGTCATATATTTGGTAGGCATCTAGTGGATACTTTACATAGAGTTTGCTTTAGTCCGTCAGTGATACTCAACAAAAAGAGAGTCTTGTTGGGTATTTTTACTACTGTTGGGTACTTTTACATTTTTGTCTAAAATTTAACATTGAGTACCCAGTAAGTGTATCTGTAGGAACGTCCGTCTGTCCGTTCGTTACACATGATTACGGTGAAGAATAGTTAGCTAGAATACTAAAATTTTATATATAGTATCAGCATGAAAAATAAGCTGACCTTTTTTTCCGTCGGCATTTTCTTTGCGGAGATATTTCCCTTTTTCGACGAAGTCATTTGACGACATTCGGTGGGTACATTGTGTGCGCAAATCCTCATACAGTTTTATGCCGATCAGTTTAAAATTTGCAGAATCTTTTGTCATAGTCTGTAGATATGCATGTGGCTTTGGCATTATTATCATTTTAATTTTTGTCATTTTTTCCGAGTTTTGAACTTAGCCATTTCCGTCCGTCTATCCGTTATCTTGCTTACGGTCAGGAATGGTTCGAGTTAGGATCCTGAAATTTTAGATATAGTATCAGCATGAAAAATAAGCGGACCTGTATTGTTTCATTTTTTTCCGTTGGGAATTAATGTCGAAGAGCTGCAAAGGATCTGACGCCTTGGGACGGCCAGTAGCAAAACAACAGGTTATATTCACTTTACTATAGGGATCAAATATTTTTTTTGTGCATTAACAGGTCCCGTGACAGGTGTTGAAGACCATGTTCCATCGCTATTATTGCATAAAAACTGAAAACATTTGCTACATTTCGTGTTATTTCTTGCACTATTTTGTTTCGCCTTTTCACCGATGTCTCGCGAACATAATTTCCACGGACTATGCTTGTTCTAGGGCCGGGCAGTACAGATCTCGTAACGGCAGCAGATCTGTGGCCCTGGTACCGTCTTATTGAAAGTTGCGTAGCTGTGCATTAACAGCGCGCGAATTGCCTTGTTAAATCACGGCTTTTCGCCGATAAATGCACGGCTGTTAATAACGTGTGACACTGCTTTTTATGCAATAATGATAGTTCACTATTACAAGTAAGTGCTTGATCAGCTGTACATCGAAGGAAAACATGGAAACTTGACATGAAACCAGATTAGCCATAATGAAACCCAAAAGATAAGAAAACCTTACAGTTAATTTCAACACTTAAAGCTATTTTATTGTTGGTATTTATTACATATTTCACATAATAACGTTGGCTCTTTATATATATAATAGACAATGGGCGAAGTTTCAGTAGCTAAACGTGTATAGAAGAAAAAAATAACATTGTGTGTAACGATACTGAGAAAATCAATACATTCAATATTAAAAATCACGTAATAAAATAGTTTGTTTTGTTTATAACAATTGGCGATTCTGTATTTATGAAGTAAGCATTGAAAAAAAAACAAAAACAATCAATGTTATGTCTTAAGATGCTAGGTAAGTCAGTAAATTCAGTCCATTTATTAGTATCTGGAATTTAATAAAATGTCACACATTTGTTATTTCTATCACGAAAACATACCTATATAAATTTGACCCCTTAAACCCTTTTATAGTAAAACTGGGGTTTACAGGGGTATACATTATTTTGCTTATTTCTGCTCAAAACATAGATTGTGCCGAGGCGGTTCTAACGAGTATCCAAAACTTATGTTTGAGCAGAAAAATGAAAAAAAAATATTTGTATTTTTATCTGAAAATTTTCATTTTTTGGAGATTAAATGTTTTATACATTTGAATATGCGTGTTTTATAATGTTTGTATTTTGGTGACTGAATACACATGGCGGATATCCGCCATTTAACAAGGAAGGCATCTTGTGTGACTTCCTGTTATAAATCCTGAACAAAATGTTCCTTCAGAAAAGGGGTTTAACCTGAAAGGGAACAATTTGCTCCCAATGCTAGCAATTTCTTTTTCTTGTTACACACATAGACACAGACAAACAAACACACACACACACACACACATACACATACATACACACACACACACACACACACACACACACACACACACACACACACACACACTACTGAAACTTCGTATCTCTCTCTTTCTGTTCCTTCTTCACCTAAACTGCACACGAAAATTGATAAATTCTATGACAGTTGTCATGCATTTTTGATTCGATTCTTTTCGTTCGAGGCTGTTTATTGCCCCAGCCTACTGCCCCTCTTCTCTGTTGCAGTTCTTCTTTGTGTGTGCGTATGTGGTTTCATATGTGATGTTTTTGTTATCCTTTTTTATTCCTCATCGCTCCTTCTTTGGTGCCTCGAGAGGGCTGTGCTTCGTAGTTGTGGCATTTCCTTGTTATCTTCACTTATATTTTCTTAAAACTCTTCTCGTGCTGTAAAGACGCATGTGATATACCCTACGCATAAAGACTAAACCATGGATATAGATAGATGGATACATTTAGATAGACAGTGTTTAGCCAGAGTTATATAATGTTTGAATCGTATCACTTTGAGATGTGTTTCAGTTTCCCTAATTATTTTAATCGTTTGTTTGTAGTCTTGTTGGTCTTGCTTTTGACATTACGAAAACTCGCCTATTCGAATATATTGAAAATTTAACCCTCAAGAACTGAAAGTTTTCAGATAAAAATTCTGATTTTTTTTCAATTTCCTATCAAAACATAGATTGTGTGTACTCGTTAGAACCGCCTCGCCGAGGCGGTTCTAACGAGTACCAACAATCTGTGTTTTTTAACAGTAATAAGAAAAACTAACGTATACCCATGTAAACCTCAGTTTAAACCTAGACTTCCCAAATCCCGGACATACGCTTCTACCGATATTTCCTTCGTTCAGGCCCATGGGCATGGTGGGCGAAGCTTGCTTACCAAGTAATGCTTACTATCCGCGGACGCCTGATTACACCCTTTGTTCTGGGGTCCATGTCTGTTTGTCTGAACATTCTGATTCGTCATTCGTTTATGGATTTATGATTTTGAATTACGGCTTTGGTACCATGACCGCAACTACTTTAAATATATAAAAATTGGGTTTAAGGGGGCAAAACTATATAGGTATGTTTTCGTGGTCTGTGCTAGATATCTAATGTATTGTTTAAACCATATGAGCCACAACGTCAGAAAACGTGTCTTCGGACATGTACGGCCCGCGGAGATTCAGATCAGCCTGCGCATTCGCGCAGTCGGAGCAGAATCTTCACCGTGCTCATTTTGGATAGCGAAGGATGCCAAATAGTTTCTTCATGCGGAGATTAATGACTCGTTGGACGCATATGTCAGAAGGTACGTTTTCTGACGTTGACGTTCATAATGTTTTCAGTCTTCAGCCAAATCCTGCAGTGTAGCAGTAGTGGGGCAGTGCAGAAGTAAACAAGTGCATTTCAAGCTGACGTTTAGTGTACCCTCAGAACCAGAACTAAACAAATCGGCCCCGCTGCACCGTCTGGCAGCTTAGGCACAGATTAAGATGCTAGAAATAGATGAACTGGAGTTAGGTAGGTGCTACATAGTACAGACAGAAGAGACATTTTACTAATTAACATTCATTTAAACCGTAACATCGGAACACATTCCTCAGGACATGTGAAAAAAGGTAAGAGAAAAGTCCAGGGAGGGCCACAATCACAAACCGCAGCCCTTTCCAGACACCAAGAAGAAGAGGAAACCGATAAAACCAAACAAGCACAAATCGAACAAATGTACGAAAAACACTAAAATGACTGAAAAACACAAGAACAAAATAACACAAGGTCAAGACATAAAACAAATCGTCAGATCAGGTTGCGCATTCATGCATTTTTGATAGCCAAGGATGCAAAGTTTCTTCATGTTGACAACAAACACTCTGATTAGACTGCTAGGATGCGCTTGATGTGCAGAAAGACAAACAGAACGTCATAAGTTATATTCCTTTTACAACATTGCGAAAATCTGCCCCATATCTTCCTGTTACAAAATGGCGAAAAATGTACAAAAGTAAATACGTAAACTCAGGAATTGATACGTGACGTCAGGATAAACAATGGCCGCTTTTTGAAACCGCTCTATATATAAAAAGGAAAAACGATTGAAAAGAAGATACAGCTCGTGTATAGAATTAGAAACAAGGACGTTTCAAGTGTGTTTAAAGACAATATATAGATTATGTTTTGTTTTAGGGTAATTAATTGGAGGAAACCACACAAAATATGAGGTAAACTTTTGTCGCACCGAACACGAAGCTTCTGTACAGTTTTCTCATGCGATGGTTTCGTATTTCGTGTTGACTGTGCTATTTAATTTGGTATTTTAAGACAGTACCCTTTGTTATTATATGAGATTTTATGATAGTTACGTATATGCGACATTGACTGAGAGCACTGAAAATGGAAAAATAATGGTTCACTGAGCAAAACTGTCTGTAACAAGAATTCGCCGAATGTGCATTGAAATCAGAAATTAGCGCTTGCATTTCAAATATTACTGCTTTATCAGACGACAGATCCTCATCATGGAATGCGGAATCAGATGTTTCCTGTGACATACAAGCTTTTAGTGATCAATTTGAAGACGTCCTCTACAAAACCCATGTTTATGAGTCAAAACTGAATATTTCATTTGTGTGCAATGTCTTTTTTGAAACTTGCACGCAGAAAATACACTCAGACTACATGAGCAGTGTAGATATAGATGAAACTAGCTTTGTATCGAATTGTACAACCCACGTCAAAGGCGCAAAGTGTGATATAAAACTGGACAGCCATTTTAAAACTGTCGAACTCAGTGGAATAGGCTTCAAGAAATGGAGAGAGGAGCGTTTTCCTAAAATTGCGCAAGCTTTATTCAAAAGGTTAATGCATGAGCTAGACAGTCAAACAGAGAACTTGAGTCGAAGTGAAGCTATACAGGAGGAGCAGAGCGATTATTCTTTACAGCAAGAAAATCTTATTGACGGCACAACAACATATCTGAAAAATGACGTCGATGTCGACGCGCCTATAACGAAGTCGCGCCAAGCGGTTCCGACGAGCGTACGAACGTCAAACAGAATGGAGCGTCGCAGAATTCGTCTGATCCTGAAAGCAAGATGATCTCCGGTTCCGACCAGTAAGGAAGTTACCCAGTTGTTTCTCCAAAGTTTATAGCTGAAACCATAACACATTCTTATTTTCAGAGCGCCAACTCAGTGGCGAATTCTTCAGAAATCCACAAAGATTGTAGGCAAGAAATAAACAACGCTCGGTTACAAACATTGACTGTAAATCACGGAGTTTATTCCTGGTCATGACCAGGTTTGGCGCAGTATGACGATGCCAGTCTTTACCTCCACGCCCATTATCTAACGACAGGATGGTGCTACTGCGGATAAAAATGCGTGCAACAGAGAGAATATCTACTCAATCATAAACAGAATAGATCAGCTTGACAGCGGTATTGGAAATATAAAAAAGGACATATTACAGCAGATGGAATGGAAAAAGAACGAGTTAAAAGCATCACTGTTAAGTATCTTAGAAACTTTGGGTCAAAACATGTCGTGTGGAAATGCCGTCAATTCTTCAAACACAGTTGAAAATGGATTTCAGCATTTTTCAGAAGTCTCTCAAGTCACATTAAACTCGTGCTATATTGACGAAGGGTACGGAGACCAGTCGAAATCCAGTAACCAAGGGTCAACGTCTGAAACACATCTGAAAACGGTCTTTACCCGTGAAAATAGGCAACCACAGACAGGATCAACAGCGGCGACAACCCAACAGGAAGTTCCACCACCGACACAAAATGTTCCAGTTACAGGCCAATAAAACGTTCCAGCGACGATACATTAGAATGTTCCAGTTCCAGCCTTGCAAAATGTTCAAGCGACAACAGTCCCTCAGAATGTTCCAGTTTGTATAACGAAACGTAATTAACCAAGCAAACGCCTGCCGATGAGAAATAATTTTGATACCGCGCCTCAAAGGTGTAACGGAAATTTGTCTTTCGCAAAACCCAAAAGAACATTGCTTATTGGCGATTATATCCTAAAATGAGTCAACACTAAACGCCTGACATGTGATGAGAAAATCTGTGCAAAAGGTGGAGCGACTGTAAATGACTTATGGGACGAATTATCAGTTTATGATTTGAAGTCGTTGGCGCAGGTTATAATCTATATAGGAGGAAATGACTGCTCAAATAGAATGGAAACACATGCATTTGAAGAAAAGTACGATCAACTGATTAGCTTGATAAAAAGTGCTAACAAGGACTGCATCATATACATAAGTAAAATAGCACCCCGCGGCGACGTGGATGTAACAGTCTTCAATACTTCGATTACGCGAATCGTGGATCACTGGGCGAGACATCAAGTAAAATGCATGATTCCCATGAGCTGTTCTTCGGACGAAATGGCCTTTAATTGAATCGCTACTACTCTCATGATGGGATTCATCTGTCACATTCTGGCACCACAAGACTCCTAGACCTTCTAAATCGGCACGTGAACATTGTATAAGACTTCAACCAATGTATATTGCGAGCAGCTAAATCTCAACAGAAGGCTAACAGACCGGGAACCAGCGGTACAAGCTACCCTGCTAAACAATATCATCACAATGACAGGGATCTGAGAAGTAACGGGCGAAGAAGACACAACCGCGTTCGCTTTGGTTGTTACCTGCCTGGGCATATTGCGTCTGAGTGTTGGTATGAACAATAGGACAGTGGCACAATAGCCCACAGTCAACAAAATGATAAGATTTTAAATCAGTTACATGACTATAACCAGTTTAATGTTTTTGTATGTTAAAATTGCAATTTGTTTCAATGTTCTTGTCCTGATAGTGTGCTGGAGTCAGAATCAAACTTTAATCAACAGATATCAATTGAAGCTTTAGATATGAACTGTAACCACAGCATTAGTGTTGAATATGTACCAATCAGTCATAAAAGGACAAAATTTTCATCAAATCAACACTTTATAGCTTCTACCTTTGAGCAGCCTGATCTTTCAGATAACGAACATGAGCATTCCCTTTCATTTAATTTAGCTAATAAGGGCATAAATATAGGCCATTTAAATATAAAAGGTATTTGTGGTGATAAATTAAGCAAGTTTTAGGAAATAAAGGTATTATTAATATCTCCAGCTAATAGTTATTTACATATATTTGGATTAAGTCAAACTAAGTTAAAGGATCATAAATCCACGGACGTTTTAAAATAAACAGATTTCAAACGCCTTTTAGAAAAGATAATTATTCTAATCACGGTGGAGGTGTAATTGTTTATGTAAGAAATGGTATTAACGCCAGACGAAGGGAAGATTTAGAAACCAACAACATACGAGGGATGTTTGAAATGAATTGCTTATTTCTATCTGGAGACTTCAAATTTCAAGTTAGCCCAAAAGTACTCATTTCATGCCCTCGAAGTACTCCCCGTGGCTAGAAATGCAAAGTTTCAGCCGATGTATCCACTTCTTGAAGGCGTCACGGTACGCTGATTTGGGCACAGTAATAAGGTACTGATGAATGGCAGATCCAAGTGCCTGTCGGGACTGGTATTTCCGCCCAGCAAGGAATGCTTTCAATTTCGGAAACAAAAAGAAATCACATGGGGCAAGGTCTGGGGAATACGGGGGGTGAGGCAAAACAGTTACTTTTTCTTTCTTCAAAAACGCCGTAACTATTGCGGAGGTATGAGCTGGGGCATTGTCATGTAGATGACAGACATGTCTAAAACCAGTGGCAGGGCGTCGTTTCTGATAATACTTTTTCAGTTTCTTCAGTACTTTGTAGTACTTTCCGGTGATGCTTTTGCCCTTTTTCACTGGCATTTTTATTGCGACTCCTTCACCAGAGAAGAAGATTGCATACAAAACCTTCTTTGTACTCAAAGAACGTTTGGCAATTATTGGGTGTTTGCTGTGTTTAATGGCCCAGATCTTATTGCTAACCTTTCTGACGGGCTCAAAGTAATGAACCCAGGTTTCATCACCTGTGACGACATTGGCAAACTGCTTTTTGTCATATATTGGAAACATCTGAAGCAGCTTTTTGGCCACTTTAACCCGTTGCCTCTTTTGCTCGTCAGTCAACAGATGTGGCACCCATCTAGCAGAAATCATTCTGACTTTCAAATGCTTCTTCAAAATAAGGTGAACCGTTGATAGTGATATGCCTACCTTTCGTGCAATATCACGAACTGTAAATCTGCCATCTCCTTCAATGATTTCCTTTATTTTGGAAACGATTTCTTTACGATATGCAGATTTTGGCCTACCTGATTTCGATGCATTTTTGATGGACTCTACACCAGACTCAAATTTCTTTTTCCACCGCCGAACTGTGTCATAAGACACACAAGAAGGTCCAAAAGCAGTAGAAATTTCAGTCATCAGCTTCTTCAAAGAATAACCAAGTTTTGAGCGAGCTTTGGTGTAAGCCCGTATTTCATCTTTTTTGTCGACGCTTCTACCAACCATTTTTACTGCAGTGGTCAATGACTGCGTGTAATCAAATGGGAAATTTTATGTCTTACACTTAGTCTAACATGTACATTTATACACCATTGTGTAGATATTGAATAGCCCTATACAGGTATGTATTGGTTTTTATCGTGCCCCACGTGGATATAGAGCTAGAGGACAATAAGCAATTCATTTCGAACATCCCTCGTATTGTGTCTTTTGTTAGAAATATCCCCACAAAACAGTAAATTATTTTAGTAGGAAACATATACAGACCACCGGATGCAAAAGTAGAATATAACAATAGCTTTGAGAATTTTATGGATATTGTAATTAACGAGGATAAGGGATTTGTTTTGTTAGGCGATCTAAATAAAAACTTATTAAATGAGGAAATTGATAGAGACTGGTGCACGTTTATAACGTCTTTAGGGCTTACTCAGCTTGTAAGTGAGCCTACAAGAGTAACGAAAGATTCAACTACGATTATAGACCACATATATACTAACAATGAAGAAAATATCCAACATATAAGTGTGAAACAAATTAGCTTAAGTAAAAATTTGCAGTTTTCTGTAGTCGCAAGGTTCATTCAGAGATAGGCAAAACTAAACACCAATCCATCACTTACAGGTCATTCAAAACTTTTGATGAATCTAGATTTCTCACTGACCTGAGTCTAGTCCCATGGGAAATAATTCAAGCATTTGACAAAATAGATGATAAAGTCTGGGTTTGGAACACCCTATTTTCAGAAATTCTAAATAAACATGCCCAAATAAAAAGACAGAGTCAAAAAGCAATACCAACCAGACTGGTTAACTTCAGAAATACTAGATTGTATGAAAGAACGTGATAAATACAAACAAAATGGAAACATTGAAACATACAAAATCATAGGCAATAAAGTAACCAGTTTGATTGAACAAGCTACTTAGAGGACATATCAAACAAAAATAGAGGAAGGGAAAGATGATCCAAAAACAATCTGGAAACTATCTAAGGAACTTGGTGCAGATGGAAAGGGAAGTAACAGCGAGCTTAATATTAATTTTTAAAAAAAAAGATGATAAATTGGTACAGAAAAAATCTGAATTGACAGAGTTGTTTAACTCGTATTTTGTCAATATAGCAACTAATCTTAAAGAACGAATTATTCCATCGGACTTGGAAATACTCAGAACATTTGTCACGTCTAAGGTTCCCACAAACACCAAGTTTAGTATTTCACTTACTAATGAAACTTTTGTACGGAAATTTTGGACAAACTTGAGTGTAAATAAATCAACTGGATTAGACAATAATATAGGCCCAAAATCCTTATATTAGCTGCTAACGTTTTAACGCCAAGCCTTACGTTTATAGTTAACAAAAGCATATTATCCGGCGAATTTCCTAGTTATTGGAAAGAAGCAAAAGTTAAACCTCTTTTTAAATCAGGTGCCAAAGATGACATTAATAATTACCGACCTATCTCTATTCTCCCAATTCACCGAAAAATGGGTTGACAGTCAATTTTCGGTATATTTGAATAATTTCAATTTGCTTCACAAATCTCAAAGTGGGTTTAGACCTAAGCACTCCACAGAAACTTCACGTATCCATATGATCGATTCATGGTTAAGAGCTGTAAATTTTGGAAAAATTATAGGCTATGTATTAGTTGAATTTCGCAAAGCGTTTGATCTGGTAGATTATAACATTCTTCTGAAGAAATTAGAATGCTACAAATGCAACGAAGCCTGTTTTAAATCGTTTGAATCTTACTTAACAAACAAAATACAGAGAGTTTCCTTAAATAATAATCTGTCTGAGCCGGCAAGTGTGACATGTGGCGTTCCACAAGGTTCTATTTTAGATCCTTTATTATTTTTAGTTTTTATAAATGATCTTCCATTATTTCTTCAAAGTTTCTCTGTTGTTGATTTATATGCGGATGATACAACTTTTTAAGACTTCCAAAATGGCATAGACCAACTTCAAAACAACCTACAGTCTTCGCTAGAATCACTGCACTTATGGTGCAAACAAAATGGTACGGTACTAAATGCTGACAAGACTAAAGTTGTGCTAATAACAAGCAAACAGAAGCGAAATTGCTTACAAAATCCAACTCTACGATATAATGACATCGATATTAAAATGACAACTTGTGATAAGATTCTAGGTATACAAGTAGATGAAAACCTTATTAGGAATAGCTAATGTCAGCAAGTATATAAAAAGTATCCTCATATTTATGGCTGTTGAGCAAAATAAGATCATTTTATCCATTGAACATAGATTGTTATTCTACAAAGCTTATATTAAACCTCATTTTTAGTATTGTAGTGTAATATGGAGTAACACATCAAGTAGTAACATAAACAAATTCAATACATTGCATCGACGCGCATGTAAATCAATACTGGCACAGGAATATAATATCTACAAGAATCTTTAAAACGTCTTGATATTTTGTCTTTTGATCAAATTGTTTTCCTAAATAAAGCAAAAATTATGTATGAAGTTTATAACAATCTAGCCCCCACTTATTTGCAAGAGCTTTTCCAAATGAGAGATGTTAACTATGACAATACTGCATCGAACTTACGATCAGTGTCAAGGAAGAATTATATATTACCACAGGCTAAATGCAACTTATTCAAGGGTAGTCGTTCATTCTCTGGCGTAATTGTCTGGAACAGTATTCCTGTTAATATAAAAAAAAACTCACAGTCGTTAGATATTTTTGTAAAAAGGTGAACTTATTGGATTAAACATTAATATATATATTTTCTACTATATTTGCAATTTAATATTATATATACCTCCACCGCCATAATTAAAAATTGATATTATACGTCTCTGTCTGTCTCTCTGTCACACCCTGTGTCTGTCTCTGTCTGTCTGTCTGCCTCTCTCTCTCTCTCTTTTATTGCTGATTTGTTGCCAGGATTTTATTTTAATTGTTATTGATTCATTTCTCCAATGATTTTTATCATTGTAAATATACATATATGTATGTTAATCCTCACGTCTCAATTTAATATATTTTTAGCTCACCTGAGCCGAAGGCTCAAGGTGAGCTATTGTGATCACTCACCGTCCGCCGTCGTCGTCGTCCTCGTCGTCCGTCTGTCCGTCCATAAACTTTAAACAACATCTCCTCCTGAACCACTGATTGGATTTTGACCAAACTTCAAAGGAATGATCCTTGGTTGGTCCTCTTTCAAAATTGTTCAAATGGTTCCGGTTCATTATATATCTAGGTCACAGGAGCTAAAAATAGATTTTTTAACTAAAAACTTAAAAATCTTCTTGTCAGAAACGACTGGACCGATTTCGATATAATTTTGCAGAAATTTTCCTTTGGTGATCCTCTACCAGGATTGTTCAAGCCATTTTGAATCGTTAAAAAACATGGCCGCCAGGGGGCGGGGCTTATTTTCCCTATATATCTATATAGAAAACTTTCAAAATCTTCCCGTCAGAAACCACTAGACCAATTTCAATATAATTTTGCAGAAGTGTTCCTTTGGTGATCCTCTGCCAAGATTGTTCAAGCCATTTGGATCCGTCAAAAAGCATGGCCGCCAGGGGGGGGGGGCTTATTTTTCCCTATAAATTTATATATAAAACTTTAAAAATCTTCTTATCAGAAAACTATGGACCGATTTCAGTATAATTTTGCAAAATGTTTCTTTGATGATCTTCTACCAAGATTGTTCAAGCCATTTAGATTCGTCAAAAAACATTGACCGCCAGGGGGCGGGGCTTATTTTCCCTATATATCTATACAGAAAACTTTAAAAATCTTCTTGTCAGAAACCACTGGACAGATTTCAATATAATTTGCAGAAATGTTCCTTTGGTGATCCTCTATCAAGATTGTTAAAGCCATTTGGATTCGTCAAAAAACATGGCCGCCAGGGGGCGGGGCTTATTTTCCCTATATAATCTATATAGAAAACTTTAAAAATCTTCTTGTCAGAAACCACTGGAACGATTTCTATATAACTTCGCAAAAATGTTCCTTTGCTGATCCTCTACCAAGATTGTTCAAGCCGTCATGATTTGTCAAAAAACATGGCCGCTAGGGAGCGGGGCTTATTTTCCCTACATATCGTTTAGAAAATTTTAATAATCCCTTTGTCAGAAACCACTGGACCGATTTCCATACAACATTGTAGGAATGTTCCTTTGGTAACCGTCTACCAAGATTGTTCAAGTCGTTATGATTCATCAAAAACGTGGCTGCCAGGACGCGGGGCTTATTTTCCCTATGTATCTAAATAGAAAACTTTAAAAATATTCTTGTCAGAAACGACTGGACCGATTTCATTATAACTTGACAGGAATGTTTCCTTGTTAACCCTCTACCAAGATTGTTCAAGTTATCATGATTCATCAAAAAACATGGCCGCCAGGGGGTGGGGCTTATTTTTCTCTATATATCTATATAGAAAAGTTTAAAAATTTTCTTGTCAGAAACCAGTGGACCGATTTCAATATAACTTGGCAGGAATGTTTTTTGGTGACCCTCTACCAAGATTGTTCAAGCCGGCATGATTCGTCAAAAAACATGGCCACTAGGGGGCGGGGCATATTTTCCCTATAAATCTATATAGAAAACTTTAAAAATCTTCTCGTAAGAAACCGTTGGATCGAATTCATTGTAACTTGGCAGGAATGTTGCTTTGGTGACCTTCTACCAAGATTGTTCAAGCCCTCATGATACGTCAAAAAACATGGCCGCCAGGGGGCGGGGCTTATTTTCCGTATATATAGGTATAGAGAATTTTAAGATTCTTCTTGTCAGAAACCACCTGACCGATTTCAATATTACTTGGCAGGAATGTTGCTTTGGTGACCCTGTACCAAGGTTGTTCAAGCAATCATGATTCGGCAAAAACATGGCTGCTAGGGGTGGGGCTTATTTCCCATATCTATCTAAATAAAAAAAATAAACATCTTCTTGTCAGAAACCACTGCACCGATTTCAATATAACTTGGCAGGAATGTTCCTTTGGTGGCCCTCTACCAAGTTTGTTCAAGCTATCATGATTCGTCAAAACATATGGCCGTTAGGTGGTGGGGCTTATTTTCCCTATATAGCTATATAAAACACTTCAAAAATCTTTTTATCAGAAACCACTGGACCAATTTCAATATAACTTGGCAGATTTGTTCCTTTGGTGACCTTCTTTCAAGATTCAGTTCCAGCAATCATGATGCATGAAAAAATCATGGCCGCTCGGGAGTAGGGCTATAAAATTTATACAAAAATCTTAGAGTAGTGAACTTGGCTAAAACTTCAACAGTAAGTTTGCAAAGCTGTTTGCTCAGGTGAGCGATATTGGACCATCATGGTCCTCTTGTTATATGTTATGTCCATGCATATTTGTTTACGCTTTTACTGTTTGTGTATTTGTTGCTAAAGAGGGCCCCAAGGAAGATTGGCTACCAGCCAATTGGGTTACCCTCTCAAAATAAAGAATTTACTTACTTACTTACTTACTTACTTACTTACTTACAATCAGATCCACATTAAGTTCTCAACATCAAAGAGAAGGACAGATAAATGCAATTAAACAGGAACAAATAGAACAGATGGCAAGCAGAGTTGGCAGCCCTTTCCCAAAGAGGTGGCAACTCTGTTACCCAAACGTAACTGTATATATCTTTAACTTACATAATTGTTAAAAGAAAAAAAAACATTTTAAGTGAAACGACACTACAGAACATTTAACAAAAGCTAGGATTTATTATCTATTTTGTTTGGTCTGTTTATACTAAGATAGAGTAAAACAAATATTGACTTTTTAGATTTATTCACTTCCCTATAATGACCATAATTTTACTCAAAATCGGTAAGAGAAAAAGTCCAGGGAGTGCCACAATCACAAACCGCAGCCCTTCCCGGACCCCAAGAGGAAGAGGAAACCGACAAATCTAAACAAGCACAAACCGAACAAACGTACGAAAAGCACTAAGATTAGCTCTCTCTTCCCCAAGCGAGGTAATTCCAATACTAAAAGGACTGAAAAACACAAGAACAAAATGACACACGGCAAGACATACAACAAATCGCCTCGTAGAGTAAACCACAAAGCAACAAACAGTAAGACTAACACTAATCAACTTCTCATTGTCATATTTTAAACAGCAACTTATGATAAAATTGATTGATTTTATATCCAGACCCACTTGCCATGGGCACCTTCTGAAACCACAAGATACTCCATATCTCAAACGTATTCACTTAATTCGGACTATTCGGTCGATTTTGTTGGTTGCCTTTGCCCCTCTTCCATCTTTATTGCTTGAAAGGAGGCTTGTCGCTATCTCCAGGATAAAAGCAATTAGTAAAAGAAGGATGCGTTGTACATTATCATCGTGATATTGTTTCGTCATCATTTTCAGAAGGATTTATGGGGAGACATAACATTGACAAATTGAAGGAGACCAGACAAAACCTAATATTGGTCAGCAAGGATGCCAACATAATTTCCAAGATGACCGCCTTTGTAGCTATTGATAAAGAGGCGAAGAAACAGGTTGTTGAGAGAAAGCTGGTGAAGAGATGCTGCCCTGTACCGGTAAATACAAAGTTTACAATGACTGGTTGTGTAGTAACGTATGAATATAATTCATCCCCAATAAGGTCAGTGAGTGGTGGCGGAAAAAATGTGCAGACTGGTTTGCTAGCTCCCGGCTTATAGGAAAATTTATACATTTTCTGGGGTGGGTGGGGGATTCAAACTTTTTATTGTCTTCTGAAAACGAATCTACTCTTATCAGCCTGATGTTAATATTCACTGGGATCATTTGGATAGTCAAGGAAAATGAAAAGTTCAGGGAGTGCCACAATCACAAGTCGCAGTCAATACCTTACACCAAGAGGTAGAGGAAAAAGACAGAAACCAAGACGCGCAAAACAAACAAACGCACGAAAATCTCATAGACTAGCTCTCTCTCTCATACCCAAAACAGGTAATCGGAATGCTAAAGGAACTAAAAAACACAAGGACAAAACGCAAGACAAGATAAATCGCCTCGTAGAATTAACCATAAGACTACACAGAGTAAGAGCAACACCGGGACCACCGTCTTAGAACGGTCAGTAGTATAAACTACAGGGGTTTTAAAGCACTTTTACAAATTAACCACCTTTAAAAGTAATCTGAATAGACTGACAGATCCCAAAGGAAATAAAAATATAATCTGTGCTCCTTTTCAAAAGGAGACAAAATAAATTTGCTTCCTTCTTGAAGTGTATCAGTTCTCTTTAATTTTGTTGAGTCTTCCACCAGATTCAAGAAAATATATTAAGTCAGAATTTCTCTGAACAGATGTTAGGGTGAGGGTTAGTCTTACTCGTTGTTGCTTTGTGGTTTTGTTATACGAGGCGATTTGTTTTATGTCTTACCTTGTGTCATTTTGTTCTTGTGTTTTTCAGTCCTTTTAGCATTGCGATTACCTCGCCTGGGGAAGAGAGAGCTAATCTTAGTGCTTTTCGTACGTTTGTTCGATTTGTGCTTGTTTGGATTTGTCGGTTTCCTCTTCCTCTTGGTGTCTGGGAAGGGCTGCGGTTTGTGATTGTGGCACTCCCTGGACTTTTCTCGTACATTTTTTGGAATTCTGTAAAGCTGGTATAAACCCCCAGTAATTCATTACTGACTGTTCTAAGGCTATACTTTGAACGTGGTATTTTTATGCCCCAAACTTCGAAGTTGGAGGGACATATTGCTTCTAGGACGTTTGTGTGTCCGTCCGTGCGACCGCTACGCTTTTTGATGCATAACATAACTTCTGAACCGTGCATGCTAGGTTTTTGAAATTTCATATATGGATGTCTTATAAAAAAATAGCTAACACGTATTTTTCCCATCAGGATTATGCCCCTTTCCTGAGTTATAGCCCTTTGAAAAATATAGATGAAATCTTGTCAGCAAAATATCTCAAAACCTATAAAAGCTAGAGCCTTGAAACCTGGTGAATAGATTGGTATTAATAAGAAGATTACCTGATTGACTTTTGGATACATTCTGAAAAATACTTCAATAGTTATTGCCCTTTGTAACTTTGGGCATTTTTACATTGCAAGCTTTTTGATGCATAGTACAACTTCTGAACCGTGCATGCTATGGTTTTAAAATTTCATATATGGATTTCTCCTGGAAAAAATATAGCTGACAAGTGTTGTTTTTTTCCTATCAGAATTATGACCCTTTCATGAGTTAAGGTCCTTTAAAAAGTATAGATGAAATTTAGTCAGCAATATGTCTCAAAAACAATTAAGACTAGAGCCTTGAAACCAAGTGACTAAATTGGTATTGATGAGTAGATGACCTAATAAACTTTTGAATAAATTCTGAAAAATACTTCATGAGTTATGGCTTTTGTAACTTTGGACATTTTTACTTTTTACATTGCATGCTTTTTGATGCATAGCATAACTTTTAAACAGTGCAATTTCATATTTGGATTTCTCATGAAAAACTTGCTGACACGTATTTGTTTGTTTACTCATCAGAATTATGCCCTTTTCCTGATGAATGTCCTGTAAAAATATGGATGAAAACTTATCAGGGAAATGTCTCCAAAACCATTCAAGTGAGCGCCTTGAAACCTGGTGAATAGGTTGGTATTGATGAGCAGATGATCTGATAAACTTTTGAATAAATTTAAAATACTTCATGAGTTATGGCCCTTAATAGCCTTGGGCATTTTACATTGCTAGCTTTTTTTTTGATGCATAGCAGAATTTTTGAACCATTCATGCCATGGTTTTAAATTTTCATATATGGCTGACACGTGTTTTTTGTGTTGTTTTTTTTTTCTTGTCAAGGTTATGTGCATTTCCTGCGTTAAGGCCCTCAGAAAATATATGGATGAAATCTTGTCAGCACAATATCTCAAAACCTGTTTAAGCTAGAGCCTTGAAATCTAGTGAATAGATTGTTTCGTGAGAAGTAGATGACCTGATTATCATTTGAATAAAAACCGTCAGATACTTCTTGAGTTATGGCCCATTATCAATTTGTTTGTTTTTTTCTGTCGGAGTCTTCATTGTGGAGTAATGCCCCTTTTCAAACTTAGGCAAATGAAAATCTTGTAAGCAAAATAGCTAAGGACCCACTTGAATTAGGCTCATGAAATTTTGCAAGCCGTTTGGAACCAAGGTCTAGATGACCTGATCAAATTTTGGTCGGAGTTATGTTCCTTTTCAACTTTGGCATTTTGTATCGACAAGCATATAGTTGGGGGCATAGTGTTTTACAAGCACATTTCTAGTTTGTTATTAGTTATGTTGCGATTCACTTTCGTATGTTTTTTTTAACTATCATTTGTTAAAGATATGTTCAATTAAGTTAGATTAACAGAGTTGCCGCATTTTTTATGGAAAGACTTGCCAACTCGGCTTGCTATCTGTTCATTTTGTGGCTGCTGAATTGTGTTTGTTCTGTCCTTCCATTTTGGTATTGGGAGCTTGATGTGGATTTGCTTGTATCAGTTCCTGTGTTCACTTATTTACTTTATATCCAGGCAAGATGCGGTTATTATAAGGTACATATTTAATCACATAAAAACATATTTTGGGATTCATTAAAGAACTTCGGCGGGGAACTACTAAGGAGAACCGACAACAGATGTTTTCTTTGAGAAAAGAGAAAAATAACGATACTTTTTGTTTGGAAAAAGCGCCTTATCTGGAACTATGCAAACAATTTGGCCAGGTATTCAACGGCAATGTCCATGGATGGAAAAGCAAATAATATACATATTGGGATTCCAAAGAAAGACCCTATCACTTCACTTAGCCATCCCAAGTCAGCGAGTAATGTTTGAATGACACGAAACTACACCAAAAACATGACAGTGGAAAAAAAACAAAGAGGAAATTCTACAGAAATTCTATCTTAGAACGATCAATAATTAAAGAGGAAGGCTTCAAACTGACTTTACGAGTCATCACGAATACATACCCATATAATTTCGACCCCCTTAAAACCCGCTTTTATATAGTAAAATTAGGGTTTACAGGGGTATACATTATTTTTTCTTATTTCTGCTCAAAACATATATTGTGGGTACTCGTTAGAACCACCTAACGGGTATCCACAATCTATGTTTTGAGCAGAAATATGAAAATAAAAATCAGAATTTTTATCTGAAAACTTTCAGTTTTATGTAGTGATATTTTCAATATATTTGAATAGGCGTGTTTTTGTAATGCTTAGTAAAAATTTAAAAGGCTGCCTTTGAAAACAAAGAACACATTACAATTGGAAAATTGGAATCTCAGTTTTACTGAGACTTAGAATCTCTACCCTCACGCTTTTGAATCATGATACAGTTCCAGCTACAGATACGAAATTGTTCGATCCGCGTAGGGATTTCCTAACATAATCATGGTTCAACATACAAAACATATAGTGGATGAGCTGATTGAGATGCCGGTACCATCCGAGCAGAACAGATCCCCCTAGGCTTTTCGATAAGAGGAATATGTGAAGTCTCGGAAAAAATCAGGGGGACGTGTCTGAGTGGTAGCTTTATGGTCTAAATCTTAGTGTTAACTACGATACCCCAGAAAATTAAAATAATTCACAAAACTTTCATGGAACTGAAATGAATATAAAAACTATAAATATGTAAATAAATAATAGTGTTAATATAAGAAATAATTATATAGAAGACATTTTCACAACTGTTAGATTTTTTGAAAAGGGCTGAATGTTGTTTACGTTACATTTTTAAAAGCACCCCAAAAATTGGTTAACCCTTTTGGAATTATTTAGCCTTGTAAATGCATAAAGGAAAGAAATCAATTTCTTTTATATTGGTTGAGTAGCAAATTTAATTTACTTTCCAAATTCGTCATGGGATTTACTTTATCTAATATACTTTTTGATTTATGGCCATTTGAAAAGCCCTACCCCTATACAAAAAGTTCTCGTAAATAAGGATGTTCATTAACTATAACCCACTCATCAATGCAGTAGTGATCAAATGAGGAGGCTTATATCACTTTATTTGATGTAACTAGGCTGCAAGACATATAATAAAAGTAACTGTTAAACAAAAAAAACAACAACAACAACAAAAAAAAAAAAACAAAAAAAAAAACATACACCCATACCTAATGCTAATAATAACGTATATAACATATATGCAAATTATATGTCTAGGCTTCAGTTTTCCCTTTACTACCGTCTTTTTATTGTCAATTGGCTTGAATATTTGCAAACTACATAGAACTGAAGGCCAAACTATTGAAAATATATCACAATAGCATAATTTGCGACCTATTTTTAAATCAAATATAAGGCAGTAATTGAATATATGTGTCTGTTGTTTTTAACAAAGAAACTACTTTGAAAAGAATGTCACATAGTTTGCATTCATAAAAAGAAGTTCCTTGTGATACAAAAGTAAATCAATAATTGCCTTTTGATTGAAGACCACTGTTCTTGTGAGCCTAAGGTAACGTATGTAACATAAGGTTAAACATATATAAATACATGAAATTAAGACATTCTGAAAAAAAAAATGAAGTCATAATTCAGCTCATTCAGCTGGGTCTCAATCGAAAAATGAGGCACTGATGTGAAAAAGACATTCTGCTTGCATCTAATTAGGGTTGCTTAAACAATCACTACCACCGACTGGGAGATGTAAAGAATACTCATTTCTTTAATTTCATGCATTATCGTCGCCGTCGTAATCACTTTCATCTTCATCAGCTGTATCGTCACCATTCTCTTCAAAGTTGTCGTCAATCATGTTGTCACAAAACTGATTCTTACATGCTGGCGAACATTTCAGTGCATTTGCAACACACTGGCATTCAGGTGCTTTGCAATCTCTACTGTATTTACATGCAATCAGCTCCATCACGTCTTGCGGGGCAGGCAAACCCTGCATCCAGTCAATTACTAGCTGTCCGTCTTCTATCATCCACCCATGTCCCTCTGGGCTTGGTGTGTCTGATTCTTGCTCCAAATATCTTTTCCATATACATGCTTAATAATTAACCCGCATAGCATGAAGCATGAGGGTATCTCAAACAAAGCAGGGTATGCCTCTGATTCTATGTTTGCATATTCGCTGCTGTCTGTGCTTCGGCAGCTTCTCTCTGTCCGAGGCATATCTACAATTGTGTGAATGTGTATTTTTTATTACACGATATGTGGTAGTGTGCCTCAGCGGCAACTAATTCCATTGATGCAATAGCCATGATTTTTGTGTCCCCCTTCTTTGTGGCCGCTTCCCGTATAGTATTGTCTGCTCTTAAATCAACGGCATGTGTTAATTTTTCTCTGTTTTTGGTTCCTTTCTGATATTTTGTTTTTCTGTCGCAAAATATGCAAACTTCAGCATATACGCTGCCTGAAGATTCTGGCTTTTCTCTGCTTGGCCTTTGAGCAGTCTCGATATTTTTATCATTCAAACAAGAAAAGCTCTGTTCTTTCTTAATTTTTGTGAGCGCTTTCTTGTGACAAAATGTCTTTCTGCACTCTGGATGATAATAAATATCTGGAACACTAGGGTGTTCTTTATACCGAAGAAGCTTTTCAAACTGGCGCAAAATGGCCGCCTCGAGGAGCTTTGTCCATGACTCTTGATCCTTCGGCTGGCAAAACTGTTCCTTTAAACCATGTTCACCACAAAGGATACATTCGTTAGTAAACATCTCCGTTCTTTGTCGTTTTCTGGGGATTTCTATGTCAGAATCAGAGTCCATTTCCATAATTCTGCAATCAACAGGCCTGCTATTCTAGGAAATGCTATACAGTTTATATTCGTTCGTACTAGACAAACAGAATGAAACAAAAAAATAAAAAAATAAAATAAAAAATAAAAAAGATAAAAAAATGAAAAATAAAATAAAAATAAACAAGAAACACAAAGTGAAGAATGGCTATGGAAATGTCTCGGGTAAAAAAGAAAGAAGAAAAGATATTATAGTCGTACTAGACAAACAGAATGAAACAAAAGAATAACCAAGAATAATAAAGTGAAGAATGATTAAAGAAATGTCTCGGGTAAGAAAGAAAGAAGAAAAGAATGATTACAGCATATGAAACGATAGTTTTCTTTATAAGCACTTCTGAAAGTTTGACTGTTTTGCTGTATGGAAAACTTCCAAACGACAAGCAACGATGACGTATCGCAGTGGCGTAATTATTGTATATTTATCAATTTGTAGCGCTGTATTTTCAAGCAAACGTACGTATGACGTTTTTCAAAAGACAATTATAAGACAGTGCTTTACATGGCTGGGATCAGTCGATTATTATATGAGCCACATAATTAGAAAACATATCTTATGCAAAGCTTAAAAAAGGCGCAGATCAGCCTGCTTTTTGTGCCGTCCACATACCCGGCCTTTGTCGTTCGCTATCAAAATATATGTAGCATTTTGCCATCATTTTCTATATCGGAGTAGTCAGGACTGGCTGTTCTCCGTAGCTGAGCAGACCTGTTTATGTCTAACCTGTTCGGAAACCATGTCTGACACAGAGCCTCGTCACAAGAATACCTGGTTCGGGATTTCCGATCAAGTACCACTCGGAATATAATGACCAGGTACAGAAACTAGCAAGAGGCTCTTTATATTAGACTGAAACTATTGGATAAGCAAACAGGTATTATACATTCTTATCATCGAACAAGTAAGACTATGATTAGACAGCGCGGAATGTTAGATTGCCTGGAATGGAGGGAGGGAGGACTGAAAGCTCCTGTTCGATTGATTGTGTATGATTTACAAGTCATGCTTTTAATCTCGGGGGAAATATAATATTAGATATTTGAAGAAAATGCTATCGAAATAAATTCGTTTCTATTCATACTTTGAGTCAGACACAATTTACAAGTAACGTACGTTACATTATAAGTATGTGTTCAATTTGAATAGCAGCAAAAGCGTATTGTTAACATGAACAGTCCGTGTGCTGATTTTCCAGCTGAAATTCAGTTTTAATCCTGTTGAAAAGTCACCAAGACGACGTGGTTTGTCCACTTAACAAAAGAATTGAAAATTATTACATGCGTTACCAAAACTGAACTTTTAGGAAGCAGTTCAGAAAAATTTTGCTGAATATATTTGTGTGACAGTTAGAATGTCTGAAAACCTTAGCTATTGTTCGCATTTAAACGTTTTGACGGATCTGCAGTCGAATTTGAAGTTTATGTGATTTTCTTAAAACAACGTAACAAAGGAGCAATATGTAATTGGCTCTATAGCTCGCAACTAGTGTCGAATAATTTTGTTTTTCATATTGTAATGCATATTTTTCATCCCATTTGACAGTTAAAATGTGTTTTGAAGAGACAGAAAAAGTAAAGATATACTTCAAGAAGAACAAACATAGACGCGTTATCACAAAGTCTCAAGATAGTCTAAAATTGTCACGTAGGTAACGAACTGGAGGTCTAAACGGTCTCTAAATATATTGTAAAGTAAAGAAAGGAGACTAAACAAGTAGAAAGTGCAAAGTTATTCGTACCAAATCAAGTTTTAATTATTTTTGTAGATTGTTCGTATTTAATATGTTGTATTCTAAATTTTGGGGGTCACGTAATAAACGTGCAGTTTTCACCCGTAAAGCTACCACCAGTACATGTCCCCCTATTTTTTTACAAGTCTACACATGTAGTCCCGCATGAAAATCATAGAGGGAATTGTTCAGGTCTGATGGTACCGACTTCCAAAATTTTGGGTATTGGCTCATGACCTAATATAAATGAACGTCTGGGCGCTATAATAAAACATTAGTTTGTTATCTCTTGGTCCCGAGGTGTAAAACCTTTTGTTTGTGCTCAACTCAGCTGAGCATGAAATTTGCCCTGCAAATAAAATTCAAATTACTAACATTTGCAATATTTTCTTTCTACACATAGCTGAGTATGAAAATTTCTCTGTTAATAGTTGGCATTTTCATATTTATTAGCAGAGAAAATTTCATGCTTAGCTGAGTTGAGCATGATAAAAGTTTTATATCGGGGTCAGAATTTACCCAGGGAAAGGTAAATCTTAAATAGCATAGTCACATAAAATATAACTTATAACGTTCTTCTAAACTCGGTATTTTGCTAACTTCATGCCTTACTGCTGTTAAAAAACATTGGATTAGATACTATGATACTGTTTACGAAAGGGACGGAATTAACTATTTTTGGTCAATTAAAAATTCTAATGATGTTCTCAATAAATTTAAATGTAAAAACTTTCAGGCTTCTAAATTGTCTACATATGATTTTTCTACACTGTATACTACGTTACCTCATCATCTTATAAAAGATAAACTTATTGATTTAATTAACCGAATGTTTATTCGGGAGAATACCCAATATTTGGCTTGCAACTTTGTTCACTTCTGATGTATATAATAATAACAATTTATGGTCATGTCAAAAAGTCTGTGATGCCCTTGTTTATCTTTTGGATACTATTTTAATTAGATTTGGAACTAAACTTTATAGACAAACTATTGGTATTCCGATGGGAACTAATTGTGCTCCTCTTGTTGCAGATTTGTTTCTTTTTTGTTATGAGAGAGATTTCATGAAGTCTCTCTCACGTGAAAATCAGGCTGACATTATTGAGGCTTTTAATTCCACTTCAAGATACCTTGACGATTTATTAAATATTGACAATATTTACTTTGACCAAATGGTGGATCGGATATACCCTACAGAACTCCAATTAAATAGAGCAAATTCTTCCGATACCGAGGCACCTTTTTTGGATTTGAATCTATGTATATCTAATGGTACAGTTTCCACCAAAATTTATGATAAACCGGACGATTTTGATTTTGATATAGTCAATTTCCCTTTTCTGGATGGCGATGTCCCCCGGCGTACCTCATATGGGGTATACATATCTCAACTTATAAGATTCGCCAGAGCTTCTTCAAATCTTAATGACTTTAACTACCGTAATAAGCCCGTACTGCCAAACTTCTTAGGCAGGGCTATCGTTATTTAAACTTCGTAAGGCGTTTTCGAAATTTTATAGCAGACACAGTGCCTTGTTAGAAAAATATATCGTCAGTCTGAAAACCCTTCTGCAACAAGGTATATCGGAACCAGAATTTCCCTTATCCAAAAGCTAAACAAAGGCATCAAAGACGTTTTGACACGACCATAAAAGCACATTCTTCGTTGCAAGCCAAATATTGGGTATTCTCCCGAATAAACGTTCCGTTAATTAAATCAATAAGTTTATGTTTAATAAGATGATGAAGTAACGTAGTATACAGTGTAGAAAATTCATATGTAGACAATTTAGAAGCCTGAAAGTTTTTAGCTTAAATTTATTGAAAACATCATTGGAATTTTTAATTGACCAAACCTAGTTAATTCCGTCCCTTTCGTAAACAGTATCATAGTATCTAATCCAATGGTTTTTAACAGCAGTAAGGCATGAAGGTATCAGTTTGGACAAAACAGTAGTCGTACATGAACTAGAATTAGCAATGAAACGTGCTTAATAAGGTGGTTTATGAAGTTTCGGCAAGCAATATTACGTAGGAAGTCTGTCTTGCTTTTCTTTAATACTCAATGCAAACTTAGCAGTAATATCGATAGAATGGGTATTAACAATAGATCTCTCGTCAGTAGAAATCCGTTCATATGTTTTGGTACTACCAAGTTCTTGTATTAGAGTATTGATATAATAAAGTCGCCACACAACAACAACATTATTAGCAGCTTTATCAGCTGGAGCCAAAACATACTCTTCCTATGAAATTCTTGGATACCTTGTTTCAAATATCGAAAAGATAGTTTAGACTTAGGAGGGAAAAGATCTAGGTTATTAGAGTAAAATAACACACGTTAATCAATGATCTTAAAAATCTTAAATTTCCAATTATTTAAAGCATTAGACTCAACATGCTCTCGTTTACACCAACGCGTACAATCATCATTTAAAGCATTGGCAATTGTTTTCCGGCATTTATTGAAATCAATAAGGGCTGGGAATCTATATTTAGGTCCTTTTGAAATTTGTCAATCAGTTATAATCTTCAAGTTATCGGTGATAATATGACCCGCTAATTGATAACAAAATTTAGACTCTTTACAGTCTCAAGAATCATGGGGACTAGTTTCAATATCAAGATCAGAAACTAATTTATTGAAATTAAATATAGTATTATGGATAGGTTTGTTATATTTATAACAAATAATAGGAGATTCCGAGTTTTCGAAATATGAAGGTATAGCTGATATAACATTATTATCTCGAAATCTAAAGTTTGGTCAATCTATGAATTCACTACCTTTATTGATGAATGGAATTTTGATAAAGTTTCTAATGTGGTAAATTTCAGAATCAATGTAAGGACGAAGAGCATGTTGAGTATAACATATAGCAAGCAGAGCTGCTTCATACAAATCATGTTTTCTATCATAAAATTTATTCGCCTCATCATCTAACTTACGTAGTGAAGAAATAGACAGTGAAGCTAGTTTAGAAAGCATTTGATGACGTCCAGAATTTAAGAGAATATTCAAATCAAAAAGAGATAAGACAGTTTTATGTTTTCGTTTAAAATTACCATTTTTGCGCTTACCATGGGATCGTTTATTACGTTTTTTTAATATCTAAAAGGGAAAAAAACATCGAAATCCCGCATTTTAGAAATATTTCCTTCATGGTAAATGTTATCATTAAATCCTAGTGGAAAAGGGGTTTGTAAACGTTTAATCCATTTAAGTTCAAGTTCATGTCTTAGAATATTTTTTAATCTTTCGGTAGAATTTGACTTGTATATAAGTTTTTCAACAGGTTGAACCAATCAGTAGATGATCATGAATGAGCAGCTCTCCGGAAATGTTGATAAAGAAATGTATCAATTTTCTTTGCTTTTTTTTATTTTAAACAAATGCTCCTTAAACCTTGTTTTAAGGGCCCGTTTGGTCTGTCCAACATATTGCATTCCTCAGCCTCTTTCGCTGCAAGTGAGAACATATATAACATCCTCTGACTTTCAGTCTAAATCAGAGTTGTTTACAATTGAGAACTGAAAATTGTCTATGATTAACAGAGGAAATAATAGTTGACTGACAAATTAAATGATTGGAGCAGATGCATCTCTTGGCATTGCACTTAGAAATATTAGGGTATATACTGTTCCTTTTATACGGATTCTCATATCTAAAAGTATAGGAGATTTAATTGGAAAACGTCTTATTCTAAGGTGATTACGGAAAAATATTATAATTGGAAGCGCCATATAAATTTATAGATGATACAGAGTGAAGTTTCAAAGGCGAAACGTTAACAGTAGATAACAAAGAGTTAAATCTAGCAGTAGAACGGGGAATCTGTAAAGAAGAAGCAGAATGTAGCCTAATAGGAGAAACAGTAATTTTTAATCTATAAGTGATACTCATATAGTTGTCTAGGAAGTACTACTATTAGATAAAAAGCAGTATTCGTACCGGCTATTATAGGCAGTAAGTAGCGATGCAAACAGGCGGTAGGACCGATGCATACAGAGTATAACAACAACCCACAATACATAACTAAGTCTAATACAAGTCTAAAGAACCGTAAATTGTTATAAACGGGATACGAACACCGGTAAATATATAACCTTCAATGAGGTATAAATTAGAATCATGAGGAAGAGGAATACGAAAGGTGATTGTAAAGTGCAAACTCTGGCACTTGAAATAATAACAACATTAAATGAATGTACGGGGAGACTTTCTAGGGTCTCCGTACGGCACAAACACAACAAGCGTGGTATGCTAAAAAGGTAAGAGAAAAGTCCAGGGAGTGCCACAATCACAAACCGCAGCCCTTCCCAGACACCAAAAGGAAGAGGAAACCAACAAATCCAAACAAGCACAAATCGAACAAACGTATATAAAGCACTAAGATTAGCTCTCTCTTCCCTAAGCGAGGTAATCGCAATGCTAAAAGGACTAAAAAAAAACACAAAAACAAAATGACACAAGGTAAGACATAAAACAAATCGCCTCGTAGAATAAACCACAAAGCAAAGAAGAGTAAGACTAACACCGGGACCACTGCCTTAGAACGGTCAGTACAGTAAACGCCAGGAGGTTTAAAGAAGTTTTACAGCTAGCCAACTTCACCCTGGGTCCCGATGCTACTCTTAATACAGAAATACATAAACATTCGGTTCGCATAAAGGCTCCCAATTCAGTCAATGCATCAAAGCGAAAACCCAAAAATCAAAATAATCACTGAAATAAAAAAAGACGAGTACTCATGGCTAATTCTACTGTATGCCAGAATAAATGAAAACCAATAGTTGAACCACGCGGGCCAAGCCAAAGACATATCGTCAAGCCCCAAACCACTGGTTAAAGTTTTACGAAGAGGCCGTCATTGAGTCTGAGGCCTGAACCGTACAATGAAATAGGGCAGCAAAGTTGTTAACCATGCTAATCTAAACGCTTTGTTTGACGCAATAATTGACGAACGGACGAATACACTGACATATATCTGGACAAATATTCGGACGGAAAATTGGATCCTATACAATGTAGCAGGTAGAACTATTTAGTAACTGTCTCCCGATCCCCAACGAGTGGGTAGTTATGTTGTTTAACATGGCCGTCAGTCTGTCTGTTGTTCCTTTGCAAAGTATGTCCTCTTAATATCAATTTAACCTCTCAAGTGATGTTCCTAAACGTAGCGCAGTTTTAACCATGTCAAAACGATTTGCAGAACCCACAACTCAACCATGTCAGGCCGAGAGGAACTTCGAAATTTGAGGTCATATTGTGTTCGCGCCATATTTCCAAAATCCCCCAGAGGTTGGGGATAAAACTTGATTCTTGTTCATTTGCTTTATATACCTTTTGAAAGTTTCATGTAAATATGCAAAAGAGATCTTCACAATGCGCAGAACCTGTACTCAATTCAGATCTCATTAGAGCGTATCTTTATACTCCGGCAAACTGTGGTTGTGTACTGTTTGCACGTTGTCCGTCCGTCTGACGGTTACGTTTTGGTTTCTGCTTCTTGTCTTGTTAAATGATTAAAGGAATCTTTCCATAGTTTGCATAAACGTTCATATTGATGACATGTTGCAGTTAGCTGTAGAGAAAATATTAAGGGCCTAGGGTTTAATTAATTTTCTTTTAAGTTATGTCTCTTTGTTATTCTTCAAAAGTGGCATTGGGATGACTATTTTTTATATGCACTGTGAAATCTGTTCGCATCAAAGTACTTGTTGAAACAATCTGATACTTTGCATAATCATTACAGACATATTGAATGTCCGTCCGTCCGTTACTTTTTGTTTTCAGCTTCTTACGTATCTTGCTAATGATTTATCGAATATTATCATATTTGCGCAAATGTCAATATTGATGAGGTATTGACGTTAAAGAAATATAAGAGCCTAAAGATTAAATCTTTTGGAGTCATTCCTCATTCTTGAAAAAATGCTTTGACATGCACGGTGAAAAAAAATTGTCTCAAAGTATTTGTTGAAGCAACTTTATACTTTGTGGACACATTACAGACATACATTGATTAATACAAGATGGCTTGTGTTCCCAGCGAAGACAGTCGTTACTTTGCTGGATAGGGGTGGGGGATGGGGTGTGGGGAATCTTATAAGCTGACACTTCTTATTTTTCCTTATTTCAGAGTAGTACTGGTCCAGATGTAACAGCATTAATGTCAATGAGAGGTAAAATCATTGGTTGAATTTTTCCTGTTGACTTAGTCTTTAAATGCAGAAGCATTTTTGTAATACTGATTATTTCGGAACATATCAAATTGATATGAGCCACAGAGTTAGAAATAAACCTTCTGACATGTGCACCCAGCGAAAATTCGGATCAGCTCTCTGCTGACAAATATAAATTGATAGAAGCAGAAACGCTACTTGTTTCTTTCCATCACGAAAACATACCTATATAATTTTGTCCCCCATAAACCCCATTTTTATCTGAAAACTTTCAGGTTTTATGCCTCCAACTTGGAGGGTTCGAAGTTGGAGGGCATATTGCTTCTGGGACGTTTGTGCGTGCGCGCGTCCGTGTGTCCGTCCGTTACGCTTTTTGATCGATAGCATAACTTCTGAAACGTAGGATTTTGAAATTTCATGTATGGATTATTCATGAAAAATAGCTGACACGTATTTTTCCCATCACAATTATGCCCTTTTCTGAGTTATGGCCCTTTGAAAAAATAAAGATGAAATCTTGTCAGAAAAAGATCTCAAAAGCTATTGCAGCGAGTGCCTTGAAACCTGATGAATAGATTGGTATTGATAAGTAAATGACTTGATTAACTCTGGAATAAATTCTGAAAAGTACTTCATGAGTTATAGCCCTTTGTAACTTTGGGCATTTTTCCTTGTCAGCAAAATATCTCAAAAACTATTAAACTAGAGCCTTTAAACTTGATGAATAGTTTGGCAGTGATAAGTAGATGACCTGATTAACTTTTGAGTAAATTCTGAACATTGCATGCTTTCTATGCATAACTTCTGAACTGTACATGCTAGGGTTTTGAAATTTCATATGTGGATTCTTCATGACAATAGCTGACATGTATTTTTTCCCCATCAGGATTATGCCTCTTTCCAGAGTAATGGCCTTTTGAAAAAATATGGATGAAATCTTAAAATCTTGTCAGCAAAATATCTCAAAAGCTATTGAAGCTAGAGCCTTAAACCTGGTGAATAGATTGGTATTGATGAGTAAACGACCTGATTAACTTTTGAATAAATTCTGAAAATACTTCATGAGTTATGGCTCTTTGTACTTTAAGGCATTTTTACATTGCATGCTTTTTGATGCATAGCATAACTTTTGAACAGTGCACACTACTGTTTTGAAATTTCTTATATGGATTCCTCATGAAAACATAGCTGAACATATTTTTTCTCGACAGGATTATGCCTTTCCTGAGTTATGGCCATTTGAATTAATATGGATGCAATCTTGTCAGCATAATATCTAAAAAACTATTCAAGCTAGAGCCATAAAACTTGATGAATAGACTGGTACAGATGAGTAGACAATTCTAATAACTTTTAAATAACTTTGAAAAAATACTTTATGACTTATGGACCTTTGTAATTTTGGTCATTTACCTTGTGAACAAAATATCTCAAAACTATTACAGCTAGAGCTTTGACACTTAGTGAATTGATTGCTAATAATGAGTAGATGACCTGATTAACTTTTAAATAAATTCTGAAAAATATTTTGTGAGTAATGCCCCTTTTGTAAATTTGGTCATTTGTCAGCAAAATATCTCAAAAACTGCTAAAGCTAGAGCCTTGAAACTTAATGAATTGATTGCTAATCATGAGTAGATGACCTAATTAACTTTTGAATAAATTCTGAAAAAACATTTCGTAAGCAATTGCCCTTTGTATATTGAGTGTATGCACGGTGAAATCAATTCGCATCAAAGTACTTGTTGAAACAATTTGATACTTTTCATAATCATTACACATATTGAATAACTCCACACAAACTGTGTTTGTGGGGGAATTTATACGTCTTTCACGTCTTTTCGGCATGTCCATATGTCTGTCCGTCCGTCCGTTACTTTTGAATAAATTCAATTCTGCTGATTTTGCCCAGTGAGCGGTAAAAATTAATATTGCATAGTCGCATAACATACTCAAATATATATAATAGAGGAGCATGTGGGTACACATTGCATAAACATGTTAACGTGATAGTTCTACAATATATTTCATGTCTGCTAGATCCTCGGTATTTTTTTATTTTTTTTTTTTTTTTTTTTGTACATTTAGGCATTTTTTTTTCTTGTCAGCAAAATATCTATCTAAAAAACTATTGACGCTGGAGCCTTGAAACTTGATGAAAAGATTGGCAGTAATAAGAAGATGACCTGATTAAATTTTGAATAAATTTTAAGAAATACATCATGAGTTATAGCAGGTAAGTCTCTATAATTTATTGTTTTCTTGTACCAAAACCATTGTCAGAACTTCTTGACTGACCCTCGTAGAAAATCTGAGCCACAATGTCATAAAACGTGTCTTCGGACATGTGCGCCAAGTGAAGATTAAGGTCAGCCTGCGCTTTCGCACAGTCTAACTTGAATCTTCACTGGACGTATTTTGGATAGCCAAGAATGCGCAGGCTGATGTCGTTGGTTACGATTCAAATGTATACTTCTAGTCCTAGCTCACAGTAATCATTTTGTAGCCTAGACAGTGGTATTTTCTCTGAATTGAGTAAACGCACAACAAAACCTACAATAAGACATGTATAATCAACAGACACAGATCAGCTTATATCCACCAATAATGGCAAGGTTTCTCGTTTATCCCTCTTTGTGTAGACCGGACACTGCAGAAGGCACGTGCGATTGGCGAAGACTCTGATCAGACTGCGCGGTAAGGCAGGCTGATCTTAGTCTTCGCTGGTCACACGAGTCTCATTGTAGGTGTTTTCAAGCGCTGGCTCAATTTTCTACCTAAATATATGTTGTGGTTCTCAGAATTTGCATTTCACAAAGGCAATTCAAAAGAGTACCAATACAAATGTTTTAATAAGAGATATATAAAGTAGGTATATTTGTATCTAGTGGTTTATAAGCCCTTGCATTTTTTTTCTTACTTCTCCATCTAAACATACGTTGTGGGTACTCATTAGACGCACCTCACTCGGGTTTTTTTATCAATACCCACAGGATATAGTTTTATTGCGGATAAATAAGAAAAATATATTTGTCTTGATAATAATTTAGACCCCAGGTATTCCCGGTTTTGACAATATTCTAGGGGGTACACATTGCATAGACATGTTAAATGATTATTCACTATACAGTAATATTCATTTATTACGACCACTCGAAATTACGACCATTCAACTATCCTGGCCAGCTTTTGTTAGCCCCATACGTTTTCTAAGGTTTCTGACAAAATGGCGAATGCAAACAGTTAGAGCCAGATCAACCTGAATCTTCAGGACCAGTCTCATCAAGGTCTACACTGTGCAATTCAACCATGTATTTTAAGAAACAACTGCATAAAAGCAAGTTTGGCCAAAAAAGTGTGAAAAAAAGTCTTCGAAATTTTAGGTAATTTACTGTATTCTGGACTACTTTAAGATAGTCCCAAAAGTGGTCTCAATAGCGGAATTGTACTGTATATCATCACTTTGATGTATGCTTGATCCTCTTTGTCTTATTTTGATATCTAGTATGCTTTGAAGAAGATAGTGAATATGTGCCGCATGAAGTTAGGGGTAAGTAAGATTATAGATGAGCCGGGTACAGAATTTTCTACAAGATGGTGGATATGCACTGTAAAACTTATATTAGCCTGCTTATCTGGACAGTCTGATCACAGTCTTCGCTGTCCTCCATAGTGCCCTCAGTAGAGTCTGGACAGACTGGGCAGTCCGGACTGTGTCTTCACTGCAATCTTGTAGGAAATGTTGTACTCCGTTTCAGATGTCTTCAGTTGAGCTTTTCTTGCTGGGGTGATGAAAACATTTAACACGTTTAAGGGAAATGTATCCACTTCAGGGGAGACAACTCTGTAAAACAAAAATATCATGACTTTGTCGTATGCTGAATTTGCCCAGAGAGTAATTAAATTAATAGAGCATAGTCGCATAACATATACATGGTGTTCTTGCCAAATAATTGTTTAAAAACAGTTCGAACATTCGACATTACGCAGATAAAAATATCAAAAAGTAGAATCATTTTGCCATGTCTTTAAAAACGTTTACACTCAGTCTTTCAAGTGAAAGGATGAATGATACTTGTAGCATAATTATACCCCCGCAAACTTTGTTTGTGGGCGGGTATACTGTTTTCACGTTGCCCATCCGTCCGTGTGTTTGTCCGCGATACTTTGCTTTTTCCCCTATTATCTTGGAAACGCATTGATGGATATTCGTCAATTTCTGCTGAAAATTGATATCAATAAGTTGTACCCTCGTCAGAGAAAGTAAGGGCTAGAGGCCAATTCTGTTGGAATTATTGCCCTTTGAAAAATTCCTTAATGTTGTAAAGAGTGTATGTACACACTATCTCTTTAATTAATGGCTGAGGTTTGACCAAACTAGCACAGATACAGGATCAGGATTGGGGAAAGAAGTGATTTTGGTTACATTGACCTTATTTTCAAGGTCACTGTATTATAAATACTCAGAAGGTGAGACTTGTGTGTACTCTATCTCACGAATCAATAGATGGATTTTTTACAAACTAGCACAGATACACCATTGGGACTGGGAAAAGAAGCGATTAGATTTTAGTGGCCATTATCAAGTTTCCAAGGACACACCGGCACTTTGAATCTCAAATTTTGATAGAAACAAAGCTTGAGTGCACATTTTATCTTAAACCAATGGTTGGAATTTTAACAAATTAGCACAGATACATCGTTAGGACATGGGAAAGAAGTGATTAGATTTTTGTTACCTTAAAACTCATTTTCAAGGTCACGACATTATAACCTTGACCTTATTTTCAAGGTCACTACATTATAAACGCTCTAGAAATTAGCCGTAAACTTTGTGGTAGAGTATACTTTTTCCACGTTGTCCGTCCATCCCTCTGTTCGTGTGTACGTCCGTGACACTTCAGTTTTTTTCTAATATCTTAAAAACGCAGTGATGGATACTCATCAATTTCTGCAGACAAATTGGTATCATTAAATGTACTTACACAAGAGAAAATTATGGCTTTGGCCACTATTCTCTTGGAGGTTTTGGCCTGTGTAAAATTTTTTGGTGCAGTAAAAAATTATGTACACACTATCTCTTTAACAAATGGCTGGAATTTGACCAAACTAGCACAGGTACAGCATCAGGATGGGAGGGACAAGAGGTTAGATTTTGGTGACATTGACCTATACAGGGGTATACATTATTTTTCTTATTTCTGCTCAAAAAATATATTGTGGGTATTCGTTAGAACCGCCTCAACGATTTGATTCTAACGAGTACCCACAATATATGTTTTGAGCAGAAATATGAAAAATATCAGAGTTTTTCATCTGAAAATGTTCAGTTTTAGGAGGTGAAATTCTCTATTTATTTGAATAGGGGAGTTTTTGTAATGGTCATAGTTGTTGAGTGGGACATCATACCACAAGAAAATGGTTCTCATTATGCTACTTGGGTGAACTACAAATCTTACATATCAGCGTCATCCATTTTGAAGTATAAGTTGCTTTAGTCTTTACTGGAAATTATTGTGTGGGGCCTCGGGGAAACTTGGGGATCATTTTGGTACAGATATTGGTACAACATTTCGAAACCCATCCTCTTAATATACCTGGACTCTGACAATTGGGACCCTTTCATATACTTACCGTTTAAAATTGCAACCTATACATATAAAAGTATGGGACACAGAATAGCTTCTATGGAAGAATAATCGGCCTACTTAGACCGATTCTAGGACCCCAAAGCTTGCTTATAAGGAAAAAAAATCAAGAAAATAGAGCAATTTTAAGGCTATAGATATGCTTCAGCTACAAAAGGCGAGTTATTCATATACCAAGCACTGAGAAATAGGACTATTCATATACTGTCAGAGCTGAAAATAGGGGGCTATTTGGGCCACACTGCCGTATTACACCTTATATAGGGAGTCACCTCCTTGAGGTACGGGGGTATCTAATAAGCATGGCTTTTTGACACTTTTCATTTTAAAAGTTTGTTCCTTGATCTCCCCTGGCGTTTGCGTCAAGATCTCAATTATTGATCAAAGTCAGAAAACGTACCTTTGGCATATGCGCCCAGGGAAGATTCCGATAAGCCTGTGCATTCACACAGTCTGATACGAATCTTTACTGGACGCTTTTTGAAGCGTTTCTTGAAACGGGCAACGAAACTGATCAGACTATGTGAAGGTGCATGCTGCTTTGAATCTTCATTGGGCGCACATGACAAAAGGTATTTTGTCGCACCTGCTTCAGGATGGGCAATTTAACCTTGCAAATTTCCGTCCATTTGTCCGTTCATCCGTCTGTTCGTTCTTCCATCCGTCAACATTTACCCTGAGTGTCTTATGAGCACAACTCCTCTTACAGTTTCATACCGATCATTTTGAAACTTTGCATGTGTTTTCTGGCCTCAGATGCTATGAAAGTGTGCAGACAGTACATTGTGATGGAAACTCCTCATACGATTGTATACCGGTCTTTTTGAAAGTTTGCACATGTTTTCTCCAGGATCTGCAGATGTGCATGTGGTTTGGATATAATTTTTAAATTTATTTTTGTAGCTTTTTCCACTTTGTTCTTATTCTCAGTTTCTTACCTTAGATTTATGAAAGTGTGTACACTGTGGGTACCTTTAGAGCGCAACTTATACAATTTAATACCGAGTTTCGAAAACTTTTGCACATCATTTTCTTCATGGCTTAAAAGCATGCATGTGGTTTGTATGTCTTACCTTGTGTCATTTTGTTCTTGTGTTTTTCAGTCCTTTTAGCATTGCGATTACCTCGCTTGGGGAAGAGAGAGCTAATCTTAGTGTTTTTCATATGTTTGAACGATTTGTGCTTGTTTGGATTTGTCGGTTTCCTCTTCCTCTTGATGTCTGGGAAGGGCTGCGGTTTGTGATTGTGGCACTCCCTGGACTTTTCTCTTACCTTTTTTGCATATAATCCTCATTATTTTTCACCGCTCTTCAAAGTTTTAAATTTTTTACAGTTTTATGCATCATATAAGATATGCATATGCATATGCTTCCAATAAAATTCCTATACGAATTATTCTACCTGAAATAAATATTACTTTTTCGGAGGTGTAGGGTTCGGGGTGGGGTGCAGATGCGACATCAACTTTACTGAATTTCGATCCGTATTTTCTCACGTTGGGCCTTAAATTTAAACTTCTTGATTATAATGTCCCCACCCCCAGGAAACCTAGTTTCCATATATATTCTAGGGGTACATATAACGTAGACATGCTAACGTAATGATTAAACAATTTATTTGATCAGTATGATGTATCATGGATCCTCTTTTTGTTATTTTGATGCTGTATATATGTGTGCATGATGTAGACTCAAATGAGCCAGCACATGGGAAATGGTACTCATCATATAGGCGACCAGCAAAGGCTCAGGCGGAGTCTCGCTAGAGCCATTACTGTTCGCAGACATATAGCAGAGATCTGGAGAAAGCTTAAAAAAGCGCATCTCTGAAGCCTAAAAAGGGGAAATGCGCATTTGAAGAACAAAACCGGGAAATCTTAAGGTATTTTTTGTGTGACGACTCAGATATTGGTTAAAACCTTGGCTGAGCTCATTTGCAGTCTTGTAGGAAATGCTGTGCCCCAACTCAGTTTTCTTTAATTAAAATTTCATACGATCTAGTTGTTGTTCTGTTACGAACTGATGAAGGCATTCGACACAATTAACTATTTACCATGTATTTCTGAAGTGGACTCTTCCATTTTTTTAAATTTGGGCATGTCCATTATTGCAAAAATGGTATCAGTCCAAAATCAAGAGGAGAATGGCAAACAGTGTAGATCCAGAAGAGATGGCTCATTATGAGACAACTCTGTTACAGAAAAATATCGGCAGTTTATCATCTGCTGATTTTGCCCAGATAGTGGTAAAAATTAATATTGCATAGTCGCAGAACATACGCAAATTACTCAAATATATATTATAACGGAGCATGTGGGTACACATTCACATGTTAACGTAATAGTTCTACAATATATTTCATGTATGCTAGATTCTTGTTTATTATTTTATTTTTTTTTTTTTATTTTTTATTATGATGCTAGATGGTGGAAGCTATGAGTACCCAGATAGGATTACAGATGTCTTTAGCTAAACATTAATACGTTGTTGTTGTTGCTGTTGTTGTTCAGTTACTAAGGTGATGGAAAAATTAAACATGATTAAGGCAAATGGATACACTTTTAGGGTAGACAACTCTTTTCAAGAAAAATATCATCAATTTGTCATCTGATGAATTTGTGCAGAGGTCGGTAAAGATTTATAATACATAGCCACGGCGTATAGATTACTCAATTATTTGGCATTACGAAGGTCACAAGTTTTTATGTAATATATGGCATTTCACCTTATCATGTAGGAACAGGAGATTCGTTTGGTTTATATAGCAAATTAATATACATTATTATTGCTAAAATGTCAATATGTAACAGATATATTTAAAAATTGGTTTACAATATGCAAAAGTCGGGAAAACTCAAAACAATGAAGACCCCTAGATATCCCTATTTTCACTATATATCATGGAGGAACATGAGGACACAGGTTGCATTGCATACATGTTGACTAAGTCTATAAATGCAAAAGTACTTTGGCAATACTGATTATTTCGGAACTTTTCAAATTGATATGAGCTGCAGTGTTACAAGCATGCCTTCTTACATGTGCGGCCAGCCTATATCAGCCTACGCATTCGCGATTGATGCGAATCCATGCTCAGCTCTCCGCCGACGAAATAGAATTGATTGGAAACAGAAACGTTGCTTGTTTATTTTCATTTGAATAGAACAAAAGTGACACAATATCACGAAAACATGCCTATATAAATTTGACCCCCTTAAACCTCATATTTATCTAGTAAACTGGGGTCACAGGGGTATACATTATTTTTTTTATTTCTGCTCAAAAATATAGATTGTGGGTGCCGAGGCGGTTCTAACGAGTACCACAATCTATATTTTGAGCAGAAATATAAAAAATATCTGGTTTTTTATCTGAAATGTTTCAGTTTTTTGGAGGTGAAATTTTCCATGTATTTGAATAGACGTGTTTTCGTAATGATTTTGTAGCTTAGACATTGATATTTTCTCTGATTTGAGCAAGCGTACATCAAAACCTACAATAAAACCTGTGTAACCAACAGACACAGATCAGCTTGTATATCCACTGATTATGGCAAAAGTTCTTGTTCAATACTCTTTGTATAGCCCGGACACTGCAGAAGGCACGTGCGATCGCCAAAGACTCTGATCAGACTGCGCGGTAGGGCAGGCTGATCTTAGTTTCCGCTGGATACACGAGTCTCATTGTAGGTTTTGTCATTCTGTGCCGAAATATACTCAAAGGCAATCAAAAGTATACAGATTCGAGTTTTGAGTACCGGCTCGCATTGTACTTTTTTTGTTCAAATGTATTCATGGTCTTTTTTTTCAAACGTCTGTCTTTAAAAAGCCCAAAGGTAATTCTTTCGCAGTCATTAATTATAGTGTTTTGAGCCCTTAAGGTGGTACTAAAGTCAGAGGTCTAACTTTTTTTCTAATATGTTTTATTTGAAAGTAGGATCAGTGGCGAATAAGAAATGATTAAAAAAGTATGTGTCGCTGTGCAAAACTTTGCGACAGCGCCCCAAAAAGAGGGCTGGTCACCATTACGAAAACATGCCTATATAATGTTGACCCCCTTAAACCCCACTTTTATATAGTAAAGCCCCTGAAACTATGAGATAAACACTATTTTTTACATACTGTATACACTTAAGTCATTATTTATTATCTGATTTGAATCAACTTGGAAAAAAAGTTAGACAGGCCAAAGTTTTTGTATTGTCTTGAAACTGCCATAAAAAATTAACCCTTGAAGAGTTATGATCCCTGAAATAGAAAAAATCTCAGTGTTAAAGCTTTTGTAGAATTTTCTATTGATCATCTGAATTTTGCAAAACTAGGGAAAAAGTTAGATGACCACAAGATTCTGTAAAATAATTTTTTTTTTTTTTTTTTTTTTTTGAGTCACACGATGCATGCCATAGTTAAACCCTGCTTGAATCAATATGATAATCATTTTAAAAAATCATTTATTACAAGCCTGTACATTGTTTACTCCCTGTTACCCCAATGATATATATAGTAACTGGGGTACATGCAGGTACACATTATAAGGCAAACTTTCATGAAGCTTCTGATTATAAGCTTAGTTCATTTTTTTTTTTTTTTTTTTTTTTTTGCAAATTTGTATTTTTTTCACTGAATATTATGTTTACCTTAATCAGCCATCAAAATAGACAGGCCTGCACAAACAGTGTAGGCCCAAATCAGATGCTGCAGAATTCAGTTTAATTCCTCTCTGCTGCACTATACATTTGAGTATTATTTGTATCCATTCCATTTAAAAATGTAAAACATATGTGTCTAGCAAGAAAAAAACTGGGTCTTATTTGAAAGTTAAACTCCAGATGACAAATGCAGCCTTTTATTGAAACTTAGAATATTTTCTGAGTAATTTCTGTCAGATAACTTATCTATACATTCCTTGCATTCATTCATTTACTTAGCAAGAAATAGAAACTAACTGCTGAACTATTTTAGAAAATGCATGCTGGATGGCTTAAGTGTGTTAAATGAGTGGACATCAAAAGACAAATGTAATCATATCTTGAAAAGCTACATTTTGGGGGAATATTTATTAGAAGATAACCTATTCAGCTGAATATTACTGGTATTATTTCATTTTATTAAGTAACTCATATAAATTTATAAGAACAAAGTACAGGGTTAAATTTATATACCTACATCATGGGTGGCTTAATAAATATGTGAAAATCTCATGACACTGACTAAATATAGCTGTACCATGTTAGCTGTATTGTGATATACATTTCTGACATAATTCCATTATAGACAAACAATCATTTTGAGGCTTTCATGTGTTCAGTTGATTTTGAGAGTTACGTTCTGTTTAACTATGAACAAATAATATCAAAGTACAGGGTTACTCTTCAAAATGCAATCTTTGGTTACCTTATATAAGTGGGCAGGGTCACTCAAATTGATAAATCTGGACACAATATTGTGATGTGACACTTTCTCTGATAAGTTATCAATCTTAGGTTTCTGTATGGTTGTTTTATTTGGAATTTAAGTTACCCATGATATAGCTACCAACAAATAAAAACAAAATTCAGAGCATCCCTTTAAAACCTAAAAGGTTTGGTTACCTCAAATAAGTAGCCAGGGTTATTCAAATTGGTGAAAGTGGGCAAAATATTATATAAATGTTAACACACAGGAGTGCACAATTATCCAGATCAGGATTAAGATAACATCTTTTCCAAAGAAATAACCATACAGACATGTTAAATGATTATTCACTATACAGTAATATTCATTTATTACGACCACTCGAAATTACGACCATTCAACTATCCTGGCCAGCTTTTGTTAGCCCCATACGTTTTCTAAGGTTTCTGACAAAATGGCGAATGCAAACAGTTAGAGCCAGATCAACCTGAATCTTCAGGACCAGTCTCATCAAGGTCTACACTGTGCAATTCAACCATGTATTTTAAGAAACAACTGCATAAAAGCAAGTTTGGCCAAAAAAGTGTGAAAAAAAGTCTTCGAAATTTTAGGTAATTTACTGTATTCTGGACTACTTTAAGATAGTCCCAAAAGTGGTCTCAATAGCGGAATTGTACTGTATATCATCACTTTGATGTATGCTTGATCCTCTTTGTCTTATTTTGATATCTAGTATGCTTTGAAGAAGATAGTGAATATGTGCCGCATGAAGTTAGGGGTAAGTAAGATTATAGATGAGCCGGGTACAGAATTTTCTACAAGATGGTGGATATGCACTGTAAAACTTATATTAGCCTGCTTATCTGGACAGTCTGATCACAGTCTTCGCTGTCCTCCATAGTGCCCTCAGTAGAGTCTGGACAGACTGGGTAGTCCGGACTGTGTCTTCACTGCAATCTTGTAGGAAATGTTGTACTCCGTTTCAGATGTCTTCAGTTGAGCTTTTCTTGCTGGGGTGATGAAAACATTTAACACGTTTAAGGGAAATGTATCCACTTCAGGGGAGACAACTCTGTAAAACAAAAATATCATGACTTTGTCGTATGCTGAATTTGCCCAGAGAGTAATTAAATTAATAGAGCATAGTCGCATAACATATACATGGTGTTCTTGCCAAATAATTGTTTAAAAACAGTTCGAACATTCGACATTACGCAGATAAAAATATCAAAAAGTAGAATCATTTTGCCATGATTTTAAAAACGTTTACACTCAGTCTTTCAAGTGAAAGGATGAATGATACTTGTAGCATAATTATACCCCCGCAAACTTTGTTTGTGGGCGGGTATACTGTTTTCACGTTGTCCATCCGTCCGTGTGTTTGTCCGCGATACTTTGCTTTTTCCCCTATTATCTTGGAAACGCATTGATGGATATTCGTCAATTTCTGCTGAAAATTGATATCAATAAGTTGTACCCTCGTCAGAGAAAGTAAGGGCTAGAGGCCAATTCTGTTGGAATTATTGCCCTTTGAAAAATTCCTTAATGTTGTAAAGAGTGTATGTACACACTATCTCTTTAATTAATGGCTGAGGTTTGACCAAACTAGCACAGATACAGGATCAGGATTGGGGAAAGAAGTGATTTTGGTTACATTGACCTTATTTTCAAGGTCACTGTATTATAAATACTCAGAAGGTGAGACTTGTGTGTACTCTATCTCACGAATCAATAGATGGATTTTTTACAAACTAGCACAGATACACCATTGGGACTGGGAAAAGAAGCGATTAGATTTTAGTGGCCATTATCAAGTTTCCAAGGACACACCGGCACTTTGAATCTCAAATTTTGATAGAAACAAAGCTTGAGTGCACATTTTATCTTAAACCAATGGTTGGAATTTTAACAAATTAGCACAGATACATCGTTAGGACATGGGAAAGAAGTGATTAGATTTTTGTTACCTTAAAACTCATTTTCAAGGTCACGACATTATAACCTTGACCTTATTTTCAAGGTCACTACATTATAAACGCTCTAGAAATTAGCCGTAAACTTTGTGGTAGAGTATACTTTTTCCACGTTGTCCGTCCATCCCTCTGTTCGTGTGTACGTCCGTGACACTTCAGTTTTTTTCTAATATCTTAAAAACGCAGTGATGGATACTCATCAATTTCTGCAGACAAATTGGTATCATTAAATGTACTTACACAAGAGAAAATTATGGCTTTGGCCACTATTCTCTTGGAGGTTTTGGCCTGTGTAAAATTTTTTGGTGCAGTAAAAAATTATGTACACACTATCTCTTTAACAAATGGCTGGAATTTGACCAAACTAGCACAGGTACAGCATCAGGATGGGAGGGACAAGAGGTTAGATTTTGGTGACATTGACCTATACAGGGGTATACATTATTTTTCTTATTTCTGCTCAAAAAATATATTGTGGGTATTCGTTAGAACCACCTCAACGATTTGATTCTAACGAGTACCCACAATATATGTTTTGAGCAGAAATATGAAAAATATCAGAGTTTTTCATCTGAAAATGTTCAGTTTTAGGAGGTGAAATTCTCTATTTATTTGAATAGGGGAGTTTTTGTAATGGTCATAGTTGTTGAGTGGGACATCATACCACAAGAAAATGGTTCTCATTATGCTACTTGGGTGAACTACAAATCTTACATATCAGCGTCATCCATTTTGAAGTATAAGTTGCTTTAGTCTTTACTGGAAATTATTGTGTGGGGCCTCGGGGAAACTTGGGGATCATTTTGGTACAGATATTGGTACAACATTTCGAAACCCATCCTCTTAATATACCTGGACTCTGACAATTGGGACCCTTTCATATACTTACCGTTTAAAATTGCAACCTATACATATAAAAGTATGGGACACAGAATAGCTTCTATGGAAGAATAATCGGCCTACTTAGACCGATTCTAGGACCCCAAAGCTTGCTTATAAGGAAAAAAAATCAAGAAAATAGAGCAATTTTAAGGCTATAGATATGCTTCAGCTACAAAAGGCGAGTTATTCATATACCAAGCACTGAGAAATAGGACTATTCATATACTGTCAGAGCTGAAAATAGGGGGCTATTTGGGCCACACTGCCGTATTACACCTTATATAGGGAGTCACCTCCTTGAGGTACGGGGGTATCTAATAAGCATGGCTTTTTGACACTTTTCATTTTAAAAGTTTGTTCCTTGATCTCCCCTGGCGTTTGCGTCAAGATCTCAATTATTGATCAAAGTCAGAAAACGTACCTTTGGCATATGCGCCCAGGGAAGATTCCGATAAGCCTGTGCATTCACACAGTCTGATACGAATCTTTACTGGACGCTTTTTGAAGCGTTTCTTGAAACGGGCAACGAAACTGATCAGACTATGTGAAGGTGCATGCTGCTTTGAATCTTCATTGGGCGCACATGACAAAAGGTATTTTGTCGCACCTGCTTCAGGATGGGCAATTTAACCTTGCAAATTTCCGTCCATTTGTCCGTTCATCCGTCTGTTCGTTCTTCCATCCGTCAACATTTACCCTGAGTGTCTTATGAGCACAACTCCTCTTACAGTTTCATACCGATCATTTTGAAACTTTGCATGTGTTTTCTGGCCTCAGATGCTATGAAAGTGTGCAGACAGTACATTGTGATGGAAACTCCTCATACGATTGTATACCGGTCTTTTTGAAAGTTTGCACATGTTTTCTCCAGGATCTGCAGATGTGCATGTGGTTTGGATATAATTTTTAAATTTATTTTTGTAGCTTTTTCCACTTTGTTCTTATTCTCAGTTTCTTACCTTAGATTTATGAAAGTGTGTACACTGTGGGTACCTTTAGAGCGCAACTTATACAATTTAATACCGAGTTTCGAGAACTTTTGCACATCATTTTCTTCATGGCTTAAAAGCATGCATGTGGTTTGTATGTCTTACCTTGTGTCATTTTGTTCTTGTGTTTTTCAGTCCTTTTAGCATTGCGATTACCTCGCTTGGGGAAGAGAGAGCTAATCTTAGTGTTTTTCATATGTTTGAACGATTTGTGCTTGTTTGGATTTGTCGGTTTCCTCTTCCTCTTGATGTCTGGGAAGGGCTGCGGTTTGTGATTGTGGCACTCCCTGGACTTTTCTCTTACCTTTTTTGCATATAATCCTCATTATTTTTCACCGCTCTTCAAAGTTTTAAATTTTTTACAGTTTTATGCATCATATAAGATATGCATATGCATATGCTTCCAATAAAATTCCTATACGAATTATTCTACCTGAAATAAATATTACTTTTTCGGAGGTGTAGGGTTCGGGGTGGGGTGCAGATGCGACATCAACTTTACTGAATTTCGATCCGTATTTTCTCACGTTGGGCCTTAAATTTAAACTTCTTGATTATAATGTCCCCACCCCCAGGAAACCTAGTTTCCATATATATTCTAGGGGTACATATAACGTAGACATGCTAACGTAATGATTAAACAATTTATTTGATCAGTATGATGTATCATGGATCCTCTTTTTGTTATTTTGATGCTGTATATATGTGTGCATGATGTAGACTCAAATGAGCCAGCACATGGGAAATGGTACTCATCATATAGGCGACCAGCAAAGGCTCAGGCGGAGTCTCGCTAGAGCCATTACTGTTCGCAGACATATAGCAGAGATCTGGAGAAAGCTTAAAAAAGCGCATCTCTGAAGCCTAAAAAGGGGAAATGCGCATTTGAAGAACAAAACCGGGAAATCTTAAGGTATTTTTTGTGTGACGACTCAGATATTGGTTAAAACCTTGGCTGAGCTCATTTGCAGTCTTGTAGGAAATGCTGTGCCCCAACTCAGTTTTCTTTAATTAAAATTTCATACGATCTAGTTGTTGTTCTGTTACGAACTGATGAAGGCATTCGACACAATTAACTATTTACCATGTATTTCTGAAGTGGACTCTTCCATTTTTTTAAATTTGGGCATGTCCATTATTGCAAAAATGGTATCAGTCCAAAATCAAGAGGAGAATGGCAAACAGTGTAGATCCAGAAGAGATGGCTCATTATGAGACAACTCTGTTACAGAAAAATATCGGCAGTTTATCATCTGCTGATTTTGCCCAGATAGTGGTAAAAATTAATATTGCATAGTCGCAGAACATACGCAAATTACTCAAATATATATTATAACGGAGCATGTGGGTACACATTCACATGTTAACGTAATAGTTCTACAATATATTTCATGTATGCTAGATTCTTGTTTATTATTTTATTTTTTTTTTTTATTTTTTATTATGATGCTAGATGGTGGAAGCTATGAGTACCCAGATAGGATTACAGATGTCTTTAGCTAAACATTAATACGTTGTTGTTGTTGCTGTTGTTGTTCAGTTACTAAGGTGATGGAAAAATTAAACATGATTAAGGCAAATGGATACACTTTTAGGGTAGACAACTCTTTTCAAGAAAAATATCATCAATTTGTCATCTGATGAATTTGTGCAGAGGTCGGTAAAGATTTATAATACATAGCCACGGCGTATAGATTACTCAATTATTTGGCATTACGAAGGTCACAAGTTTTTATGTAATATATGGCATTTCACCTTATCATGTAGGAACAGGAGATTCGTTTGGTTTATATAGCAAATTAATATACATTATTATTGCTAAAATGTCAATATGTAACAGATATATTTAAAAATTGGTTTACAATATGCAAAAGTCGGGAAAACTCAAAACAATGAAGACCCCTAGATATCCCTATTTTCACTATATATCATGGAGGAACATGAGGACACAGGTTGCATTGCATACATGTTGACTAAGTCTATAAATGCAAAAGTACTTTGGCAATACTGATTATTTCGGAACTTTTCAAATTGATATGAGCTGCAGTGTTACAAGCATGCCTTCTTACATGTGCGGCCAGCCTATATCAGCCTACGCATTCGCGATTGATGCGAATCCATGCTCAGCTCTCCGCCGACGAAATAGAATTGATTGGAAACAGAAACGTTGCTTGTTTATTTTCATTTGAATAGAACAAAAGTGACACAATATCACGAAAACATGCCTATATAAATTTGACCCCCTTAAACCTCATATTTATCTAGTAAACTGGGGTCACAGGGGTATACATTATTTTTTTTATTTCTGCTCAAAAATATAGATTGTGGGTGCCGAGGCGGTTCTAACGAGTACCACAATCTATATTTTGAGCAGAAATATAAAAAGTATCTGGTTTTTTATCTGAAATGTTTCAGTTTTTTGGAGGTGAAATTTTCCATGTATTTGAATAGACGTGTTTTCGTAATGATTTTGTAGCTTAGACATTGATATTTTCTCTGATTTGAGCAAGCGTACATCAAAACCTACAATAAAACCTGTGTAACCAACAGACACAGATCAGCTTGTATATCCACTGATTATGGCAAAAGTTCTTGTTCAATACTCTTTGTATAGCCCGGACACTGCAGAAGGCACGTGCGATCGCCAAAGACTCTGATCAGACTGCGCGGTAGGGCAGGCTGATCTTAGTTTCCGCTGGATACACGAGTCTCATTGTAGGTTTTGTCATTCTGTGCCGAAATATACTCAAAGGCAATCAAAAGTATACAGATTCGAGTTTTGAGTACCGGCTCGCATTGTACTTTTTTTGTTCAAATGTATTCATGGTCTTTTTTTTCAAACGTCTGTCTTTAAAAAGCCCAAAGGTAATTCTTTCGCAGTCATTAATTATAGTGTTTTGAGCCCTTAAGGTGGTACTAAAGTCAGAGGTCTAACTTTTTTTCTAATATGTTTTATTTGAAAGTAGGATCTGTGGCGAATAAGAAATGATTAAAAAAGTATGTGTCGCTGTGCAAAACTTTGCGACAGCGCCCCAAAAAGAGGGCTGGTCACCATTACGAAAACATGCCTATATAATGTTGACCCCCTTAAACCCCACTTTTATATAGTAAAGCCCCTGAAACTATGAGATAAACACTATTTTTTACATACTGTATACACTTAAGTCATTATTTATTATCTGATTTGAATCAACTTGGAAAAAAAGTTAGACAGGCCAAAGTTTTTGTATTGTCTTGAAACTGCCATAAAAAATTAACCCTTGAAGAGTTATGATCCCTGAAATAGAAAAAATCTCAGTGTTAAAGCTTTTGTAGAATTTTCTATTGATCATCTGAATTTTGCAAAACTAGGGAAAAAGTTAGATGACCACAAGATTCTGTAAAATAATTTTTTTTTTTTTTTTTTTTTTTTTTTGAGTCACACGATGCATGCCATAGTTAAACCCTGCTTGAATCAATATGATAATCATTTTAAAAAATCATTTATTACAAGCCTGTACATTGTTTACTCCCTGTTACCCCAATGATATATATAGTAACTGGGGTACATGCAGGTACACATTATAAGGCAAACTTTCATGAAGCTTCTGATTATAAGCTTAGTTCATTTTTTTTTTTTTTTTTTTTTTTTGCAAATTTGTATTTTTTTCACTGAATATTATGTTTACCTTAATCAGCCATCAAAATAGACAGGCCTGCACAAACAGTGTAGGCCCAAATCAGATGCTGCAGAATTCAGTTTAATTCCTCTCTGCTGCACTATACATTTGAGTATTATTTGTATCCATTCCATTTAAAAATGTAAAACATATGTGTCTAGCAAGAAAAAAACTGGGTCTTATTTGAAAGTTAAACTCCAGATGACAAATGCAGCCTTTTATTGAAACTTAGAATATTTTCTGAGTAATTTCTGTCAGATAACTTATCTATACATTCCTTGCATTCATTCATTTACTTAGCAAGAAATAGAAACTAACTGCTGAACTATTTTAGAAAATGCATGCTGGATGGCTTAAGTGTGTTAAATGAGTGGACATCAAAAGACAAATGTAATCATATCTTGAAAAGCTACATTTTGGGGGAATATTTATTAGAAGATAACCTATTCAGCTGAATATTACTGGTATTATTTCATTTTATTAAGTAACTCATATAAATTTATAAGAACAAAGTACAGGGTTAAATTTATATACCTACATCATGGGTGGCTTAATAAATATGTGAAAATCTCATGACACTGACTAAATATAGCTGTACCATGTTAGCTGTATTGTGATATACATTTCTGACATAATTCCATTATAGACAAACAATCATTTTGAGGCTTTCATGTGTTCAGTTGATTTTGAGAGTTACGTTCTGTTTAACTATGAACAAATAATATCAAAGTACAGGGTTACTCTTCAAAATGCAATCTTTGGTTACCTTATATAAGTGGGCAGGGTCACTCAAATTGATAAATCTGGACACAATATTGTGATGTGACACTTTCTCTGATAAGTTATCAATCTTAGGTTTCTGTATGGTTGTTTTATTTGGAATTTAAGTTACCCATGATATAGCTACCAACAAATAAAAACAAAATTCAGAGCATCCCTTTAAAACCTAAAAGGTTTGGTTACCTCAAATAAGTAGCCAGGGTTATTCAAATTGGTGAAAGTGGGCAAAATATTATATAAATGTTAACACACAGGAGTGCACAATTATCCAGATCAGGATTAAGATAACATCTTTTCCAAAGAAATAACCATACAGACATGTTAAATGATTATTCACTATACAGTAATATTCATTTATTACGACCACTCGAAATTACGACCATTCAACTATCCTGGCCAGCTTTTGTTAGCCCCATACGTTTTCTAAGGTTTCTGACAAAATGGCGAATGCAAACAGTTAGAGCCAGATCAACCTGAATCTTCAGGACCAGTCTCATCAAGGTCTACACTGTGCAATTCAACCATGTATTTTAAGAAACAACTGCATAAAAGCAAGTTTGGCCAAAAAAGTGTGAAAAAAAGTCTTCGAAATTTTAGGTAATTTACTGTATTCTGGACTACTTTAAGATAGTCCCAAAAGTGGTCTCAATAGCGGAATTGTACTGTATATCATCACTTTGATGTATGCTTGATCCTCTTTGTCTTATTTTGATATCTAGTATGCTTTGAAGAAGATAGTGAATATGTGCCGCATGAAGTTAGGGGTAAGTAAGATTATAGATGAGCCGGGTACAGAATTTTCTACAAGATGGTGGATATGCACTGTAAAACTTATATTAGCCTGCTTATCTGGACAGTCTGATCACAGTCTTCGCTGTCCTCCATAGTGCCCTCAGTAGAGTCTGGACAGACTGGGCAGTCCGGACTGTGTCTTCACTGCAATCTTGTAGGAAATGTTGTACTCCGTTTCAGATGTCTTCAGTTGAGCTTTTCTTGCTGGGGTGATGAAAACATTTAACACGTTTAAGGGAAATGTATCCACTTCAGGGGAGACAACTCTGTAAAACAAAAATATCATGACTTTGTCGTATGCTGAATTTGCCCAGAGAGTAATTAAATTAATAGAGCATAGTCGCATAACATATACATGGTGTTCTTGCCAAATAATTGTTTAAAAACAGTTCGAACATTCGACATTACGCAGATAAAAATATCAAAAAGTAGAATCATTTTGCCATGATTTTAAAAACGTTTACACTCAGTCTTTCAAGTGAAAGGATGAATGATACTTGTAGCATAATTATACCCCCGCAAACTTTGTTTGTGGGCGGGTATACTGTTTTCACGTTGTCCATCCGTCCGTGTGTTTGTCCGCGATACTTTGCTTTTTCCCCTATTATCTTGGAAACGCATTGATGGATATTCGTCAATTTCTGCTGAAAATTGATATCAATAAGTTGTACCCTCGTCAGAGAAAGTAAGGGCTAGAGGCCAATTCTGTTGGAATTATTGCCCTTTGAAAAATTCCTTAATGTTGTAAAGAGTGTATGTACACACTATCTCTTTAATTAATGGCTGAGGTTTGACCAAACTAGCACAGATACAGGATCAGGATTGGGGAAAGAAGTGATTTTGGTTACATTGACCTTATTTTCAAGGTCACTGTATTATAAATACTCAGAAGGTGAGACTTGTGTGTACTCTATCTCACGAATCAATAGATGGATTTTTTACAAACTAGCACAGATACACCATTGGGACTGGGAAAAGAAGCGATTAGATTTTAGTGGCCATTATCAAGTTTCCAAGGACACACCGGCACTTTGAATCTCAAATTTTGATAGAAACAAAGCTTGAGTGCACATTTTATCTTAAACCAATGGTTGGAATTTTAACAAATTAGCACAGATACATCGTTAGGACATGGGAAAGAAGTGATTAGATTTTTGTTACCTTAAAACTCATTTTCAAGGTCACGACATTATAACCTTGACCTTATTTTCAAGGTCACTACATTATAAACGCTCTAGAAATTAGCCGTAAACTTTGTGGTAGAGTATACTTTTTCCACGTTGTCCGTCCATCCCTCTGTTCGTGTGTACGTCCGTGACACTTCAGTTTTTTTCTAATATCTTAAAAACGCAGTGATGGATACTCATCAATTTCTGCAGACAAATTGGTATCATTAAATGTACTTACACAAGAGAAAATTATGGCTTTGGCCACTATTCTCTTGGAGGTTTTGGCCTGTGTAAAATTTTTTGGTGCAGTAAAAAATTATGTACACACTATCTCTTTAACAAATGGCTGGAATTTGACCAAACTAGCACAGGTACAGCATCAGGATGGGAGGGACAAGAGGTTAGATTTTGGTGACATTGACCTATACAGGGGTATACATTATTTTTCTTATTTCTGCTCAAAAAATATATTGTGGGTATTCGTTAGAACCGCCTCAACGATTTGATTCTAACGAGTACCCACAATATATGTTTTGAGCAGAAATATGAAAAATATCAGAGTTTTTCATCTGAAAATGTTCAGTTTTAGGAGGTGAAATTCTCTATTTATTTGAATAGGGGAGTTTTTGTAATGGTCATAGTTGTTGAGTGGGACATCATACCACAAGAAAATGGTTCTCATTATGCTACTTGGGTGAACTACAAATCTTACATATCAGCGTCATCCATTTTGAAGTATAAGTTGCTTTAGTCTTTACTGGAAATTATTGTGTGGGGCCTCGGGGAAACTTGGGGATCATTTTGGTACAGATATTGGTACAACATTTCGAAACCCATCCTCTTAATATACCTGGACTCTGACAATTGGGACCCTTTCATATACTTACCGTTTAAAATTGCAACCTATACATATAAAAGTATGGGACACAGAATAGCTTCTATGGAAGAATAATCGGCCTACTTAGACCGATTCTAGGACCCCAAAGCTTGCTTATAAGGAAAAAAAATCAAGAAAATAGAGCAATTTTAAGGCTATAGATATGCTTCAGCTACAAAAGGCGAGTTATTCATATACCAAGCACTGAGAAATAGGACTATTCATATACTGTCAGAGCTGAAAATAGGGGGCTATTTGGGCCACACTGCCGTATTACACCTTATATAGGGAGTCACCTCCTTGAGGTACGGGGGTATCTAATAAGCATGGCTTTTTGACACTTTTCATTTTAAAAGTTTGTTCCTTGATCTCCCCTGGCGTTTGCGTCAAGATCTCAATTATTGATCAAAGTCAGAAAACGTACCTTTGGCATATGCGCCCAGGGAAGATTCCGATAAGCCTGTGCATTCACACAGTCTGATACGAATCTTTACTGGACGCTTTTTGAAGCGTTTCTTGAAACGGGCAACGAAACTGATCAGACTATGTGAAGGTGCATGCTGCTTTGAATCTTCATTGGGCGCACATGACAAAAGGTATTTTGTCGCACCTGCTTCAGGATGGGCAATTTAACCTTGCAAATTTCCGTCCATTTGTCCGTTCATCCGTCTGTTCGTTCTTCCATCCGTCAACATTTACCCTGAGTGTCTTATGAGCACAACTCCTCTTACAGTTTCATACCGATCATTTTGAAACTTTGCATGTGTTTTCTGGCCTCAGATGCTATGAAAGTGTGCAGACAGTACATTGTGATGGAAACTCCTCATACGATTGTATACCGGTCTTTTTGAAAGTTTGCACATGTTTTCTCCAGGATCTGCAGATGTGCATGTGGTTTGGATATAATTTTTAAATTTATTTTTGTAGCTTTTTCCACTTTGTTCTTATTCTCAGTTTCTTACCTTAGATTTATGAAAGTGTGTACACTGTGGGTACCTTTAGAGCGCAACTTATACAATTTAATACCGAGTTTCGAGAACTTTTGCACATCATTTTCTTCATGGCTTAAAAGCATGCATGTGGTTTGTATGTCTTACCTTGTGTCATTTTGTTCTTGTGTTTTTCAGTCCTTTTAGCATTGCGATTACCTCGCTTGGGGAAGAGAGAGCTAATCTTAGTGTTTTTCATATGTTTGAACGATTTGTGCTTGTTTGGATTTGTCGGTTTCCTCTTCCTCTTGATGTCTGGGAAGGGCTGCGGTTTGTGATTGTGGCACTCCCTGGACTTTTCTCTTACCTTTTTTGCATATAATCCTCATTATTTTTCACCGCTCTTCAAAGTTTTAAATTTTTTACAGTTTTATGCATCATATAAGATATGCATATGCATATGCTTCCAATAAAATTCCTATACGAATTATTCTACCTGAAATAAATATTACTTTTTCGGAGGTGTAGGGTTCGGGGTGGGGTGCAGATGCGACATCAACTTTACTGAATTTCGATCCGTATTTTCTCACGTTGGGCCTTAAATTTAAACTTCTTGATTATAATGTCCCCACCCCCAGGAAACCTAGTTTCCATATATATTCTAGGGGTACATATAACGTAGACATGCTAACGTAATGATTAAACAATTTATTTGATCAGTATGATGTATCATGGATCCTCTTTTTGTTATTTTGATGCTGTATATATGTGTGCATGATGTAGACTCAAATGAGCCAGCACATGGGAAATGGTACTCATCATATAGGCGACCAGCAAAGGCTCAGGCGGAGTCTCGCTAGAGCCATTACTGTTCGCAGACATATAGCAGAGATCTGGAGAAAGCTTAAAAAAGCGCATCTCTGAAGCCTAAAAAGGGGAAATGCGCATTTGAAGAACAAAACCGGGAAATCTTAAGGTATTTTTTGTGTGACGACTCAGATATTGGTTAAAACCTTGGCTGAGCTCATTTGCAGTCTTGTAGGAAATGCTGTGCCCCAACTCAGTTTTCTTTAATTAAAATTTCATACGATCTAGTTGTTGTTCTGTTACGAACTGATGAAGGCATTCGACACAATTAACTATTTACCATGTATTTCTGAAGTGGACTCTTCCATTTTTTTAAATTTGGGCATGTCCATTATTGCAAAAATGGTATCAGTCCAAAATCAAGAGGAGAATGGCAAACAGTGTAGATCCAGAAGAGATGGCTCATTATGAGACAACTCTGTTACAGAAAAATATCGGCAGTTTATCATCTGCTGATTTTGCCCAGATAGTGGTAAAAATTAATATTGCATAGTCGCAGAACATACGCAAATTACTCAAATATATATTATAACGGAGCATGTGGGTACACATTCACATGTTAACGTAATAGTTCTACAATATATTTCATGTATGCTAGATTCTTGTTTATTATTTTATTTTTTTTTTTTATTTTTTATTATGATGCTAGATGGTGGAAGCTATGAGTACCCAGATAGGATTACAGATGTCTTTAGCTAAACATTAATACGTTGTTGTTGTTGCTGTTGTTGTTCAGTTACTAAGGTGATGGAAAAATTAAACATGATTAAGGCAAATGGATACACTTTTAGGGTAGACAACTCTTTTCAAGAAAAATATCATCAATTTGTCATCTGATGAATTTGTGCAGAGGTCGGTAAAGATTTATAATACATAGCCACGGCGTATAGATTACTCAATTATTTGGCATTACGAAGGTCACAAGTTTTTATGTAATATATGGCATTTCACCTTATCATGTAGGAACAGGAGATTCGTTTGGTTTATATAGCAAATTAATATACATTATTATTGCTAAAATGTCAATATGTAACAGATATATTTAAAAATTGGTTTACAATATGCAAAAGTCGGGAAAACTCAAAACAATGAAGACCCCTAGATATCCCTATTTTCACTATATATCATGGAGGAACATGAGGACACAGGTTGCATTGCATACATGTTGACTAAGTCTATAAATGCAAAAGTACTTTGGCAATACTGATTATTTCGGAACTTTTCAAATTGATATGAGCTGCAGTGTTACAAGCATGCCTTCTTACATGTGCGGCCAGCCTATATCAGCCTACGCATTCGCGATTGATGCGAATCCATGCTCAGCTCTCCGCCGACGAAATAGAATTGATTGGAAACAGAAACGTTGCTTGTTTATTTTCATTTGAATAGAACAAAAGTGACACAATATCACGAAAACATGCCTATATAAATTTGACCCCCTTAAACCTCATATTTATCTAGTAAACTGGGGTCACAGGGGTATACATTATTTTTTTTATTTCTGCTCAAAAATATAGATTGTGGGTGCCGAGGCGGTTCTAACGAGTACCACAATCTATATTTTGAGCAGAAATATAAAAAATATCTGGTTTTTTATCTGAAATGTTTCAGTTTTTTGGAGGTGAAATTTTCCATGTATTTGAATAGACGTGTTTTCGTAATGATTTTGTAGCTTAGACATTGATATTTTCTCTGATTTGAGCAAGCGTACATCAAAACCTACAATAAAACCTGTGTAACCAACAGACACAGATCAGCTTGTATATCCACTGATTATGGCAAAAGTTCTTGTTCAATACTCTTTGTATAGCCCGGACACTGCAGAAGGCACGTGCGATCGCCAAAGACTCTGATCAGACTGCGCGGTAGGGCAGGCTGATCTTAGTTTCCGCTGGATACACGAGTCTCATTGTAGGTTTTGTCATTCTGTGCCGAAATATACTCAAAGGCAATCAAAAGTATACAGATTCGAGTTTTGAGTACCGGCTCGCATTGTACTTTTTTTGTTCAAATGTATTCATGGTCTTTTTTTTCAAACGTCTGTCTTTAAAAAGCCCAAAGGTAATTCTTTCGCAGTCATTAATTATAGTGTTTTGAGCCCTTAAGGTGGTACTAAAGTCAGAGGTCTAACTTTTTTTCTAATATGTTTTATTTGAAAGTAGGATCTGTGGCGAATAAGAAATGATTAAAAAAGTATGTGTCGCTGTGCAAAACTTTGCGACAGCGCCCCAAAAAGAGGGCTGGTCACCATTACGAAAACATGCCTATATAATGTTGACCCCCTTAAACCCCACTTTTATATAGTAAAGCCCCTGAAACTATGAGATAAACACTATTTTTTACATACTGTATACACTTAAGTCATTATTTATTATCTGATTTGAATCAACTTGGAAAAAAAGTTAGACAGGCCAAAGTTTTTGTATTGTCTTGAAACTGCCATAAAAAATTAACCCTTGAAGAGTTATGATCCCTGAAATAGAAAAAATCTCAGTGTTAAAGCTTTTGTAGAATTTTCTATTGATCATCTGAATTTTGCAAAACTAGGGAAAAAGTTAGATGACCACAAGATTCTGTAAAATAATTTTTTTTTTTTTTTTTTTTTTTTTTTGAGTCACACGATGCATGCCATAGTTAAACCCTGCTTGAATCAATATGATAATCATTTTAAAAAATCATTTATTACAAGCCTGTACATTGTTTACTCCCTGTTACCCCAATGATATATATAGTAACTGGGGTACATGCAGGTACACATTATAAGGCAAACTTTCATGAAGCTTCTGATTATAAGCTTAGTTCATTTTTTTTTTTTTTTTTTTTTTTTTGCAAATTTGTATTTTTTTCACTGAATATTATGTTTACCTTAATCAGCCATCAAAATAGACAGGCCTGCACAAACAGTGTAGGCCCAAATCAGATGCTGCAGAATTCAGTTTAATTCCTCTCTGCTGCACTATACATTTGAGTATTATTTGTATCCATTCCATTTAAAAATGTAAAACATATGTGTCTAGCAAGAAAAAAACTGGGTCTTATTTGAAAGTTAAACTCCAGATGACAAATGCAGCCTTTTATTGAAACTTAGAATATTTTCTGAGTAATTTCTGTCAGATAACTTATCTATACATTCCTTGCATTCATTCATTTACTTAGCAAGAAATAGAAACTAACTGCTGAACTATTTTAGAAAATGCATGCTGGATGGCTTAAGTGTGTTAAATGAGTGGACATCAAAAGACAAATGTAATCATATCTTGAAAAGCTACATTTTGGGGGAATATTTATTAGAAGATAACCTATTCAGCTGAATATTACTGGTATTATTTCATTTTATTAAGTAACTCATATAAATTTATAAGAACAAAGTACAGGGTTAAATTTATATACCTACATCATGGGTGGCTTAATAAATATGTGAAAAGCTCATGACACTGACTAAATATAGCTGTACCATGTTAGCTGTATTGTGATATACATTTCTGACATAATTCCATTATAGACAAACAATCATTTTGAGGCTTTCATGTGTTCAGTTGATTTTGAGAGTTACGTTCTGTTTAACTATGAACAAATAATATCAAAGTACAGGGTTACTCTTCAAAATGCAATCTTTGGTTACCTTATATAAGTGGGCAGGGTCACTCAAATTGATAAATCTGGACACAATATTGTGATGTGACACTTTCTCTGATAAGTTATCAATCTTAGGTTTCTGTATGGTTGTTTTATTTGGAATTTAAGTTACCCATGATATAGCTACCAACAAATAAAAACAAAATTCAGAGCATCCCTTTAAAACCTAAAAGGTTTGGTTACCTCAAATAAGTAGCCAGGGTTATTCAAATTGGTGAAAGTGGGCAAAATATTATATAAATGTTAACACACAGGAGTGCACAATTATCCAGATCAGGATTAAGATAACATCTTTTCCAAAGAAATAACCATACAGACATGTTAAATGATTATTCACTATACAGTAATATTCATTTATTACGACCACTCGAAATTACGACCATTCAACTATCCTGGCCAGCTTTTGTTAGCCCCATACGTTTTCTAAGGTTTCTGACAAAATGGCGAATGCAAACAGTTAGAGCCAGATCAACCTGAATCTTCAGGACCAGTCTCATCAAGGTCTACACTGTGCAATTCAACCATGTATTTTAAGAAACAACTGCATAAAAGCAAGTTTGGCCAAAAAAGTGTGAAAAAAAGTCTTCGAAATTTTAGGTAATTTACTGTATTCTGGACTACTTTAAGATAGTCCCAAAAGTGGTCTCAATAGCGGAATTGTACTGTATATCATCACTTTGATGTATGCTTGATCCTCTTTGTCTTATTTTGATATCTAGTATGCTTTGAAGAAGATAGTGAATATGTGCCGCATGAAGTTAGGGGTAAGTAAGATTATAGATGAGCCGGGTACAGAATTTTCTACAAGATGGTGGATATGCACTGTAAAACTTATATTAGCCTGCTTATCTGGACAGTCTGATCACAGTCTTCGCTGTCCTCCATAGTGCCCTCAGTAGAGTCTGGACAGACTGGGCAGTCCGGACTGTGTCTTCACTGCAATCTTGTAGGAAATGTTGTACTCCGTTTCAGATGTCTTCAGTTGAGCTTTTCTTGCTGGGGTGATGAAAACATTTAACACGTTTAAGGGAAATGTATCCACTTCAGGGGAGACAACTCTGTAAAACAAAAATATCATGACTTTGTCGTATGCTGAATTTGCCCAGAGAGTAATTAAATTAATAGAGCATAGTCGCATAACATATACATGGTGTTCTTGCCAAATAATTGTTTAAAAACAGTTCGAACATTCGACATTACGCAGATAAAAATATCAAAAAGTAGAATCATTTTGCCATGTCTTTAAAAACGTTTACACTCAGTCTTTCAAGTGAAAGGATGAATGATACTTGTAGCATAATTATACCCCCGCAAACTTTGTTTGTGGGCGGGTATACTGTTTTCACGTTGTCCATCCGTCCGTGTGTTTGTCCGCGATACTTTGCTTTTTCCCCTATTATCTTGGAAACGCATTGATGGATATTCGTCAATTTCTGCTGAAAATTGATATCAATAAGTTGTACCCTCGTCAGAGAAAGTAAGGGCTAGAGGCCAATTCTGTTGGAATTATTGCCCTTTGAAAAATTCCTTAATGTTGTAAAGAGTGTATGTACACACTATCTCTTTAATTAATGGCTGAGGTTTGACCAAACTAGCACAGATACAGGATCAGGATTGGGGAAAGAAGTGATTTTGGTTACATTGACCTTATTTTCAAGGTCACTGTATTATAAATACTCAGAAGGTGAGACTTGTGTGTACTCTATCTCACGAATCAATAGATGGATTTTTTACAAACTAGCACAGATACACCATTGGGACTGGGAAAAGAAGCGATTAGATTTTAGTGGCCATTATCAAGTTTCCAAGGACACACCGGCACTTTGAATCTCAAATTTTGATAGAAACAAAGCTTGAGTGCACATTTTATCTTAAACCAATGGTTGGAATTTTAACAAATTAGCACAGATACATCGTTAGGACATGGGAAAGAAGTGATTAGATTTTTGTTACCTTAAAACTCATTTTCAAGGTCACGACATTATAACCTTGACCTTATTTTCAAGGTCACTACATTATAAACGCTCTAGAAATTAGCCGTAAACTTTGTGGTAGAGTATACTTTTTCCACGTTGTCCGTCCATCCCTCTGTTCGTGTGTACGTCCGTGACACTTCAGTTTTTTTCTAATATCTTAAAAACGCAGTGATGGATACTCATCAATTTCTGCAGACAAATTGGTATCATTAAATGTACTTACACAAGAGAAAATTATGGCTTTGGCCACTATTCTCTTGGAGGTTTTGGCCTGTGTAAAATTTTTTGGTGCAGTAAAAAATTATGTACACACTATCTCTTTAACAAATGGCTGGAATTTGACCAAACTAGCACAGGTACAGCATCAGGATGGGAGGGACAAGAGGTTAGATTTTGGTGACATTGACCTATACAGGGGTATACATTATTTTTCTTATTTCTGCTCAAAAAATATATTGTGGGTATTCGTTAGAACCGCCTCAACGATTTGATTCTAACGAGTACCCACAATATATGTTTTGAGCAGAAATATGAAAAATATCAGAGTTTTTCATCTGAAAATGTTCAGTTTTAGGAGGTGAAATTCTCTATTTATTTGAATAGGGGAGTTTTTGTAATGGTCATAGTTGTTGAGTGGGACATCATACCACAAGAAAATGGTTCTCATTATGCTACTTGGGTGAACTACAAATCTTACATATCAGCGTCATCCATTTTGAAGTATAAGTTGCTTTAGTCTTTACTGGAAATTATTGTGTGGGGCCTCGGGGAAACTTGGGGATCATTTTGGTACAGATATTGGTACAACATTTCGAAACCCATCCTCTTAATATACCTGGACTCTGACAATTGGGACCCTTTCATATACTTACCGTTTAAAATTGCAACCTATACATATAAAAGTATGGGACACAGAATAGCTTCTATGGAAGAATAATCGGCCTACTTAGACCGATTCTAGGACCCCAAAGCTTGCTTATAAGGAAAAAAAATCAAGAAAATAGAGCAATTTTAAGGCTATAGATATGCTTCAGCTACAAAAGGCGAGTTATTCATATACCAAGCACTGAGAAATAGGACTATTCATATACTGTCAGAGCTGAAAATAGGGGGCTATTTGGGCCACACTGCCGTATTACACCTTATATAGGGAGTCACCTCCTTGAGGTACGGGGGTATCTAATAAGCATGGCTTTTTGACACTTTTCATTTTAAAAGTTTGTTCCTTGATCTCCCCTGGCGTTTGCGTCAAGATCTCAATTATTGATCAAAGTCAGAAAACGTACCTTTGGCATATGCGCCCAGGGAAGATTCCGATAAGCCTGTGCATTCACACAGTCTGATACGAATCTTTACTGGACGCTTTTTGAAGCGTTTCTTGAAACGGGCAACGAAACTGATCAGACTATGTGAAGGTGCATGCTGCTTTGAATCTTCATTGGGCGCACATGACAAAAGGTATTTTGTCGCACCTGCTTCAGGATGGGCAATTTAACCTTGCAAATTTCCGTCCATTTGTCCGTTCATCCGTCTGTTCGTTCTTCCATCCGTCAACATTTACCCTGAGTGTCTTATGAGCACAACTCCTCTTACAGTTTCATACCGATCATTTTGAAACTTTGCATGTGTTTTCTGGCCTCAGATGCTATGAAAGTGTGCAGACAGTACATTGTGATGGAAACTCCTCATACGATTGTATACCGGTCTTTTTGAAAGTTTGCACATGTTTTCTCCAGGATCTGCAGATGTGCATGTGGTTTGGATATAATTTTTAAATTTATTTTTGTAGCTTTTTCCACTTTGTTCTTATTCTCAGTTTCTTACCTTAGATTTATGAAAGTGTGTACACTGTGGGTACCTTTAGAGCGCAACTTATACAATTTAATACCGAGTTTCGAGAACTTTTGCACATCATTTTCTTCATGGCTTAAAAGCATGCATGTGGTTTGTATGTCTTACCTTGTGTCATTTTGTTCTTGTGTTTTTCAGTCCTTTTAGCATTGCGATTACCTCGCTTGGGGAAGAGAGAGCTAATCTTAGTGTTTTTCATATGTTTGAACGATTTGTGCTTGTTTGGATTTGTCGGTTTCCTCTTCCTCTTGATGTCTGGGAAGGGCTGCGGTTTGTGATTGTGGCACTCCCTGGACTTTTCTCTTACCTTTTTTGCATATAATCCTCATTATTTTTCACCGCTCTTCAAAGTTTTAAATTTTTTACAGTTTTATGCATCATATAAGATATGCATATGCATATGCTTCCAATAAAATTCCTATACGAATTATTCTACCTGAAATAAATATTACTTTTTCGGAGGTGTAGGGTTCGGGGTGGGGTGCAGATGCGACATCAACTTTACTGAATTTCGATCCGTATTTTCTCACGTTGGGCCTTAAATTTAAACTTCTTGATTATAATGTCCCCACCCCCAGGAAACCTAGTTTCCATATATATTCTAGGGGTACATATAACGTAGACATGCTAACGTAATGATTAAACAATTTATTTGATCAGTATGATGTATCATGGATCCTCTTTTTGTTATTTTGATGCTGTATATATGTGTGCATGATGTAGACTCAAATGAGCCAGCACATGGGAAATGGTACTCATCATATAGGCGACCAGCAAAGGCTCAGGCGGAGTCTCGCTAGAGCCATTACTGTTCGCAGACATATAGCAGAGATCTGGAGAAAGCTTAAAAAAGCGCATCTCTGAAGCCTAAAAAGGGGAAATGCGCATTTGAAGAACAAAACCGGGAAATCTTAAGGTATTTTTTGTGTGACGACTCAGATATTGGTTAAAACCTTGGCTGAGCTCATTTGCAGTCTTGTAGGAAATGCTGTGCCCCAACTCAGTTTTCTTTAATTAAAATTTCATACGATCTAGTTGTTGTTCTGTTACGAACTGATGAAGGCATTCGACACAATTAACTATTTACCATGTATTTCTGAAGTGGACTCTTCCATTTTTTTAAATTTGGGCATGTCCATTATTGCAAAAATGGTATCAGTCCAAAATCAAGAGGAGAATGGCAAACAGTGTAGATCCAGAAGAGATGGCTCATTATGAGACAACTCTGTTACAGAAAAATATCGGCAGTTTATCATCTGCTGATTTTGCCCAGATAGTGGTAAAAATTAATATTGCATAGTCGCAGAACATACGCAAATTACTCAAATATATATTATAACGGAGCATGTGGGTACACATTCACATGTTAACGTAATAGTTCTACAATATATTTCATGTATGCTAGATTCTTGTTTATTATTTTATTTTTTTTTTTTATTTTTTATTATGATGCTAGATGGTGGAAGCTATGAGTACCCAGATAGGATTACAGATGTCTTTAGCTAAACATTAATACGTTGTTGTTGTTGCTGTTGTTGTTCAGTTACTAAGGTGATGGAAAAATTAAACATGATTAAGGCAAATGGATACACTTTTAGGGTAGACAACTCTTTTCAAGAAAAATATCATCAATTTGTCATCTGATGAATTTGTGCAGAGGTCGGTAAAGATTTATAATACATAGCCACGGCGTATAGATTACTCAATTATTTGGCATTACGAAGGTCACAAGTTTTTATGTAATATATGGCATTTCACCTTATCATGTAGGAACAGGAGATTCGTTTGGTTTATATAGCAAATTAATATACATTATTATTGCTAAAATGTCAATATGTAACAGATATATTTAAAAATTGGTTTACAATATGCAAAAGTCGGGAAAACTCAAAACAATGAAGACCCCTAGATATCCCTATTTTCACTATATATCATGGAGGAACATGAGGACACAGGTTGCATTGCATACATGTTGACTAAGTCTATAAATGCAAAAGTACTTTGGCAATACTGATTATTTCGGAACTTTTCAAATTGATATGAGCTGCAGTGTTACAAGCATGCCTTCTTACATGTGCGGCCAGCCTATATCAGCCTACGCATTCGCGATTGATGCGAATCCATGCTCAGCTCTCCGCCGACGAAATAGAATTGATTGGAAACAGAAACGTTGCTTGTTTATTTTCATTTGAATAGAACAAAAGTGACACAATATCACGAAAACATGCCTATATAAATTTGACCCCCTTAAACCTCATATTTATCTAGTAAACTGGGGTCACAGGGGTATACATTATTTTTTTTATTTCTGCTCAAAAATATAGATTGTGGGTGCCGAGGCGGTTCTAACGAGTACCACAATCTATATTTTGAGCAGAAATATAAAAAATATCTGGTTTTTTATCTGAAATGTTTCAGTTTTTTGGAGGTGAAATTTTCCATGTATTTGAATAGACGTGTTTTCGTAATGATTTTGTAGCTTAGACATTGATATTTTCTCTGATTTGAGCAAGCGTACATCAAAACCTACAATAAAACCTGTGTAACCAACAGACACAGATCAGCTTGTATATCCACTGATTATGGCAAAAGTTCTTGTTCAATACTCTTTGTATAGCCCGGACACTGCAGAAGGCACGTGCGATCGCCAAAGACTCTGATCAGACTGCGCGGTAGGGCAGGCTGATCTTAGTTTCCGCTGGATACACGAGTCTCATTGTAGGTTTTGTCATTCTGTGCCGAAATATACTCAAAGGCAATCAAAAGTATACAGATTCGAGTTTTGAGTACCGGCTCGCATTGTACTTTTTTTGTTCAAATGTATTCATGGTCTTTTTTTTCAAACGTCTGTCTTTAAAAAGCCCAAAGGTAATTCTTTCGCAGTCATTAATTATAGTGTTTTGAGCCCTTAAGGTGGTACTAAAGTCAGAGGTCTAACTTTTTTTCTAATATGTTTTATTTGAAAGTAGGATCTGTGGCGAATAAGAAATGATTAAAAAAGTATGTGTCGCTGTGCAAAACTTTGCGACAGCGCCCCAAAAAGAGGGCTGGTCACCATTACGAAAACATGCCTATATAATGTTGACCCCCTTAAACCCCACTTTTATATAGTAAAGCCCCTGAAACTATGAGATAAACACTATTTTTTACATACTGTATACACTTAAGTCATTATTTATTATCTGATTTGAATCAACTTGGAAAAAAAGTTAGACAGGCCAAAGTTTTTGTATTGTCTTGAAACTGCCATAAAAAATTAACCCTTGAAGAGTTATGATCCCTGAAATAGAAAAAATCTCAGTGTTAAAGCTTTTGTAGAATTTTCTATTGATCATCTGAATTTTGCAAAACTAGGGAAAAAGTTAGATGACCACAAGATTCTGTAAAATAATTTTTTTTTTTTTTTTTTTTTTTTTTTTTGAGTCACACGATGCATGCCATAGTTAAACCCTGCTTGAATCAATATGATAATCATTTTAAAAAATCATTTATTACAAGCCTGTACATTGTTTACTCCCTGTTACCCCAATGATATATATAGTAACTGGGGTACATGCAGGTACACATTATAAGGCAAACTTTCATGAAGCTTCTGATTATAAGCTTAGTTCATTTTTTTTTTTTTTTTTTTTTTTTTTGCAAATTTGTATTTTTTTCACTGAATATTATGTTTACCTTAATCAGCCATCAAAATAGACAGGCCTGCACAAACAGTGTAGGCCCAAATCAGATGCTGCAGAATTCAGTTTAATTCCTCTCTGCTGCACTATACATTTGAGTATTATTTGTATCCATTCCATTTAAAAATGTAAAACATATGTGTCTAGCAAGAAAAAAACTGGGTCTTATTTGAAAGTTAAACTCCAGATGACAAATGCAGCCTTTTATTGAAACTTAGAATATTTTCTGAGTAATTTCTGTCAGATAACTTATCTATACATTCCTTGCATTCATTCATTTACTTAGCAAGAAATAGAAACTAACTGCTGAACTATTTTAGAAAATGCATGCTGGATGGCTTAAGTGTGTTAAATGAGTGGACATCAAAAGACAAATGTAATCATATCTTGAAAAGCTACATTTTGGGGGAATATTTATTAGAAGATAACCTATTCAGCTGAATATTACTGGTATTATTTCATTTTATTAAGTAACTCATATAAATTTATAAGAACAAAGTACAGGGTTAAATTTATATACCTACATCATGGGTGGCTTAATAAATATGTGAAAATCTCATGACACTGACTAAATATAGCTGTACCATGTTAGCTGTATTGTGATATACATTTCTGACATAATTCCATTATAGACAAACAATCATTTTGAGGCTTTCATGTGTTCAGTTGATTTTGAGAGTTACGTTCTGTTTAACTATGAACAAATAATATCAAAGTACAGGGTTACTCTTCAAAATGCAATCTTTGGTTACCTTATATAAGTGGGCAGGGTCACTCAAATTGATAAATCTGGACACAATATTGTGATGTGACACTTTCTCTGATAAGTTATCAATCTTAGGTTTCTGTATGGTTGTTTTATTTGGAATTTAAGTTACCCATGATATAGCTACCAACAAATAAAAACAAAATTCAGAGCATCCCTTTAAAACCTAAAAGGTTTGGTTACCTCAAATAAGTAGCCAGGGTTATTCAAATTGGTGAAAGTGGGCAAAATATTATATAAATGTTAACACACAGGAGTGCACAATTATCCAGATCAGGATTAAGATAACATCTTTTCCAAAGAAATAACCATACAGAATTCTCATCTGGATAATTTGTTCATACAATTTTAAACTACATGTATATCAATTAACAAGTACATTTACTGCTTTCCAGTGTGTTGGCTGGTTAAATTATGTTGTCAGACTGGTGGCAAGTATGTGTGTGTGTGCAGTTTTATGAAATTATCTATGTGTGTGTGTGTGTGTGTGTGTGTGTGTGTGTGAGAGAGAGAGAGTGGCACTGAGATGGTTAGATTCAAAAGTAATTAATTTTCTTGGTAATACTTCAGCTAATGAATTGTCCTGTCATTTTAAATGGGCAGATATTCAGAATTTTAAGCTATTATGTGTTCAAATGAGTACTCACATACTCCTTGATTTTTTTTTTTTTTTTTTTTTTTTTTTTTTTTTTTTATCTGCTGTCAGACCTTACTGAGAATGACTTTTGACTATACTTGATATTTGATTGAGATGCAGTTTAACATACAGAGAAAATGCCTCCAAATTTGTTATGCCTTGGAGGCGTCAGGCAGCCCATCAATTTCGCACACTTTGATGTGGAAGACGACAGATTTCTTACATTTGAGGAAGTTTTCGTCGAAAATTGAAAGAACTCAAGAGACTTTTGTAAGGACATCCGTATCAGCGTAAAGATGAATGATTACTGAATCTAGGGATGTAAATAATTTGCATTGTTGTTTTGGATTTGGAAGGCTCAGCGCTGTTAACCTGGAGCGGGGTCAAAATTGATCTCGTCGAAGTTGTTTATCTTGTGGTAATTATATCCTATCCATAAAATATCATTATTTTCAAACGATTTCTAGACGTAGCGCAACCATTTGTATGACTTTAGGTGTTGTTCAAGTAAAATAAAATGCAAAAATTAAGATAAAAAAAAATAAAGAGAAAATATCCAAGGGTTCAATTTGGACCATCCGCTCTACCAACTGCAAGAAAGCTCTACTGACCCCAAGTATCTGTGAATTTGCCCAGAGAGTAATAAAATTAATAGTGCATAGTCGCATAACATATACATGGCGTTCTTGCCAAATAATTGTTTAAAAACAGTTCGAACATTCGACATTACGAAAATAAAAATAATCAAAAGAGGAATCATTGTGTCATGTGTTGAAAAGAATTTTACACTTAATCTTTCAAGTGAAAGAATGATTGATACTCGTAGCAAAATTTTGAAAATTTGCTCCCTATTTGCCCCTGGCGTTTGCGTGCAAATCTCAGATACCGCGTTAACTTGCCTGTGAACAACGTCAGAACATGTACCTTTGGACACGTACGCCCTACGAAGATTCTAATCAGACTGCGCGAATCTTCGCTAGGCGCATTTTGGATAGCCAAGGATGCAACGTTTTTAGACAAGGAAAGAGGATTAATCAGACTGTGTGGATGCGCATGCTGATTTGAGTTTCTTTAGGCGCAAATGTCAGAAGTACTTTTATTCACTCTGAGGCATAAATTTATACTACTTGATAAACATGTCCACACTCCCGGGAAACCCAAGGCTTCAATATATATTCTGGAATACATATAATGTAGACGCATTAACGCAATGATTATACAATACCAGTACGAAGACATGCCTATTCAAATGTATTGAAAATTTTATCACAAAAAAAATGAAAATTTTCAGACAAAAAATTCTGATAATTTTCATATTTCTGCTAAAAACGTAGATTGTGGGTGCTCGTTAGAACCGCCTCGACGAGGCGGTTCTAACGAGCACCCACAATCTATGTTTTGGGCAGAAATAAGAAAAAAATAATGTATACCCCTGTAAACCCCAGTTTTACTATATAAAAATGGGGTTTAAGGGGGTCAAAATTATATAGGCGTGTTTTCGTGATGATTTTATCAATATGATGTATTGTTGATCCTGTTTTTTTTTTTTTATTATTATTATTTTGATGCAATATATGTATGCATGCTGTGACTCAAATGAGAAAGGGAACTTCTAGGCGAACAGCATAAGCGAAGTCTCGAAAAAGCCTTTACTGTTTGCATAAATGTAGTAGAGACTTTGAGGAAGCTTCAGGAAAAAAAGCATATCTGTAGCCAAAGAAATTACTACAAGATTGCATGTGCGTCCAGCTATGTAAAAGTGGGGTTTAAGGGGGTCAAAATTATTTAGGCATGTTTTCATGATGTCAGCTTGCACATTCGCGCAGTCTGATCAGAATCTTTACTGTGTGCATTTTGAACAGACAAGGATGCAGTGTTTCTTCATGCGTATAACGAAGACTGCGAAAGCGCAGGCTGATTTATGTCTTTGTTAGGCGCACATGCCTGAAAGTACATTTTCGGCTCAGTTATCTCTGTTAACCCTTAAAGCGCCAATCACAACTATTGTCGTCTGCTTTGTCATCTGCTTGTGATTTTAAAAGTCATTTTTGCAAACAGTGTGAACCCAGATCAGACTGCTCCTTTTGGAGCAGTCTGATCAGGGTCTACACTGTTTGCCTGTATGCAAAAATAGGTTTGAAAAGTCTGCAAGAATATTCAGCAGACGACATAAACAGACGACATTTTCAGATGCAGTTTTTTCTTGGCGTTTTAAGGGTTAATATTTGTACACATCGACTAATTACTGTTTTATGAAAATTCAGTAGGTTGAGAGGTTACTCGCCGTCCGAGTTGGTGTATCCTAAATCACCACTGAATCAATAAGAAAACAGAAAACGTAGCATACTCACTTCTCTAACGAGTACCACAATCTATGTTTTGAGCAGAAATATGAAAACTATCTGAGTTTTTTTATCTGAAATGTTTCAGTTTTTTGGAGGTGAAATTTTCTATATATTTGAATAGACCTGTTTTCGTAATGAGGACAGAAAAAGTGCCTTCTGACTTGCGTGCCAAGTGAAGATTTAGATCAGCCTGCACTTTCATACAGTCTAATCTGAATCTTCACCAGACGTATTTTGGATAGCCAAGGATGCGCAGGCTGATGTCGTTGGGCTCACATGTTAGAAATGTTTTCTCAAGTTACGGCTCAAATGTATACTTCTAGTCATAGATCACAGTAATCATTTTGTAGCTTAGACATTGATATTTTCTCTGAATAGAGCAAGCGCACATCAACACCTACAACAAAACCTGTGTAATCAACAGACACAGATCAGCTTGTATATCCACTGATTATGGCAAAAGTTCTTGTTCAATTCTCTTTGTATAGCCCGGACACTGCAGAAGGCATGTGCGATCGGCAAAGACTCTGATCAGACTGCGCGGTAGGGCAGGCTGATCTTAGTCTCCGCTGGTTACACGAGTCTTATTGTAGGTTTTGTCAAGTTCTCTGCCGAAATATACTCAAAGGCAATCAAAAGTATACAGTTTCGAGTTTTTTAGTACCGGCTCGCATTGTACTTTTTTTGTTCAGATGTATTCATGGTCCTTTTTTTCAAACGTCTGTCTATAAAAAGCCCAAAGGTAATTCTTTCACAGTCATTAATTATAGTGTTTTGAGCCCTTAAGGTGGTACTAAAGTCAGAGGTCGATTTTTAAAAAAAATCTAACTTTTTTTTTAATATGTTTTATTTGAAAGTAGGATCTGTGGCGAATCAGAAAATGATTAAAAAAGTATGTGTCGCTGTGCAAAATTTTGCGGCAGCGCCCCAAAAAGAGGGCTGGTCACGTGCACAAATTTCGATTATTTTATTACATGAAAAAAAGCAAAATTTCCTTTAATTAAGCTTCAGATGAAACGAAAGTTGGCAATATGTTGTGTTTTAAAGCTGATGTCACATCTTTGATCATATTTTAATACAGTGAACCAGAAATATCAACAATTTGATCACATTTAAGGGGAGAAAGTGCGTTTTTTGACTCTTACACGGATCCATATAACATAGCCGACAGAAACAAAAAATAATTCAAAACCTAATAATTAAAAAAAAAATCTATTACAAAAATCTAACTTTTTCTTATACTCCTTCAGATGATAAAAAATTTTATTATCTACCAAAAAACGGAAAAGAAATTGAAAGGTCGCTGTTGAAATTTTTAAGTTATTTTTGTTGTAGAATTACCTCCCTTGATCAAAACAAAAAAGCTCAAAATCACAGATTTTTAGCCTGAGTGGCCCTATAGCCTTCACGCACTATCTGATTTTTATCCAGCTAAACCAAGTAATAGAATGTCAAAAGAACTAGTTTCAGCTCTTGCATCAGCTATGTTGTATTAAACGTACAAGAGTTATGACCCCTATAATGGTGAAAAAGCAATAATTTTTACCCTTGTGCACCAGTCATTATTTCTTATCCAATTTGTACCAGCTTGGTATATAAAGTCTTCAAGTATTATTTGATTTCATCAAACTGCATCAAGTATTCAATAATCAAAACAAAAAAATTAAAAAAAAAAAACCTGATTTCATCTCTTGAACCAGCCATACTGTATAATATATATGAGTAATGGCCCCTGATACTATGAGAAAAACACTATTTTTTACATTGTATACACTTAAGTCATTATTGTTTATCTGATTTGAATCAACTTGGAAAAAAAGTTAGACAGGCCAAAGTTTTTGTATTTTCTTGAACCTGCCATAACAAATTAACCCTTGAAGAGTTATGTTCCCTGAAATAGGAAAAATCTCAGTGTTAAAACTTTTGTAGAATTTTCTGTTGATCATCTGAATTTTGCAAAACTAGGGAAAAAGTTAGATGACCACAAGATTCTGTATCATTTTTCTTTTTTTTTTTGAGTCACATGATGCATGCCATAGTTAAACCCTTCTTGAATCAATATGATAATCATTTTAAAAAATCATTAATTACAAGCCTGTACATTGTTTACTCCCTGTTACCCCAATGATATACATAGTAACTGGGGTACATGCAGGTACACATTATAAGGCAAACTTTCATGAAGCTTCTGATTATAAGCTTAGTTCAGTTTTTTTTTTTTTTTTTTTTTTTTTGCAAATTTGTTGTTTTTTTTTTCACTGAATATCATGTTTACCTTAATCAGCCATCAAAATAGACAGGCCTGCACAAACAGTGTAGGCCCAAATCAGATACTGCAGAATTCAGTTTAATTCCTCTCTGCTGCACTATACATTTGAGTATTATTTGTATCCATTCCATTTCAAAATGTAAAACATATGTGTCTAGCAAGAAAAAAACTGGGCCTTATTTGAAAATTATACTCCAGAAGACAAATGCAGCCTTTTCTTGAAAATTAAAATATTTTCTGAGTAATGTCTATCAGATAACTTATCTATACATTCCTTGCATTCATTCATTGACTTGGCAAGAAATAGAAAGTTACTGCTGAACTATTTTAGAAAATACGCACTTGATGGCTTAAGTATGTTAAATGAGTGGACATCAAAAGACAAATGTAATCATATCTGAAAAGCTACATTTTTGGGGAATATTTATTAGAAGATAACCTATTCAGCTGAATATTACTGGTATTATTTCATTTTATAAAGTAACTCATATAAATTTATAAGAACAAAGTACAGGGTTAAATTTATTTACCTACATCATTGGTGGCTTTATAATAATGTGAAAATCTCATGACACTGACTAAATACAGCTGTACCATGTTAGCTGTATTGTGATATACATTTCTGACATAATTCCATTATAGACAAACAATCATTTTGAGGCTTTCATGTGTTCAGTTGATTTGGAGAGTTATGTTCTGTATAACTATGAACAAATAATATCAAAATACAGGGTTACTCTTCAAAATGCAAACTTTGGTTACCTTATATAAGTGGGCAGGGTCCCTCAGATTGATAAATCTGGACAAATATTATGTGATGTGACACTTTCTCTGATAAGTTATCCATCTTAGGTTTCTGTATGATTGTTTTATTTGGAATTAAAGTTAACCATGATATTGCTACCAACAAATAAAAACAAAATTAAAAGCATCCGTTTAAAACTTAAAAGGTTTGGCTACCTTAAATAAGTAGACAGGGTCATTCAAATCGGTGAAAGTGGGCAAAATACTATAAAAATGTTGACACACAGGAGTGCACAATTATCCAGATCAGGATTAAGATAACATCTTTTCCAAAGAAATAACCATACAGAAAATTCTCATCTGGATAATTTGATCATACAATTTTAAACTACATGTATATCAATTAACAAGTACATTTACTGCCTTCCAGTGTGTTGGCTGGTTAAATTAAGTTGTCAGACTGGTGGCAAGTATGTGTGTGTGCAGTTTTATGAAATTATCTGAGAGAGAGAGAGAGAGAGAGAGAGAGAGAGGGAGGTGGTACTGAGATGGTGGGATTCAAAAGTAATTAATTTGCTTGGTAATATTTCAGCTAATGAATTGTCCTGACATTTTAAATGGACACATATTCAGAATTTTAAGCAATTATGTGTTCAAATGAGTACTCACATACTCCTTGATGTTTTTTTATCTGCTGTCAGACCTTACTGAGAATGACTTTTGACTATACTTGGTATTTGATTGAGATGCAGTTTAACATACAGAGAAAATGCCTCCAAATTTGTGGGACTTTTACCCGGAGCTCTGCCTTGGAGGCGTCAGGCAGCCCATCAATTTCGCCAGCCCCGATGGGCGGGGGCCGTGATTTCTCAATACCCGATAATATGTGTATGCCGGTAATAGGTACCCGGAGTGACAATACACAATCGTTCGCATACCGGTGATGCATTTTTCTGCTTCAGAAATTTTCTAGAGATCTTTAAACAAAATCCTGTCTTTCAATTTTTGTTGTTGTTTTTTTTTTGCGAGCCTTAACATTTTGAATTGGAAAAAAACTGCAAAAAAAAAAAAAAAAAAAAAAAAAAAAAAAGTAAAAATTATCCAAGAAACGTTCAGCGATCAGTGTGCCGATTTATGGCAAGTCAATTTTATTTCCATATTTTAGATAAAAATGCAAGTCTATATTTCATTTCTCAAGACAGTGTGCTAAATTGTAATTGAAAAAGAATTAAACAACTTCAAAAACCAAATGTATTTTGCATTACGACATGTTGTTACCTCCCGTGAACAGAACATAATACGATTTTTGCTCTGACTTTAGTACCACCTTAATTAATTAAAACAGCATTTCCGGTCATAACTCGCTTTATATAAAACAAATGTCATTTAACTTCATAAATGTCTGGCACAAATTTCTGTAAGTAATACCACAACATTATGTAAATCGAAATTACCATCAAATGACTTAAGTAATACCACAACATTATGTAGATCGAAATTACCATCAAATGACGCCAAGCTGGATTTGAATTTCTTTCTGTCTCAAATTACCTCCCTTTGAATGAAAAATATAGGGGATTTAAAGAGTCTATATCTGAAGTAGCATTGGTCGTTTTCACTTGATTATTTCGAAAAAAGTGTTGCTTGGCTTAGCATCCTTGTTCCACATACAGATGGAATCTTCTAAAACCGTTTATTTACAGGAACAATGTCAGTAAATGTCCGATAGATATTCAGTGCATTCCGTCCGAAGAGGAACGAAAATGTCAAAAACGTGAAGTCCTTTGTATAGAAATTTTACAGTGTATTTTGTTATGCTTTGAAAGTTAGAACATGCCCTTACAGCATGTTTATCCTTTTGTCGACTGAATGCAATACAAATGGCATAATTGTAAGTTTTTTGTCCAACATGCACTTTTAAAGGGAAGCTACTCATACGAAAATGTTGATTTAGACCCCTTATTCGTTTCCGTAAATGCCATCTCCTTGCTCTTTGATAGAATATATTACAAATTATTGCAAATTATGCGTAAATGATTGTTCTTCATTATGATGTGAACAATTGATGTTCATATGTAAAAGTTTGGTGAAATCTAAAAAAATAATTACCTGTATACCTATTTTTGACTCTCAGTATATATGTTGTGGTTCTCATTAGAAGCACTTCACAAAGGCGATCCAAATGAGTACCCACAACAAATGTCATAATAAGAGATACATGATTTATGTATAATGGTATCTAGTGGTATATGAGGCCTGGCAATTTGTTCTTATTTCTTCACCTAAACTTGCGTTGTGGGTACTCATTAGAAGCATCTCACTGGGATGCTTTTTTATCAATCTCAACGGTATATAATTTTTTCGCGGATAAATAAGAGAAAATATTTTGTCTTGATAATAAGGTAAACCTCGCGTAGGGCAGGCTGATCTTAGTCTTCGCTGGTCACACGAGTCTCGTTGTAGGTTTTTTCAAGCGCTGGCTCAATTTTCTACCGGAATATGTTGTGGTTCTCATAATTTGCACTTCTCAAAGGCGATTCAAAAGAGTACCACAACAAATGTTTTAATTAGAGATATATAAAGTAGGTATATTTGTATCTAGTGGCATATATGCCCTTGCAACTTTTTCTTACTTCTCCATCTAAACATAAGTTGTGGGTATTCATTAGAAGCACCTCACTCGGGTACTATTTTATCAATGCCCAGAGGATATTGTTTTATCGCGGATAAATAAGAAAAAATATTTGTCTTAATAAAAATTTAGACCCCAGGTATCCCGGTTTTATCAATATTCTAAAGGTACACATTGCATAGACATGTTAAATGATTATTCTCTCTACAGTAACATTCCTTTATTACGACCACGCGAACTTACGCCTACTCAACTATCACGGCCAGCTTTTGTTAGTACCATATGTTTCCTAAGGTTTCTGACAAAATGGCATATGCAAACAGTGTAGATCCATATCAGACTGCTCCTGCAGGAACGGTCTGATCAAGGTCTTCACTGTTTGCAATTCAACAATGTATTTTTAGAAACATCTGCATAAAAGCCAGTGCCAAAAAAAGTGTGAAATAAAGTGTGCGAAATTTTAGGACATTTACTGTATTCTGTATTCACTATGAGGACCCTTTTTAGAATGTCTTAAAAGTGGACTTAATAGCGGAATTGTTCTGTATTCCATCACTTTGATGTATGCTTGATTCCATTTGCCTCTTTTTGATATCTAGAATTCTATGGAAGCAGGGTGATAGATATTTATGCTCAGTCGCCGCACTTCCATGATACAGGTACGTAAGATTACAGATGATTTTGTGTTGAGGTTTTACGGCAACACAGTGGAGTCATGTCGAGCGCTGTCAGTGTACCTAACCGTATGTTTACTGGGCGACTTAGTCCTCTAAGCGGTTAACCAGTATTGTGCACATTCTATCGCCAGAAACTGACAACTGCCCTTCTTGAATCAGCGGAAGGGAGAGACTGACCGTAGAAAATATTTCATGATCAATCTCCACGAAAGAATGTTGCCGACCTCGGCGGGGGTTGAACCCGCGACCTCCTGGGCTCCAGTCGGACGGCGCAACCAAAGGAGCCGCCGAGGCCAGCTAGATTACAGATGAGCCGGGTATAGTATTTTCTACAAGATGGCGGGTACGCTTTGCAAAGACTCTTATTAGCCTGCTCATCCGAGAGTCTGATCACAGTCTTCGCTCTCCTCCATAGTACCCAGTGTAGACTCTGGACAGACTATATAGGCTGGACTACCTCTTCACTGCAGTCTTGTAGGAAATGTTATGCTCCGGCTCAGATGTCCAGTTAAGTTTTTTTTGCTGGGGTGATGAAAAGATGTAACACGTTTAAAGGGAATAAATCCACATCAGGGGAGACAACTCTGTAAAACAAAACATATCATGACTTTGTCGTATGCTGAATTTCCCCAGAGAGTAATAGAATTAATAATGCATAGTCGCATAACATATACATGGCGTTCTTGCGAACTAATTCTTCTTTAAAAACAGTTCGAACATTCGACATTACGAAAATAAAACTAATCAAAAGAGGAATCATTGTGTCATGTGTTGAAAAGAATTTTACACTTAGTCTTTCAAGTGAAAGAATGATTGATACTCGTAGCAAAATTTTGAAAATTTGCTCCCTATTTGCCCCTGGCGTTTGCGTGCAAATCTCAGATACCGCGTTAACTTGCCTGTGAACAACGTCAGAACATGTACCTTTGGACACGTACGCCCTGCGAAGATTCTGATCAGACTGTGCGAATCTTCGCTTGGCGCATTTTGGATAGCCAAGGATGCAACGTTTTAGACAAGGAACGAGGATTAATCAGACTGTGTGGATGCGCATGCTGATTTGACTTTCTTTAGGCGCACATGTCAGAAATACTTTTATTCACTATGAGGCATAAATTTATACTACTTGATAAACATGTCCACACTCCCGGGAAACCCAAGGTTTCAATATATATTCTGGAATTCATATAATATAGACGCATTAACGCAATGATTATACAATACCAGTACGAAGACATGCCTATTCAAATGTATTGAAAATTTTATCACCAAAAAATGAAAATTTTCAGACAAAAAATTCTGATAATTTTCATATTTCTGCTAAAAAACGTAGATTGTGGGTACTCGTTAGAACCGCCTCGATGAGGCGGTTCTAACGAGCACCCACAATCTATGTTTTGGGCAGAAATAAGAAAAATAATGTATACCCCTGTAAACCCCAGTTTTACTATATAAAAATGGGGTTTAAGGGGGTCAAAATTATATAGGCGTGTTTTCGTGATGATTTTATCAATATGATGTATTGTTGATCCTGTTTTGTTTTTTTTATTATTATTTTGATGCAATATATGTATGCATGCTGTGACTCAAATGAGAAGGGGAACTTCTAGGCGAACAGCATAAGCGAAGTCTCGAAAAAGCCTTTACTGTTTGCAGAAATGTAGTAGAGACTTTGAGGAAGCTTCAGGAAAAAAAGCATATTTGTAGCCAAAGAAATTACTACAAGATTGCATGTGCGTCCAGCGAAGACTCACGTCAGCCTGTGCATCCGCGCAAAATAATCACATTCTTCGCTGTCCGCCTGAAGACGGTTTGGATTCTTGCATTACGAAAACACGCCTATTCAAATATATTGAAAATTTCACCACCAAAAATTGAAAGTTTCAGATAAAAATTCTAATTTCTTTTTCATATGTCTACTCAAAACATAGATTGTGGGTACTTCTTAGAACTGCCTCGAAGAGGCGCTTCTAACGAGTACCAACAATCTATGTTTTTAAGCTGAAATAAGAAAAGTTATGTATACCCCTGTTAACCCCCGTTTTACTATATAAAAGCGGGGTTAAAAGGGTCATACTTATATAGGAATGTTTTCGTGATGCTACCCAGAGAGTCCCCTGCGAACTCTGATCAGACTACGCAGGATGTTTGCATCTTCGCTGGGCGCATATTGTGGAGGAAAGGCTGTGCCTCAGCTCAGTTGTCTTTAGTTCAACATTCATGCGATCTTGTTGTTGTTCTTTTACTAACGCAACCCTTCAACCCTAAGTTTCCAAAGTGGATTCTTCCATCATTGAATTTCGGCATATCTATTATTGCTAAAAGGGTATCAAGCCAAAATTAAGAACGGACTGGCAAACAGTGTAGACCCAGCTGAGATGTGTCATTATGAGCCATATTATCTGGATCTACACTGTTTGCAAAGATTTCTGCTTTGGCCTTTAGTTAAAGTTAAAAAATGCATAGTCGCATGACATACTCATATATATATATATATATATATATATATATATATATATATATATATATATATATATATATATATATATATATATATATATTAAAGGGGAGTATCTGGGTACATATTGCATAAACATGTTAACGTAATATTTCTACAATATATTTCATGTATGTTTGACTCTCGTTTTCTTATATTTTACGCTAGATATGAGACCTAAAATACCTGACCTTCATCGTAGGGCACTAGGTAAGATAACAAATGTCTTGTGCTATATGGTTATACGTCCTTGTTGTTTTTTAGTTGTTAAGATGATGAAAAATGAACACGTTAAAACATTGTAGACTGGGGACCCCTAAAAGGGTAAATGGCAAACAGACCTAGAATGCGGCGTCTGATCAGGGTCGTCACTGTTTGCAAATAGATTAACCATTTTTCTCTAGGAATATCTAAATCTCATGGCTGGATGAACTTGAAATTGAAATTGGACTCTTCCAATATGTAGTGTGGAGGAGTCTAGTCAATCTACAATGGGTTAAGGAGCCATATTATCTGGATCTACACTGTTTGCAAAGATTTCTGCTTTGGCCTTTAGTTAAAGTTAAAAAATGCATAGTCGCATGACATACTCATATATATATATATATATATATATATATATATATATATATATATATATATATATATATATATATATATATATATATATATATATATATATATATATATTGCATAAACATGTTAACGTAATATTTCTACAATATATTTCATGTATGTTTGACTCTCGTTTTCTTATATTTTACGCTAGATATGAGACCTAAAATACCTGACCTTCATCGTAGGGCACGAGGTAAGATAACAAATGTCTTGTGCTATAAGGTTATATGTACCTGTTGTTTTTTAGTTGTTAAGATGATGAAAAATGAACACGTTAAAACATTGTAGACTGGGGACCCCTAAAAGGGTAAATGGCAAACAGACCCAGAATGCGGCGTCTGATCAGGGTCGTCACTGTTTGCAAATAGATTAACCATTTTTCTCTAGGAATATCTAAATCTCATGGCTGGATGAACTTGAAATTGAAATTGGACTCTTCCAATATGAAGTGTGGAGGAGTCTAGTCAATCTAAAATGGGTTAAGGAGAATAGAGACACTACCAGAGATACAACTATTTTAAAGAAACAATAGCATCAGTTTGTCATCTGTGCAGTTTGGACGCATATGCAATCTTGTAGGAAATGCTGTAACCCCGGCTCTGTTGTCTTTACATTACGAAAACACGCCTATTCAAATATATAGAAAACTTTACCTCCAAAAGTATAAAATTTTCAGATAAAAAAATCTGATATTTTTTCATATTTCTGCTCAAAACATAGATTGTGGGTACTCATTAGAACCGCCTCAGCGAGGCAGTTCTAATGAGTACCCACAATCTATGTTTTTGAACAGAAATAAGAAAAATAATGCATACCCCTGTAAACCCCAGTTTTACTATATAAAAGTGGGGTTTAAGGGGGTCAATATTATATAGGCGTGTTTTCGTGATGGTTCAACATTCTGTTACTTTTTATACCCCGACATACGAAGTATGTAGGATATGTAGGATATATATTTTTCACTTTTCCGTTCGTCCGTTTGTTCTTTAGTTCGTTCGTTCGTTCGTTCGTTCATGTGTTCGTTCGTACTTGCGTTGCTCGTAGTGTCAAAGTTTTTGCGTTAAAGTTAATACGACTTCATATTTTTATGCTGGATATGAGATATAATAGATATTGACGGGACTGATACACTTCGTATATTTTCCGCCACAGAGGAAAGAGGAAATAACCAATTTGGTAGAGTTGCCTCCCCTTAAGGCGTATCCATTCCGCAAACATTTTTGATATTTTATGCTCCCGCTTTGTCTTCAACTATACGTTGGGGAGACCGGGGCTGGTTTATGCACTTTTTTCTATTTTGGACTTATTTTTCCTATCAATCGGCCGATTCAGATTATTTATGTATATATGTTATCTTCCTTCTTTACTACATTTAATTCCGTGAGTAACTTAGAAACATATAGATGTTTCTTTGCGAACTAACCAGATTTTTGAGGTAAGGGTCAGTGCATCAGCTTGCCCCGATATCGGGACATTGTGATGCAATCGCCGGGGCAAGTTAATGCTGTTCATTTTTCTTTTGCTTGGATAAAATGGCGACTATTATTGTGATTTTATCCTCATAATCCGCTAAAATCTTTTCAACAGGCAAATATTATGCATTAAACACATATTATTCTATCAGTATCTGGTTATTTTAGCACACTAGCGTTTTAACAGTCTCGAGACAGTATCTTTGATGGTCATTATCAACAAAAAAAAGAGGATTTGCTCGTGCATGACTCTCCAATGCAATCAAAACTGGCGAAATACTAAAACTGCTATTGAAAGGCTGATTTAAAATAACTTTACTGGTCAGAATTATACTCCATTTCGTCTGTCGCGGTGAAAACCGCTACATGTACATGCAAGGCATTTTTCCATAGCCAAATACCAGTTAACCATACAGTGTTACTTCATAAGTGCTTTGACAGCATAATATAATTGAAATGCAACGGAGAACTTTGTAAGTTGATTTGTGCATCAGAATATTCTTAAATTCTTTTCCGTTTGATAAATTTAGGCATGAATTACGTGGGAAGTGCAGCATCAACCTCCCCCAATCTCAGTGCATCAGCTTGCCTCCACCATAGCACTTGTGATTTCAGCTTATGTAGACAATTAATACAAGATAATTGCTCCATGCTGTACATCTGAATTTAAAGGCGAGTCTTTTCTTTGTACTCATGCATTCAACTTACATGAAATATCATAAAACTGTCTTGGCAAAATGAAAACTATGAAATTTTATCAAAATTCACTAATGGAGCTAAACAACACCTTTTCTTAGCTCATAGCCACACCTTTTATCAGAAATCCACAAAACTTCCGTGGAAGATGGGGAAGGCAATAAGTTACGTGTGAAAATTATCTTTGGTACTGTATATGGAATGGCTTTCATTTAACTTACCCCGTGCATCAACTAGCCCTGGTCTCCCCTACAGTCGACTCTCGTTATCTCGACGTCCAAGGGACTCTCTGAAACACTTCGAAATATCAGCTTTGCAGAATAGAGGAAAACAATAAATCGAAAAACCACATTTAATAAATGAATATGAAATTTGGCTCCTGAAGTTAGAGATACATGTATATTGAAAATATTGTGGAAAAGAGGAGAAATTGCTCCCAATTTCTCGTCTTATCTACAAATCTTATTACCTACTGTTGGATTTTCATGTATAAACAGGGACTAGATTTCCACTTCGAGAGCGGCAGTTATTCGAGATAAGCGAAGTCGAGATATCGAGAGTCGACTGTATATTGATTAGTTGACCAAAACGAAATGTCTGGATAAGCATAAGGAAGAAGAGTTCATAGTTTGACTTTGTTGTTCATAGATTGGGCTTTTCGCTAGAGGGCGTTAGCAGCATTGCGTATGAGAGTACTCTTCATAAACAGACTCGTTACAACATTATCCCATTTCCCATTCTGTGGGGTGTTCTTTGTTTTGAGTAAACTAAATCTGAGCAAAAATAGATCCTCTGAAAGCAAAGGCCATTCAAAAGAAATCGAAAATGGCACTCGGTTGTATTGAGTCTCATCATGAATAGTATTGTAATGTTATGCACTGCACATATCTCTTATCTTAAAGGATCAGAGAGTATAAAAATATTGTGAAGATTGGAGAGTTTTTTCTACGGTCGCCACACGGCCCTTAACAGCAGCTGTAGTGAGGCTAAATAGAATCTGGAAAATGGATGCTGTCATGAAATCAATAAAAAAAAACTAAAGTTAGCGAAAATAGCAGGCTTGGATTTTATTCAGTCACGAACAATAATGGAATTTTCAACACTGTTTACGATTTCTAGCACAAGCTTGAGTGATATTCTATTACCCCACTTTTATATAGTAAACCTGGGGTTTACAGGGGTATATATTATTTTTTCTTATTTCTGCTAAAACATAGATAGTGGGTATTCGTTAGAACTGCCTCGGCGAGCAAAATACTGAAATTATCTAACGAGTTTCATAAATTTCATATTAAATGACCAAGAATGTAAAATTCTGTTTATCACACGATCCTTCCGCTGACAAAAAAAAAAGGAAAAAATGCATAAAAATATTAAGATAATGGCTTTCCATAGCTAAGCGGAACAACTCGCTACTAAGGATTCAGTAGTATTACCCAACAAAAAATAGTTCGCATTTTATTTGATAAGAACGGAAAATATATATGCAGTTTATTACTTCATTAAACTGTAGGAATTAATGATGATTTTTTATTTGAGCTAATATATATTTCATTTGAATAAATGAATTTAAAAATAGATATTCCTTTCAACGTCATTCAGCGAGTCAATACGTCACTGAGAATCAGTAGGGAAATCCTCCGAAGTCAGCTGTCGTATTTAAAGGTCATTGACATAGATCAATACAGTTTATACGGTGGTTAATACACCCAAGTAAATGACAGATTTCAAGAATGTTAAACATTTTAACTGTAGTTTGGATTTTAATTTGACACATTTATTGACTGTCGGAGTCTCTGAGGTCGGAGTTATGTTATCCTCCAATGCTTTTTTCGAGGAGGTGATTTTTTTCAGTGACTGTTTGACGACATCTGTGTTGAAAGTGCCTCTAAATATATTGCCGGAAAACATCGAATTTTAACCACCATGAATTTTTCTGGTATCTGTGTTATTCACATTGTGATTGTGTTGTGTCTTCCACTTCCAACGGTCTGACATTTATCGTTTATCTAATAAATAATCTCAAAATTGAAGGCAGGATCTGTTTCAAAAGTGAAAGTTGTATCGGCGAACGCGGACACCATGTTGGTTGCTATCAATAAGCGGAGTAATACGAATGTTAATGAGGGTAATTAGGCTAACCAATGGGAAGCCTTGCAGGTGTTATAACACGTGTGGTTATATGATTTTTATGACATGGGTTATTTCACTGAATAACTTGACGGTCATGTGATAATTATTCTTATTGTTATTATTATTATTATTATTATTATTATTATTATTATTATTTGAAGGCGACAACAAGTGGTTTGAGATGGTAAGTCTTCAAGAAATCGATGGGTACTGGCAGCTTTCGAAGGAAGTGACGTCATTACTCGAAGTTGGCGAACGTGCTTTGAAATCTTTGGACTTCGTTAAGGTATATCAATATTAATTGAGCCGAATTGTCAGGAACGTACCTTAGGATATGTACTCTCAGTGAAGATTCAGATCATTACAAAAAATGCTTATTCAACTGTATAGAAAATTTCGCCTCCAAAAACTGAAGAGTGTCAGATGAAAACTGACATTTTTCATATTTCTGCTCAAAACATAGATTGTTGGTACTCGTTAGAACCGCCTCGGTGAGGCGGTTTTAACGAGTACCCACAATCTACCGAGGCGGTTTTAACGAGTACCCATAATATATGTTTTTGTGTAGAAATAAGAAAAAATAATGTATACCCCTGTAAACCCCAGTTTTACTATGTAAACGTGGGGTTTAAGGGGGTCAAAATTATTTAGGCATGTTTTCATGATGTCAGCTTGCACATTCGCGCAGTCTGATTAGAATCTTTACTGTGCCCATTTTGGACAGACAAGGATGCAGTGTTTCTTCATGCGTATAACGAAGACTGCGAAAGCGCAGGCTGATTTATGTCTTTGTTAGGCGCACATGCCTGAAAGTACATTTTCGGCTCAGTTATCCCTGCTAACCCTTAAAGCGCCAATCACAACTATTGTCGTCTGTTTTGTCATCTGTTTGTGATTTTAAAAGTCATTTTTGCAAACAGTGTGGACCCAGATCAGACTGCCCTTTTGGGAGCAGTCTGATCAGGGTCCACATTGTTTGCCTGTATGTAAAATAGGTTTGAAAAGTCTGCAAGAATATTCAGCAGATGACATAAACAGACAACATTTTCAGATGCAGTTTTTCTTAGCGCTTTAAGGGTATATATTTGTATACATCGACTAATTACTGTTATATGAAAATTCAGTAGGTTGAGAGGTTACTCACCGTCCGAGTAGGTGTTTCCTAAATCACCTCTGAATCAATAAGAAAACAGAAAACGTAGCATACTCACTTCTCAGCTCTATGATGAAACACTCGACTATAAACTTCCGTATTTACCTAAAGTATTCGGATAGACAGGCGTGGGAAAATAGTGCAAAATCAGATCAGAGACCGCAGGACGCGGCGGCTGATCAGGATCTACATTGTTTGCCACTCATTTAGCAGTTCTTAGACATGTTAACTGGGAGTAAAATTGTATGATACGTATGGTAAGGAGTGAGGAGGTACATTGTTTCGATATTTTAGGTAAATATCGTAAACGGGACAGGACTGCACGTTTAAGCATGACAGAGATTTTCATTGTTTGCTCAGCTATACTTCTGCCTCAATATTAAGGACAATTTTGTAGTTGTCATAGATCTTAAACTTGATTTGGATCGACTGTTTACCCAAAATATACGTACAACAAATATACGTACAACAAATTTGGATCGAATGTTTGAACAAAATATACATACACCAATATTTTCTTAAGGTTGTTGCCAACCTGATTATCATTGACCAATGAAATCAAACCGCACGTTAGACAAGACCAACCGAATGTTCACGATATGAAACTCGCAACCTGTTGTCTCCGAACCGAACTCTGTTCCCAAACTGAACGTTTTGGGTAGATAATAAGTTGCTAAAGAATCTGAGTTATATTGCTGTTGTCCACGTGACTATTGCTGACCAATAAAGTTAATGCACGCTAAAAGCAGTTGTACGAAATCCAGGTAACGGTTATTTATAGCCGCGCTATTCTTGTCGCTGTGACGACAGAGTGCGTTGTGAGAGGTTAATCTGTAAAACCTGGATTGGACTTAGTGCTGGGACATTGGCAAACAGTGCAGACCCAGATCAGACGCTGCAGAACGCAGCATCTGATCAGGGTCTGGACAAGTGGCTTAAATTACATGAAATTCAGGGTTAAATCAGTCTTACGTCCCCGTTCAGGACCTCCAGTGCTGTCACTGCGTTGATTAGTTTATTGTCCTTTCGACATTACTTGAAAAGACTGGCGTTTTATTTCAGTTGAAAATACAATGTATATTTTATTCTGATTGACCATATCTTAATAGAAACCATTTGGTTTTCCTGGTTCTGAGTTTTGTTCTCAAATATTTAATATTTTAAATTAGAGACAAATATTGTTCTGTCCTATGTAATTTGTATAGTAAAGGGATTTTTCTTTTCTTTTTCTTTTCTTTTTTTTTTTTTTTTTTTTTTTTTAATTTCTATCGAAGAAAATATTTTTTAGCTCACCTGAGCACGAAGTGCTCAATGTGAGCTATTGTGATCGGTCAATGTCCTTCGTGCGCCGTGCGTCCTCCGTCGTGCGGCGTCAACAATTTGCTTTAAATGCCTACTTATACACGCCATCTTCAAAATTTATTTTTCGCTTTTTCTTCTGAATCAAAAGGTCTTTTGAGTAGGAACTTGGTAGGAAGCATCGGGGTGACTTGTAGATTAAAAATGACTAAAACCGTTCCGATCGGAAATCCAAGATGGCCGCCTTAGCGGCCATCTTGAAAATCTATTTTTCGCTTATTCTCCTAAACCGAAAGGCCAATTGACTTGTAACTCAGTAGGAAGCATCGGGGTGACTTGTAGATAAAAAAAAAAGCTAAAATTGTTCCGAAATCTATTCTTCGCTTTTTTTCCAGAACCGAAAGACCGACTGACTTGAAACTTAAGCATTGCGGTGACTTGTAGATCAAAAAGAGCTAAAACCGATCCTATCGAAAATCCACGGCCATCTTGAAAATCTATTTTCCGCTTCTCCATAAACCGAAAGGCCTATGATTTGAAACTTGGAAGGAAGCATCAGGGTGACTTGTAGATGAAAGATAGCTACAATTGTTCCGATCGGAAATCCAAAATGGCCGCCGTGACGGCCATCTTGAAAACCTATATTTTCATTTCATTTTTCTACCAATAGCCAATTGACTCGAAACTTGGTAGGAAGCAATGGGGTTACTTGCAGATCAAATATAGCAAAAGTTATTAGATTAGAAATCCAAGATGGCCACCTGGCGGCCATCTTGAAATCTGTGTTCCGCTTCTTTTCCAAAACCAAAAGGGCAATTGACTTAAACATAGTAGGAAGTATCGGGGGTGATTTGTAGATCAAAAATACCTAAATTCGTTCTGATCCGAAGTCCAAGACGGTCTCCGTGGCTACCATCTTGTAAATCAAAAATAGCTTAACTTAATCGGAAATCCATTTTTTTCACCTCTTCTCCTGAACCAGAAGGCCAGTTGACTTAAAACTTAGAAGGAAGCATCAGGGTGACTTGTAGACCAAAAATAGATAAAATTGTTCTGATTGGAAATCAAGATGGCCTCCATGGCGGCCATTTTGAAAATCTATTTTTCGCTTCTTCTCCTGAACCGAAAGGCCAATAGCACTGAAATTTGGTAGGAAGAAACGGGGTAACTTGTAGTTTAAAAATAGCTTCAAAACAGTTTTCATGTCTTCGCCTTTCATTTCAGGAGAAGAAACTAAAAATAGATTTTAAAGACGGCGGCCATGGCGACCATCATGGATTTCCGATCGGAATAATTTTAGCCCTTTTTTGATGTACAAGTCACCCCGATGCTTCCTACCAAGTTTCAAGTCAAGCGGCCTGTCGGTTCTGGAGAAGAAGCATAAAATAAATTTTTCAAGATGGCAGCCATGGCGGCCAGCTTGGATTTTCGATCGGAACAATTTTAGTTATTTTTAAACTACAAGTCACCCCATGTCTTCCTACCAAATCTCAATGCAACTGGCCTTTCGGTTCAGGAGAAGAAGCGAAAAATAAATTTTCAAGATGGTCTCCACGGGGGCCATCTTGGATTTCCAATCAGAACAATTTTTAGCAAAAATAAGAAAAATAATGTGTACCCCTGTACACATTATAAGAAAAAGAATGTGTACCCCTGTAAACCCCTGTAAACTGGGGTTTACAGGTGGTATACATATTTTTTCTTATTTTTGCTCAAAAACATACTTTGTGAGTACTCGTTAGAATCGCCTCGCCAGGCGGTTCTAACGAGTATCCACAATCTATATTTTGAGCATAAATATGAAAAAAAATAGCAGAGTTTTTTGGGGGGTTTTTATCTGAAAAGTTTCAGTTTTTGGAGGTGAAATTTTCTATATATTTGAATATGCGTGTTTTCGTAATGGTTTTCTCACGTTGCATCTTGTATTGCAATACCGAAGAACCGCATTGGAATTGTTAGCAGGGTGATTGCTGGCGTGAATTTGAAATAATGTTATAATTAGAATTGCATTATCAGAAGACTTTACGTTTATCACTCTCTAGGTTTATTCAGCGGACAACGAATTGGTGATAGTTTTCTCATTTTTCACAGAAAACAGGACTTGATATTTTATGCCGATTGTCTCCATTCTATTGGTTAATTCAGCGGACAACAAATTGGTGATATTTTTCTTATTTCCCAGAAAACAGAACTTGATATTTCATGCAGATTTGTCTCCATTCTATTGGTTAAATCAGCGGACAACACATTGGTGATATTTTTCTCATTTTTCCCAGAAAACAGGATTTGATATTTCATGCAGATTTGTCTCCATTCTGTTGGTTAATTCAGTGGACAACAAATTGGTGATATTTTTCTCATTTTTCCCAGAAAACAGGATTTGATATTTCATGCAGATTGTCTCCATTTTATTGGTTAATTCAGCGGACAACAAAACTGGTGATATTTTTTCTCATTTTCCCAGAAAACAGTATTTGATATTTCATACATTCATTCTTTTGGTTAATTCAGCGGGCAACAAATTGGTGATACTTTTCTCATTTTTTCCAGAAAACAGGACTTGATATTTCATGCAGATTGTCTTCGTTCTTTTGGTTAATTCAGCAGACAACAAATTGTTGATATTGTTCTCATTTTTCCCAGAAAACAGGACTTGATATTTCAGGCAGATTGTCTCCATTCTATTGGCTGATTCAGCTGACAACAAATTGGTGATACTGTTCTCATTTTTCCCAGAAAAACAGTATTTGATATTTCATGCAGATTGTCTCCATTCTGTTAGCAAATTCAGCTGACAACAAATTGGTGATAATTTTCTCATTTATTTGAAATGTGCCAGCCTGTTTTCTGGGCAAAATAAAAATATTTCGAAACGCCATCTGATGAAATTTTTACCCAGAGTGCTAAGCCTTAAGGAGGAGTATTTGATGATAATTCTCAGATATTTTTACCCAATTCTCACTACAAACCTACGTTGTTGGTACTAATTAAAAGCACTTCGCCGAGGCGCTTCTAATGAGTAACCACAACATAGGTTTTTTTTTTTTTGAGAAATAGGAAAACTTATTTTAGAATTATCCACAAAAGTCATCCTTAACCCATTTAAGCCTGGCGAACCATAAATGGGACATTGGCAAACAGTGTAGACCCAGATTAGACGCCGCAGAACGCGGCGTCTGATCTGGATCTACACTCTTTACATTAAGTACAGGAATATATATAAAACGTTGGAATATATATAAAACGTGGTGATAATAAAACTAATCAGACATCTATGGCAAGCCGTTTTACCATTTATTCTATAAATCAGATATCTGATTTAATATATCAGATATCTTATATAATATATAAGATATCTGATATATTATATTAGATATCTTATATAAATAAGATATCTTAAATGTCAATTTAGATATTTTATATGCTATATAAGATATCTGATATGCTATATAAGATATCTTAATTGGCATATAAGATATCTTATATGCTATATAAGATATCTGATATGCTATATAAGATATCTTATATAGGATATAAGATATCTTATTTACTAAAGAAGATATCTCATTTGTTCAATTAAATAAGATATCTCATTTAATATATCGATATCTGATATATTATATTAGATATCTTATACAAATAAGATATCTTATATGTCAATTTAGATATTTTATATGCTATATAAGATATCTGATATGCTATATAAGATATCTTAATTGGCATATAACATATCTTATATGCTATATAAGATATCTGATATGCTATATAAGATATCTTATATAGGATATAAGATATCTTATTTACTAAAGAAGATATCTCATTTGTTCAATTAAATAAGATATCTCATTTAATATATCAGATATCTTATTTAGTATATCAGATATCTATATGAATATATTAGATATCTTATTTAACAAATAAGATATCTTATATGGTATATAAGATATCTTATATGTGGAATTAAATAAGATATCTAATATGGTATATCAGATATCTTATATCGGATATAAGATATCTTATATAGGATATAAGATATCTGATATACTAAATCAGATAACTTATATCCTATATTAGATATCTTATATCCAATATAAGATATCTGATATAATGTATAATAAATAGTAAAATGGCTTGCCAGAAAGCCGTTTTACTATTTATTCTATAAATCAGATATCTGATTTAATATATCAGATATCGTATATAATATATAAGATATCTGATATACTATATTAGATATCTTATATAAAATAGATATCTTATATGACAATTAAGATATCTAATATGCTATATGAGATCTGAATTGACATATAAGATATCTAATATGCTATATAAGATATCTGATATGCTATATAAGTGGGATATCTTATTTACTAAGGAAGATATCTCATTTATTAAATCAAATAAGATATCTTATTTAGTATATCTGATATCTTATTTAGTATATTAGATATCTATATTAATAAATAAGATACCTTATTTAATAAATAAGATATCTTATATGGTAGATTAGATACCTTATATGCGGAATTAAATAAGATATCTCATACATTATATCAGATATCTTATATAGGATATAAGATATCCAATATAGGATATAAGATATCTGAATTAGTATATCAGATATCTTATATCCTATATTAGATATCTTATATCCTATATAAGATATCTGATATAATATATAAGATATCTATTTTGCTTAATAAATAGTAAAACGGCTTGCCATAGACATCCCTCATAAAGGAAATGGATTCGTCCAAAGAACTGATATAGAAGAGTCTACTCGGCATAAATGGATTAACAGCAATGCGCAGGCCGATCTAAATCTTCGCTGGGCGCACATGTCCGAAGCTGCAGTTTCTGATGTAGCCCATTTACATTTTACAGGACAGCAGTGTGGCAACAACACTAGCGGTGATTGTATGGCTGAGGTCAAAGTTCATCGAGAGCTATGATGAATGGGAAATGATCGAGAAAAAAGCGTTGGCTTGGCTACACTCTAAACTCAGGGGCGGGGCGAAGTTGGATGAGTTATTGGACCAAGTGAAAGAACGTCTGTGGCCATATGGTGTACCTTGTTATCTTTAGCAGTCGTTTCTGGAGGCGTGAAGAAGAGAAAAACGTTTTGAGCTGAAGTGATCAATGAATAAAATGCCATTCCACGTATGGACTTAAATACATCACAAAAACATGCCTATATAAAATTGACACCCTTAAACCCCACTTTTATATAGGAAAAATAGGTTTACAGGGGTATACATTATGTTACGTATTTCTGCTCAAAAATAAATTGTGGGTACTCGTTAGAACCGCCTCGCAAAGGCGGTTCTAACGAGTACCCACACTTTATGTTTTGAGCAGACGTATGAAAAATATCAGAGTTTTTTATCTGAAAATTTTCATTTTTTGGAGGTGAAATTTTCTATATATTTGAATAGGAATGTTTCGTAATGATGTACAGATACTCTTATCTAAAAGAACACATGTCTATTTTGAAAAATACACATACTCAGCCGCAATGTGAGAAAAAGTACTTTCTAATAAGTGCGCGCAACGAAGACCCAAATCAACCTGCGCATCCACGCGGTATAGACTCAAATCAGAATGCGCATCCACGAACTCTGATGCGAGTCTTCGTTGTCCTTATTAATGGAACTTTACATCATTGGCTATCCAAAATGCGTCGAGTGAAGATTCTGATCAGACTGTGCAAATGCGCAGGCTGATCTGAAACTCTGCTACACGCACATGTTGGAAGGAACGTTTTGGACGTTTCGGCTCGAATTATTTTCCTATCTATAATCGAGTGTATCGATTTATACTATTTGTACTATTTGTGTGTGTATGTATATGACAAATGCTACCACATTGTATCATGTTATATAGATCATATTTTGTTATGCACTCCAATTTAAGGGGAAGTAACATACTTTCCGGGGAGATAACCCTTTCAAAATTATTTTGCCTCCCTTCTGAAAAGGTGTCTGCTCTAAAAAGAAAGAATTAGCTTCCCAAGGGAAGCAAATTCTTTCCTTTTAGAGTCGACACTTTTTCAGAAGGGTTTTCATCTACAGGAGAGCAAACAGCAAGTCAAAAAACGCCGTCCCCTCTCGAAAAAAAAGGAGAGAAATCTACCAGGTATATCCTTTACTATCAAGTTTGCAGATCAGATTGACAACAACAAATGGTACACATCAAAGACGATTGTTATATTGTTCCAAGCTCTGCTGTTCACATATGCCCTAAAGACGCCTTTTCACAATGCACAGCTAATATAATAAAAAAAAACAATCTTGAGTACTCATGACGGGTAGAGAGAACTAATTATTCTCCCACAGAGATTCATTTTGGTGGTTAAGAATTCTTTTCAGATTATGGTTTGGATTCTTAACTTTATTTTCAATAAAAGACTAGGTTTAGCACAGCAAAAGAAATAGAAATAAGGAAAGCCACTAGCACTTTCCTTGACTTTTTGGCGGTTAAATGTAGCAGTCCCTGTATTGGCAGATATTTAAAAATTGATTTTTTTTTTTTTAAATTAGAATAATTATTCTTTATCCAATCACATGCCGCCTTGCATAATATAATTATCCCGCCCTTTTTACACAAATCAGCGATCCCGACACAACTGGTTCCCTCTTATTTGATATGGTAAAAACCAGACAGACATCTTTAAGAAAATGGCGAAGACCTAGTTGTTGTAATGGGATAGACCAATCAAGGTCCTAGAGAAGTTGTTACGGAGGATTGTAGTGATAATTCTGGGATATTTGTCATACCTTTTTCGTAAAAAAAGTATGTTGTGGGAACTCATTAGAAGCGCATCGCCAAGGCGCTTCAATTGGGTAACCACAGCATACGCTTTTCCGAATGTTATATTGTGAATACTAATTAGAAGCGCCTTGCTAAACGCTTCGAATGGGTGCCCACAGCATATATATTTTAAAGGAAAAATGGAGAACATTATCCTAGAATGATCATCTAATAATCCTCTCTAACAAGTCCTCTGGTCATTACGAAAACATGCCTATTCAAATATACGAAACATTTTACCACCAAAAAATGAAAATTTTAAGATAAAAAAGTCTGATATTTTTTTCAAATTTCTGCTCAAAGCATAGATTGTGGGTACTCGTTAGAACCGCCTCGATGAGGCGGTTCTAACGAGTGCTCACAATCTATGTTTTGAGCAGAAATAAGAAAATAATGCATACCCCTGTAAACCACAGTTTTACTAAATAAACGTGGGGTTTAAGGGGGGCAATATTACAAACATTCGTTTACATGCTTCTATAATCATCTGCACTTTATTACAACAGAGCGGTTTTAAACATCAGATATTACAGTTCTGAAATCTAATAGATAATTTCAATAAAATGTTTTGGGAGTGAAAGGACTTATTTGCTTCACGAATCATAACTCTGATTCACTCATACTCTGAGTTATATCCCCATAATTGTCTAAGCAAGCATTTCAGTAACAAAAGCAGGGGCGGATCCAGGATTATGTAACAGGGAGTTCAAACTTTCTGAGGGGGTTGAATTAATCCAGTTACTCTAAATATTTGAACATAAAGGTCTGAGCACACAGTATAGAATCAGGCCCCGAGGTTATAAAACCATTATCACGCTCAATTCATATGAGCATGAAACTTTTCATGTTAATAAATCTGAAACTACTAACAGTTGCAAATTCTTTCTTTCTAAACATAGCTGAGAATGAACATTTCTCTGCTAATAAGTATTAAAATGTCAAGTATTGATGGCTATAGTTAGAGATATATAACAAGAGGCTCACTGTCATGTTTGGTTAATGTATGTGTAAAGACTATTTCTTAACCCTTGTCAGACTGAATAAATTAAGATGCCTAATCCACTTCTAATTGTCAGCTTATCAAATTTCTTTATACAGGTTATTGATACAAATTCAAACACTGAATGACAAACAATTCAGGTTCATACTAGGTGGATTCTGAGACAAATATTTCTTGATCTCGTATAAAGCACCCGCTCTTTTTCTATATTTCAGCTACTTATGAACTCTTTTATTAGACGATCTTTAACTAATTGAACTAACTGTAATGAAGTCCTGTTTCTAAGACATGATACATCTAAATGTAATTCTTTTAAAATGAAAAGAGCTGGCGAATACCATGTTTGAACGCTTTTATCTAATGTTGACATCAGCATTTCTTGTCTTATATTATGAACTAATTTGATGACTAGAAGACTCGTACAGTGAAACTCGTTATAACGACAACATTTGTTCCCAAAGACGTTACCATAAAATGAATTTGCTGTTGTATTGAAGACTTAATGAGCAGCTTGATATGTAAGAAAGGTCTTGTGTTGTTCTTATTTCCTCGTAGAACATATGTTATAGATATTAGTTAGAATCGCCTCAATGAAGCGATTCTAACAAATATCCGAAACATATGTTTCTTCAAAGTATTTTATTTAAATACAATATTCTTGCATAATTTATGACTAATTGTTACTTCTTAAGCGAAGGTTTCGTAACTGTCAAATTGTCATTATAACGAATTTTGTCGTTGTATCGAGTGTCGGTATAAAAAAAGGTTGTTTGTAATTCTAATACTCTTCTACTGATCAGCAACTGCAAAGTGGACTTTTTAAATGCTTTTTGAATAAAGAGTTTGATTTAAGGAACTATTTTTTGTTCTAATTCTTGTATGATACATTTGACCTAGATGATTCCCAGTGCTACAGAAATGAAGAGGAGATATTCTTTTGGTATTCAATTTGTTTTTGAGCGATATGGTGCTATCAGAAATTTTTGTCGTTTCTGGTAACCCGTTCCTACTACGAACGGCTGAGAGAAGAAACTAGTAATAGCATAACTGGGAATTGGTTTGTACAGTTTGTATGTTATTTTTGTCTTATAACAACTAAAAGAAAAGTCCAGGGAGTGCCACAATAACAAGTCGCAGTCAATCCCTGACACAATGAGAAAGGGAAAAGAGACACAAACCAACACGCGCAAAACAAACGCGCGATGAGCACACAAATCAGCTCTTTCTTCCCCAAGCGAGGTAATCGCAATACTAAAAGGACTGAAAAATACAAGGACAAAGCGCAAGGCAAGACTAAACATAAATCTCCTCTTAGAATTAACCATAAAGCTACACAGGGTAAGAGCAACACCGGGACCACCGCCTTGGAACGGTCAGTAGTATAAACTAATGGGGATTTAACCCATTTAGGCCAAGTGGATTCCTGTACCTTAACTCTTTGAACCGGTCATTTCCAGTAAAAGGGGTGTCTCGTAAGTTATTATTAGCATGGTTTACAGAAATTCCTGTATTTAAATACAAACAGTGTAGATCCTGATCAGACGCCGCGTTAAGCGGCGTATGTTCTGGATCTACACTGTTTGCCAATGTCCCTTTTGTGGGACGCCAGGCTTAAATGGGTTAAAGCACTTTTGCAGTCGACTAACTTTGCCCTGGGCCCCGATGTTATTCTTAATACAGAAAATACATTAAAAAAAAATGTTCATCACGAAAACACGCCTATATAATTTTGACCCCCTTAAACCCCACTTTTATATAGTAAAACTGGGGTTTACAGGGGTATACATTATTTTCTTTATTTCTGCTCAAAAACATAGATTGTGGGTACTCGTTAGAACCGCCTCGCCGAGGCGGTTCTAACGAGTACCCACACTCTATGTTTTGAGCAGAAATATGAAAAATATCAGAATTTTTTATCCGAAAAATTGCCATTTTTGGGTGGTAAAATTTTCAGTGTATTTGAATAGGCGTGTTTTCGTAATGTCACATAATGGCTCCGAACTCAGTCAATGCATCATAGCGAATACATAAAAAATAAAAATAAAAACTATGACAAACAAAGACGAGTTCACATGGCTAATTCAAAACTATTAATTCTATGTTATAGTTTGTGTTTGTTTTATCTAAAGGTAGCACAAGAGATTTTAGGTAGGCTGGACATACCTCTGATTGTATTTAAAAACAACAGAAGTTTGTGTTTCATTACGAAAACATGCCTTTTCAAAAATACTAAAAAAATTTACCGCCAAAAAATGAAAATTTTCAGATAAAATATTCTAATATTTTTTTCATATTTCTGCTCAAAACATAGATTGTGGGTACTCGTTAGAACCGCCTCGGCGAGGCGGTTGTAACGAGTACTCACAATCTATGGTTTTGAACAGAAATAAGAAAATTAATGTATACCCCTGTAAACCCCAGTTTTACTATATAAAAGTGGGGTTTGGGGGGTCAAAATTATATAGGCTTGTTTTCGTGATGATTTCTGATAACTCAGTGGACATTAACTTTGTTGCCCCAGTTACAATTAATGACGCCTCTGTTATATCTTTTCAAGTTTTGGTTGCATTCCATGACAGGCTTTATAAAGGAGAATTAAATAGCTTGCAAAGAATTTCTATCGAGTGGATGTCATGCTTTATACTTCAGATGTTTCAAATGGCCATGCCATGAACAGTGCTTGAAAAGATAACCCAGCGGCCACACAACGTTGAAACAACGTCTTGACGTTGAATCAATGTTGAATCGACACTGTTTCAACGGTGTGTGCCTGCGGGGAAAGTCCATGTTTATGTGCCTTTACCTCGTTGATTGGCTGTTGATTCATTATAATGGGGTGATGATAAGGCTGACTGAGAAGAGAAGGGATTCAGATTTTGCAGGATTAAATGTCACAAGCACAAGCCATTTTGATGCCCACTGGTGAATTTTATTTCATGTCAGAGTTAAGCTTGTATCATCACAAAAGGGACACTGACAAACAGTGTAGACCCAGATCAGACGCTGAGAATGCGACGTCTGATCAGAGAGTGTACATCTTTACATCAAATAAAGGAATTTCTATAAACCGAAGTAATAATAAAAACTAACCAGAGATCCCTGCTATTGGAAATGGACAAATCCAAAGAGTTAAGGCAGAAGTCCACTCTGCATACATGGGTTCAAATTTAGTGACGTAGATCTTATATATTTTCGTGTGTGCAGTTTGTCTGCACAAATTTTGGTTTGATTTTTCCTTTATACGAGGGCGTGTCAATAAATAACCAGCCTATCCCATGTCCGATGGACCGAGACGGTCACGATTTTCGTGCTTTGATTCAATATATGTTTTATACATGGGTATGAAATTGCACACGTATCGAGTCATTCTTAAATAAGATATTGAATGTCAAACATGGCTAGTGATGCAAAGGCATGCTTTTCATCTAAAGTTGAGTACTGTGCTGTAATTCGGTACTTGTATTTAAAAGGTAAAACAGGCAAGAAAATACACGCGAGTTAGCCGATGTTTATGGGTCTTCTGCACCATCTTATGCTCAGGTTAAATTCTGGGTAGGGGAATTCAAACGCGGTAGAACTTCTTTCGAAGATGAAGCCAGGTCTGGACGCCCACTGGATGCCACCGACGAAGAAATGTGTAACAAAATTCGGGATCTGGTATACTCTGATAGGCGAACTCACTCAGGTGGAAGAAATGGGGCAGGCATTAGGCATTTGACATGGTAGCGTTTCAACAATCTTACATGATCGTTTAGGTATGCGCAAGCTAACAGCCCGTTGGGTCCCCAAATCTCTTAGCGATGAGCAATTGGCAACCAGAGCATCAGTATGCAGCACCTTGTTGAAGCGTTTTAGGTCAAAAGATGATTTTTTTTTGCGTCTGGTGACTGTAGATGAGACTTGGGTTCATTATTATTAGCCAGAGAATAAAGCTCAGAGTCGTCAGTGGGTAGGGCCTGGGTCCGCGAGGCCAAAGAAGTTCAAGACGCAACCATCTGCTGGCAAGGTGATGGCCACAGTATTTTGGGACGCAAAAGGCGTTATTATGTTGGACTTTTTACCCAAGAGAAGTACAATAACTGGAGTGTACTATGCAAACTTGTTAGACCGAGAACCGCTATCCGTGAAAAACGCCGAGGTAAACTCTCTAAAGGTGTTTTGCTGCAACAGGACAATGCGAGAGTCCACACTTGCAAAGTTGCAATGGATGCTGTAGAGCGAAACGGGGATGAATTAATACCACATCCTGCCTATTCGCCTGACCTAGCTCCTAGCGACTTCTTCCTATTCCCAAACTTGAAAAAGGATATCCGTGGGCTTCATTTCCGGTTTGATGAAGAAGTCGTGACGGCAGTTGAGGAGTGGGTCAGTGGAAAGGACCCTGACTTTTTCAGTTCTGGGCTGATGGCACTTGAACACCGTTGGTCTAAGTGCATCACACTAGCGGGCAATTACATCGAAAAAGAAGAGGTGGATCTCAACCGGAAATAAGTTAGGCTGGTTACTTATTGACTCACCCTCGTATTATATTACCTATTCACACAAACGAATCAAAGATAAACTTCTGGAGCGGAGACACAGAAGTTTCCAAAAGTTTGTGTTGCTGTTATTTTTTTCTCGGTAATATAGACTTCTCTCAGACAAACCAAACTGTGAAAGTAAAAAAATGTGTGTGTGTGTGTGTGTGTGTGTGTGTGTGTGTGTGTGTGTGTGTGTGTGTGTGTGTGTGTGTTGGAGTTTCATGTTTTAATTTAAATTTATTTTAAAAAAACATGCAAATTACAGTTGACTCTCGTTATCTCGGCCTCGCTTATCTCGAATAACCGCTTATCTCGAAGTGAAAATCTTGTCCCTGCCTAAACATGAAAATCTCACAACAGGTGAAAAATATTGTGGAAAAGAGGAGAAATTTCTCCTCTTTTCCACAATATTTTCACTATATCTCTAACTTCGGGAGTCCAATTACATATAAATTTGTTAAATGTGGGTGTTCGATTTATTTTTTCCTCAATTCTGCAAATCTGATATGTCGAGGTAAGGATATCTCGAAGTATTTCATAGAGTCCCTTGGAATTCGAGATAACGCGTTCCGCTAAGCTCATCAGGACTGTTGCATAGCGTAACGGAACATCGTTACGTATGGACAGTGAATTTGGCCAGTTTCCTCTTTTAATAACAACTTTAACAAATTGCCTTAACTTTTGACTGCACATTATTCAGTCAGGTAGTGATACCTTACTTTCAAAAGCTTATATGGAACAATTGAATGGTAGTACTGATAGTAATCGTTGGGTACAGTTTATATATTTTAAACGATCTTGGGTTTTGCCATTAGTACTTTTAATTTTTATGCCCTCGTTAACTCAGTAAAGTGCAAGGTTAAAGAAAATTACGTCTCACTTTGGAAGAAACAAATTTCAGATGATGAGGGAATGCAGAAAATTCGAACATGCAAACTAATCAAACGAACGTTTGGACTTGAGACATATCTAGAAAATTTACATGACATTGATATAAAAAAATGTTTTTGTTCATTCAGAATTGGTTCCCATAGGCTTAGAATTGAGAGAGGGTGGTGTATTGGTAAAAAAACAGAGGACAGGTTATGTGGGCAATGCAATGTAGTAGAAAATGAAATACATTTTTTATGTCAGTGTAAAAAGAAATATGAAACTTTGAGGAAAAATATGTATGACAGCTTTAACGATACTAACTTCAAGATAAGAGCTGATCCGAACACTACATTCTTTGATTTAATGACAATTCAAGATATAAACATTTTAAAAGCTGTTGGGAAATGTATACAAGTTTGTTTTATAACATAAAGCTTTTACTTATTATTGATATTGCAATCCTATTAATTTATAAATCCAACATCTCTGTATTCATTAATAGCAGTGTATGGAATGAATTTGAGTGAGTGTTGGCAGAAATGCTTACTCATTTCATAAATGTTACTTGTACATGTATGTATTGTTATTGTTGTTTAGCCTATAACCCACTATGGGTATATTAGTGCAATAACTACTATTCCATTTTATTCTGTTATGTGACGTTGTTTAGCGTAATTTACAATCATTTGTATATATGACGTCCATTATGCATTCAATTTGGGCTTAAAACATTTTATATCTTATTTTTTTTTTTTTTTTTTTTTTTTTCGTTTGCTAACTGGTAGAAATACTTACTATGTTGAAGAAGGTAAACATTCGAATTTTTTGTTTAATCGTACTACATTTATCTAAATGTTCACGTTTAAGTATCTGTCTTGTCGAAGAATCTCATATTTGTTGAGCGTGAATAGTTCTTCTGATATGGCTTTAATGACCTGCCTGGCCTATGTAATATTCTCCGCACCCGTTACATGTTATGGCGTGAATCTCATTTTTTAAATCACAAGATATAATTTAATTCGTGTAAAATATTTTTCCATTGAAATTTTAGAAGTTATCCTCGTCTAAGCATTCAGAAAGACCACAATTGGGACAGCTACGTTACATCACGTAAACATGCCTATATAAATTTGACCCCCTTAAACCCCACTTTTATATAGTAAAACTGGGGTTTACAGGGGTATACATTATTTTTTCTTATTTTGCTTAAAGACATAGATTGTGGGTACTCGTTAGAACCGCCTCGCCGAGGCGGTTCTAACGAGTATCCACAATCTATGTTTTGAGCAGAAATATGAAAAATATCAGAATTTTTTATCTGAAAATTTTCTTTTTTTTTTTTTTTTTTTTTTCTTTGACTGTAAAATTTTCAATATATTTGAATAGGTGTGTTTTCGTAATGTAAACTTGTATGTGTATCTGTAAATTTTGCTTTAGTAATTAGTTTCTTGAGATTTGGAGGTTGTCGTTTGCTTTTTATTAGTTTTGTACCTGAGAGTTCCTCTCGAATTGTTCGGTCACCAATTAAAAGGTGAATGTTATTCTGTAAAGTACCAAACAATTCAGTATTATTTTATACTTCGAGACATATGGAATCACTTCCTTGTGGTTTTAGTGGGTGGAGTTAGGTGTTCATCCCGTGGTATTCATATGGCTTTCTTGATACCTTCTGATGTAATTGTTAGTGGATAATTCCGTTTCTTTAAGGCGGTGCGTAGTTCTGATATTTATTTTCGCACATATATTGCGTAGTTTTATTAAATTAACTTATAACAAGTAACGCCAACATTTATTTTGTTTATTAACATCTCATTCCGCGTATATTTATTGAGATTATTGGAAAAGATTGCATGGCGTCATACGGGTAACTCTCAAGGGTACAAACAATGACGGTCGCATAACAAACTTAATAGAATATACGTATGTCAAAAGCCTTCACTTCTTTATTCTGACTTACAGTTTTTTACTTTATTACAGGTACTATTTCGGAGACGCAGCATTAAACAATCATGTTTTGCTGTTTCTTATATTTCTTTTCGTGATAAATTTAAACTTATTAACCAGTGCATCAGAAATGCATTTTTGACAAATTAAGCCGCTAAGAATATTCATCCAGGGATTTGCTTGAGTTTTTCAAGATGGATATTTTGTATAATTCTCTCTCTCTCTCTCTCTCTCTCTCTCTCTCTCTCTCTCTCTCTCTCTACTAAACACCGTTGTGTTCTACAATACCGAATGATCCTAAAAGCCTCGGACCAATCAATGGGTCTGAGTAAAAGCGGACAGTAAAGGTCTTGATCAGACTGCGCGGATGTGCAGGCTGATCTAGATCTTCGTTGTCCGCATACCATTATCAGTATTCCCCTCAGCAGTTATTATATGTCTTCCTAATCTGCTCTTTTTACTAAAACTACCGTACTGAAAACGAAAACGTATGCGCGCAAAAAAAAACAAAATCATTTCGTGTTATTTTATATTGAACATCTTCCAGATTGGATAGTATACAATTATTGACTGTTGAGGTATTGGATATCCACCAGAGAATACCAGTATAGACCGAGGCGATGGCCGAGCTCAGTATTAGTATTCAATGAAGGATATCAACGTCATAGCAAATACGGAAATAGTCAATAATTGTTGTTTTTTTTTTTTGTTGTTTTTTTTTTTTTTTTTGTTTTGTTTTGTTTTTTAAGGGGGTGGGGGTGGGTGGGTTGGTTTATATATAATTTCTCTTGGTAAAACTGTGGCAATAACGGTCATAACGGTCAACACACGACCCCAGGTATATATATATATATATGTTGAGAGTTAATCATTAACAGTGCAAATGATTTGTTTACCTGAGGCCTTTCGGTTTTCGCCTTCTTCAGAGGTTTTCGGGCCCATGTTTTCTGGCCCATGTGATAACAGTTATCAGGTCGCAGCGGGCCAAACAACATGGGCCCGAAAACCTCTGAAGAAGGCGAAAACCGTATTCGCCCTGCGCTTGCGCAAGGTATCATCCGGACATTCGCTCCTCATTTAAACATTGTATAGTATCCAATGATTCTGTTCGCGGACAGCGAATGCCCTGATCAGACTGCACGGATGTGCAGGCTGATCTCGGCCTTCGCTGTCAGCATATGACCGAAGACATGTTTTCGCATAGGGTGGCCCATATTAGACTTTCGAATACAGCGTAAATAGGTTCGCTTTCATTTTCAGTCGAACATTTATGATAAACGCCTTTCGTTCTTTTCTTTCCCATGGCATCCGAAGAAAAGTAGCTACTTACACTTCTATAGTATATCTAATAGTCTGGCCCCAGACCCTTTCTTTATTTTTCTTTTCTTTCTTTTTCTTCTCCTTTTTTTCTGAGGACCACAACACTTGTATAGCTTGTAGAATTTTTGTTTACTTCAGTCCCTTGGCTAGAAAGAAAGGTTTTTGTTCAGCCTTAGGTAACTTGAAGTTGGATTAAAGAGGGTCATGGTAAAAAAATAATGTAGAGAAAGAGAGAATTAGATATAAAACAAAAACGACTGGAGTCAGTCTATATATCTAACTATGAACTCGTAATGTGATGCACTTAGTATCATTCCATCACGAAAACATGTCTATATAATTTTGACCCCCTTAAATCCCACTTTCATATAATAAAACTGGGGTTTACATGGGTATACATTATGTTTCTTATTTCTGCTCAAAAACATATATTGTGGGTACTCGTTAGAATCGCCTCGTCGATGCGGTTCAAACGAGTACCCACAATCTATGTTTTGAGCAGAAATATGAAAAATATCTGAGTTTTATTATCAGCAAAATTTCATTTTTTGTTGGTAAAAATTTCAGTATATTTGAATAGACATGTTTTCGTAATACGAACTGCAACGTCAGAAAACGTACCTTCCGACATATGCGTCCAGCAAAGATTCAGATCAGCCTGCGCAGCCGCGCAGTTTGATCAGACCCTTCGTTGTCCTTATAAACAAAACTTTGCACCCTTGCCTACCCAAAATGTGCCCAGTGAAGATTCCGATCAGACTGCGCGAATTCGCAGGTTAATCTCTGGGCGCACATGTTCGAATGTTCGTTTTAATACGTTCATTATATACCCTTATAGTTTACAAGTAGAGACACGGACTCGGTTTGGCACTGATCGCATATCCAATAGTATTTCAATGTTTGTACGAACTGCCAATTATAAGAGGTTACATTCTGTCTAAGTTATCCATTTATGCCGAGTGAACTCTTCAACTTCTAAACTTTTGATAGGTCCATTACTTATAGAAGAGGGGTTAATTAGTGATTTAAGTATTACCATGTTGTATAGAAATTCCTCATACATTCCTCAAACGGCGTAGAAACTGATCAGATTTCGCATTCTGTGGTGTCTGATCTGGATCTACGTTGTGGTCTGATGTCATTTTTGGGACGCTAGGCATAAATCGAGCAATTTATTCATTAGAAGCGAAATCTAAAAGTGATTTACAAAATGTCATTGCAGTGGGTTTAAGTACAAAACTGTTCATGACTTCTACTAGAAAAGTTTTTGTCGATTTCCTTAACACGGAATCTAACAGCGGAGTCAGTAAATTGTCATCTCCTACATCTTTTACTATTGTCGCTATAGGTTTATCTTTTTCACAAGCTATGTTAATTTCTCGCTTGCACCTTAGACATTCACAGGAAGCTTTGCTATGAAAATATACCACTACTGATGACTGTCGTATACAACGCTCTGTCTCGCTTACTAGAGTTAATCCTAATCTGTATTCATTAAAACCGTCACATATTAACTTATCCTCAGTAGGTAGTAGTTTTTCGAAGCACTCGGATAATAAAGGAAGTATCGTGTTTTTAATGATTTCCTCCTCTTTCTGGCAAAATATCAGAAACACTAAATACTTTTTATTAATTCTGTCATTTTGAAATTTTAAAATATAATCCTCCCTTTTCTTCTGTCTATGTTTTCGCTGTAAAAATAATTTACCCAAGACAACGATTGCAGCTATAATCGCCAAAAATATAGTTGAAAGAGTAACTGATACTATGATGACACTGTTTCTTTCACAGAGATGTTGACTTTTCAATACCGCACTATTGTCTATTGGAACAAGTTCACCATCCAGTAAACAGTCTAAATGTGGACTTTGTGATACTCGTGGTACCAGATAAACATATAACCACTTGATAAACGGACTTCTGTCGCAATCGCAAATGAATGTGTTTCCGCTGAAGTCCAAAGTGAAACGAGCTCCTTTGTCGTTTAGAAGAAATGAAAAATGCACATAATCAACTTTGCTCAAAACATGAATTCTGTTGTATCGTAAGTCTAAATACTTTAACTTGTGAAGATGTGAAAGAAATAAGTCAAGTGATGTGAGCAAATTATTGGACAGATCGATAATTTCTAGATTCTTATTTCTTTCAAAAACATTTCTAGGAATATAAGTGAGTTTATTTTGAGATAGGGTTATCTTACGCAATCTTATCAATGTCAAGAAAAAATATTCAAAATCTTTGAAATGTTCCATTACATATAGTTTATTATGGTTCAAATACATTTCTTGAAGTGTTGTTATATTTCTAAAGAATTTAGGTGAAATGTATTCTAAACCATTAGAAGATAAATCAATTAATTCTAATTTGAACTTTCCACAGTCATCACAAGTAGCGTTAAACCACTTCAGTTTATTGTTTCTGAGGTATAAGTTTTTCAAATTTTCCAAGTTTCTACAGCCAGTACAGGTATAATAACCATCCATTTCTACTATGGAAAACCCGGATATATCGAAGAAAAGGTTATCGGCATAAACACTTTTCAATGACGGAAATCCTCGTAAGTCCAAACCTATTTTTCTGATTTTTGGACCTTTGTAAGTTTTAATATACGTAAATGCCCAGTGCCTTGTCGGCGTGCGGCTTATATCTAGAGTTCTTAGGCTGGGGCACTGGATGTCGGCATAACTATCCAGGTCAAGGTTGGAAAAATAAATGACACCTGATAAATTCAAGGTCTTAACCGAATCGCACAACTGACGCAGGCTGAAGTGATCTACCTGAATAAAAGTTAAACCCTGAAAGCTTAATGTATTTATTGGTCTTTGCCCTAAATTGCTTAGAAAAGCGTTATCTATTTTTACAGGAGCGCTGTTTATAAAGTTTAATGTGAGTTCCGTTAAATTTGTTAATGACGTATTTAACAGAAAAACTTTTTTAACTTCGTCAAATTTTAGACTGCGACTGTAAGATAAATCTAGTACTTTCATGTTTGGAAGTCCGAGAAATGTTTCTTTAGCGAGGTAATTAAGCCGGCCACCATGGATTCCCAACTTTTTTAAGTTAGAAAGTTCCTGAAAAATTGGTTTGTGGCCATCTTTGAAAGCTACCCCATAGGGTGATTGTATATCGAGCACTGTCACATTTTCCCAAACTGATGAGTCAAAGTTCAAACTATCGGCTTCTATGTTTATATCTCTCAAGTAGACTTCTTGGATAGTATTTGGAAAATAAGTTGGTACTCGATGACAGGTCATTCTTATTTCTGTTCCAAAACATCCGTCTTCCGTGAGGTTATCACCAGCAGTAATTATGAAACAGGCTAGTTGAATTGCAATGTATATCCAAATGCGAAATACCATGGCGATGGAACACACCTTCTGTAAGAAATATACGTTTATTTTAGGCCGCATGTTGATGATAGATTATTTGGTGTTTTACGTCTCTTTAAATTTTATTTAGGTCATATCGAGACGATGATGAGGTGATTATGAAAAGTCCTGTGTAATGAAGCGCCACGCATTCATCAGCTGAATTCTTCCCTTTGTTACATTCGAACCAGGGACCACTCGTAGCGAAGTCAGGGGAGCTATCGCCTAGCCACGTGTACGCTTCGCAAAAAGCTGAGAGATTTTACCTTATGAAGTGTGCGCTGAGCGAAGACGCAGGTCATCTTGGGCATCAGCGCATTCTGATCAGCCTTTGCTATCCGCCTGGATAAACCCTAGATCAAATGACTATCAAATGAGCGTTCCTTGAAATCTTTTGAGCAGACAGGGCATGTACAAGCTGATCTGAGTCTTTGTTGGGCGCACGTGTTGAAAGTAACAGTTTCACACATCGCGGCTCATTTAACGCACACCATGCGGGGAAAAAATCAGATTTTTTTTTTTTTTTTTTTTTTTTTTTTTTTTTTTGGATAAGTTTTCTTATATTTACTTTTGATATTTCATGTAAATCATTACGAAAACACGTCTATTCAAATATATTGAAAGTTTCATCGCCAAAAACTGAAAGTTTTCAGATAAAAAATTTTCATATTTTTCATATTTATACTCAAAATATAGAATGTGGTACTCGTTAGAACCGCCTCACTGAGGCGGTTCTAACGAGTACCCACAATCTATGTTTTTGCCCACTTCTAATAGTTATCCATTCAGATTCCTTGATTCAGATTGCTGAGATACATTCCCTAAGAAAATGGAAACGGTGCAGATCCAGATCAATTGAAACCAACTGATCTGGATCTACACTGTTGGTAAAGGCAGGGTATATCCGGGTTCAGCAGGACAATTTTAAAAAACATGTGAGCCTTTTTAGTCCAAAAGACCTTCTAAGACAATGCAAACTAATATTATGTTTGTGTATCAAACAGCAGATTTTTAGATTGTCAAAAAAAAAAAAAAAAAAAAAAAAAAAGCTCATAAGGACAACAGTCGTTTGCAAATTGAAGAAGAGGCCGTAAAATATCATTATTTTGATCAGATTAAAGTAGATTTTAGTCTAAAAATGGAAAATTTGTTCATGATTGGGTCTGGCTACCTACATATGAAGCAAATGATGATAATTTGGCTATAGGAAGCATCTTTTAAATTTATAATAACAAAACAATAATAACAACAACAACAATAACAATTTATTATATACTCACTATAGACTATATAGGAAAATCGCATTAGAATCTTTCAATACTGTCTCATTTGTGCTATTTTGATGGCACAGTCACGTGACTGTGTCAAAAAAACAATTTAATATGGTTTGTTTGGCACTGCCTTTCAATATTGGCACCGCTTCACTCTGTTGCTGTAGAAATAGAACGTTCAGCTCGTGCTCCACAAGCTTCAAAATGGCCGTAGAAAAGACCCCAGCAAGCATTCTATATAAATCTATAGCGGGCCGTTATCGGCCCGTCAGGGTAGCTGACGGGCCGATAATGGCCCGCTATAGATTTATATAGAATGCTTGCTGGGAGCACTCAAAGTACTGTCAACCCGACTTTTGGACCTAGACAGAGCGATAGAAGAGCTTAATAGCAGTAGATTCCCAGCTAGCATTCTACATAAATCTATAGCGGGCCGTTATCGGCCCGTCAGGGTAGCTGAACGGCCGATAACGGCCCGCTATAGATCTATGTAGAATGCTTACTGGGTTTAGAGAAATATCTGATTCTGAAACCTATGAATTCATGGCATGAAAAATCCAAACACACAAATGAAAACGAACTACGACTTGAAAAAAAAATAAATCCACTCGTGGTTGGAAAGCGTTGGGGAGGAGAGAAAAGTAGAAACCATCCCCTCAAAAGAACTGGACCTTTACCTAGCCCGATTCTTCCTGAGTGTCAAGAAAAAGAATGACAAGGAATACGAACCTGACACGATGAAAGCCTACCAGGCAAGCCTACATCAGTATCTGGCTCATAAACAGTATAGGAAAAAAGATCTTAAAGGACGATGCCTTCAAGCACAGCAGGGATGTCCTCAGGTCAAAAAGAAAATCTCTGAAGCAATAAGGTCTTGGCAACAGGGTTATGCGTGCAGTCCCTTCACTAATGAAGGGCTAGAAATCCTGAGGAAGAAGTCTCTGTTGGGAAAGGGTGAGTTTGGGTTTGTTATTTATTTTTTGTTTTTTGTTTTTTTTTTTGTTTTGTTTTTTTCAGTGAAAAATGTCCCCTTTTTCGGGAGGAGTAGGCCTTCTGAAAAAAAAGCCACTTGTTTTATCTTGTCTAATAAATTCTGTCTTTTTTTAGGCTTGTATTGTAAAACTTTTCATTAATTTTGTTTTCAATGATCATTTTCTGGATGTTTTACATGATTTGTAAGGAAAAAAAGCCCGAAAAATAAATAAATAAAGTAAATAGCTTCAAACATGCATGCAGGTAAACGAAAACACTGCGGGCGTTGTCAGTATAGAGCGTCGCTTCATGTAAACAAATCTAAAAATTGGTAGCGTCTAAGGGAAACAACTCCATGTGTGTGAATCACCCTAGAGTTTTCGCATACAGCTTTTTTTTTCTTTTTTTTTTTTTTTTTATCTTTTCTTTTCTTTTCTTTTACGTTGTATTATTGCTCACTAATATTATAATTTAATTCATTGGAACTGTCCTCTATGTTTACCTTTTTCTCCAGTCTACTAAGTACTTGAAATCTATAGTGACTGTCTCATTTTATCACTTTTGTCACCATGTTAGCAGTCCATGCAAAGAATACCCGAGTGAATCCCACTTTATATAGTGAAAAATAGGGGTTACAGGTGTAAATCCTCAACATCTTATGTCTGCTTAAAAACATAGATTGTAGGTACTCGATATGAGTACTTGAAATCTATGTTTGGACTAAAACAAGAAAAATATCGTCCAAAAAGTCCACTTTGTTGTCATTTTTGAATCGATAAAAAAAAAAAAAAAAAACTTTTGCATTCGTGTGTTCATGAAATGTCATTCAGTTCTTGCTTTTAACTTAAACCTCATTCATTTCAGACAATCCGGAGGCACTGACCAATTCAATGTGGCTTAACAATACATTACATTTCGGCCTGAGAGGGAGACAGGAGCATCTGGAAATGTGGGGACCTAGAGATGGGGGTGACTTCGACCGGCCGAGAGTATCTTGCTTTTATAGAGCGAGCCACAAAAACCCGAAATGGTGAGCAAGATCCACGGCGGTTTATTCCTAAGATGTTTGCACAGCCTGGTAAGTTGTAGTTGAACCTATTATAAAATGTTTTCTATTTTTTGCTAAAGCCTCATTGCATTAACAACACATACAATGACAAAACTGTCACCACCACTAAAACTGGAAATAATAATAGAAATAAAAATAATAAATAAACTACTACTACTGCTACTACTTCTACTACTACTACTACTAATTATAATAATAATTGCTTTATTTTGGGCATTAATGTCAATATCAATAGACTGATATGTATAAATTGTAGGAATTTGCGCTTATGTATTTGTTATCTTTTCTTTTTTCAGGAGATCCACTCTGCCCTGTGGATCTGTACAAGCTCTATGCAGACAAGAGACCAGAGCAAATGTGCCAGCCAGAATCCCGGTTCTACTTAAAGTGAATCCGCATTATGGTGTAAATACTAACGATGGACGACAATGGTTTTTGAGTGGCCCAATGGGGAAAACAAACTTAGTCTAATAGCCAAAGTTATGTGTGAAAAAGCTGGTTTCACAGCCAGACACGTCAACCACTCTGGCAGGAAGAGTTGCATTACTCAGTTACTTGACACTAATAAACCACCTACAGAAGTTGCCCAACTATCCGGACACAAGAACATACAATCTTTAAACCATTATAATACTGTCAGCCTTCAGAAGCAAATCGAAATGTCATTTATCGTTCATGGTTTCTTCAAGAGCATAGCTCTTGATAAGATGGGGTTTTTTTTCAAAGTATTGATATTTTTCTTATTTTTCTATGAAAACATATGTTGTGGGTACTCACTAGAAGCGTCTTGTTATACGCTTCTAAAAAAAATCATCAAATTATCACCAAATTACCCACGTTGTCTGTTTCTCTGTCTTCATCATAAACTTTGCTGATATCAAGTCTAATTTCCCCTTATCAGGCCCTACCTGTAAGGGTGGCCAAAGTCCCCAAGAATTTCTTATCTTAATCTCCTTAGAGTCATTAGGGTGTTATGCAATCCAAAATGTGTCTTTAACAATGTCTTTAACAATGCTTTCACCACTGTTTTTTTTTAAAAATAACCGTACCAGTGCTGGAGAATGTTAATGAATTCACATGTATAAATACAAACGTCAGGGTTTTGCATAGCATTAGTGTTATAATTGCCGTTTAAGAATCTTTTTGGACATATTAGTTCTCAATTTGAAAATTGTTAAGTTAGGCAAAAATGGACATATAATGAATTGTATTCATGACAACATTTCCCATTTTTCATGTGTTTTATTATAAGTATGTAATAAAAAAGGTTATGATATCGTCAAGGTGTGCCTCTAAGTCATATTGGCACCGGTAAGTCACATTGCAGCGACGTTGTAACAACTATGTGTGTTTGCTGGACTAGTTTTGATGTAAGATAACTTCAATTTATGTTTGAGTCGCAACGTCAGAAAACGTACCTTCGGACGTTCTCCCCCCCCCCTCCCCCCCCCCACCCCCGAAGATTCAGATTAGCCTACGCATTCGCACAGTCTGATCAGAACCATTACTGGTAGTATTGTGGGTAGCCAGGGATACAAAGTTTCTACGTGCGAACAAAGCAGACTATGATCCCAGCTAGCATTCTACGTAAATCTACATCGGGCCGTCATCGGCCCGTCAGCTACCCTGACGGGCCGATAACGGCCCGATATAGATTTACGTAGAATGCTGACTGGAATCAGACTGCGCGGATGCGGCTGATATTCTCTGTCAAAAGATACGTTTTCTCACGTTGTCTCTCGTAAAGCCTAACCCTTGTCATGCTGAATAAATTAAGATGCCACGCCCACTTCTAATTGTCAGCCAAATAGATGCCTTGATCGAGATCGTTGACATAAAAAAATCATAAACTGAATGGTAAACAGTGCAGATTCAGATCAGTTGTAATCTGGATCTACACTGTTTGCAAAAGCATAGTATATCCGGGTTCAGCAGGACAAGGGTTAATACACTGGGATACACGTCATGCTTCGAAAAGCTTGTTTGAAAAGGGAAATTTAGTAAGTTTTACAAATAATATAGCCATCTAATGTTAACATAAACGAGACATGACTAATTTTAGCATCTTTTATTCATCACGGTTGATATCCTGCCATAATAGGCTGCTCGAAAAAGCTAACGAAATGTATGTAGTGTGAGGATTCTTTTTTTTTTTTTTTTTTTTCTTCGGAAAAAAATGGTTTCCTGTTTACTCTAAATTTTCGGACGCAATAATCCTTCACTGTAATTATCCGAAAATTTGAACAAGTCAAATTTGTTACTTGCTATACCTTTCATTTTTTGATGGAATAGTAAATGTTGTAGACCCTGATCGAACCGCTTCTTTACTTTTACTGATTCTTCACTATTTGTCTGCCCGACTATCATGGGTACGTAATTATCGAATTTTATGCAATTCAAATTTGAGGAGATATAAACTAAAAGTCAAACTCTTGGTGTTGGGAATAGTTGGACGTTGCCTGCAAATATTTAAATTTAGTGGTTTAAAGGTAAGTTATATCGAGTATGTCAGAAGTATTTAACCCTACTCCTGCTGAACCCGGATGTTACCCTGTTTTTGCAAACACTGTTTGTCATTAAGTATGAGAATTTGTATCAACACCTGTATCAAGTAATCTGATTCGCCTAAAATTGTAAGTAGGCGTGGCATCTTGTTTTATTCAGCATCGCAAGGATTAGGGAGACTGTATACACCTGGTAGATTTCGGAAAGGGTTCTACTCTAAAAGGAAAGAATTTGCTCCCATTGGGAGCAAATTCTTTCCATTTAGAATAGACCCCTTTTTAGAAGGGAGACGTTTATAATTAGACAGTAACCTCCCCGAGAATGTGTATTTATTACCCTTAAAGTGACTCTGACCTGAAAGTTTTAGCACCCTTTGTCAGAAAGGGATACTCTGTACGGAAAGAATTTGCTCCCATGGGGTAGCAAATTGTTTATTTTAAGAATAGCACTCTTTGAAAAAAAACTTTTGTAGCAGATAAACAAATCCTTTCCTGTTTGGAGAAGGGAGACAAAATTATCAGCAAGGAGACCTTTCTTTTAAGTGTGTCCTTTTACCTTAACGCTTACCACGTAAAATTCGCAACAGACGACATATTATTTGTTTTCTTATTTCCCCCAGAAAACAGGATTTGACATTTCATTCAAATTTAGATGAAATGTCAAAATTCTGTTTTCTAGGAAAAACAAGGAAAATATCACCAATTTGTCGTCTGCTGAATTAGTCCAGAGAGTGGTAAAGGTTTAGGCATCTGCGAAGAGCGAATGGGTAGTCTGAACATCTATCTATACGAGTAATACGGCCATCAAGCGATGGGTTGAGATGAGGGGCGAAGATGTGGGAAAGTGTACGTAATCATAAGAGGCAGTATCTACAGTCTCTACAGCATGATGCCACCACTCACTGTCTCACAGTGTACTAAGATCGTGTTTCAGCGCTTTAGCTCGGGGACATCACGAAAACATACCTATATAATTTTGACCCCCTTAAACCCCACTTTTACATAGTAAAACTGGGGTTTACAGGGGTAAACATTATTTTTCTTATTTCTGCTCAAAAACATAGATTGTAGGAACTCATTTGAACCGCCTCGTCGAGGAGGTTCTAACGGGTTCCCACAATCTATGTTTTGAGCAGAAATATGAAAAATATCAGAATTTTTATCTGAAATTTTTCATTTTTTGGTGGCGAAATTTTATTTGAATAGGCGTGTTATCGTTAAGAAAGGCTAAGAAAATTCAGTGATAAGAAAATGTAGTCCTCTTAACATAGAAGGAGTAAATTTGCAAATTTTTGTCATAATTTAATGCACATTACGAAACAAATGCCTATTCGTATATGTAGAAAATTTCACCTCCAAAAACTGAATATTTCAGATAAAAATAAACAAAATCTCTTTTTTCATATTTCTGCTCAAAACCTAGATTGTGGTGCCCGTTAGAACCACCTCGACAAGGCGGTTCTAATGGGTACCAACAATCTATGTTTTTGAGCAGAAATAAGAAAAACAATGTATACCCCTGTAAACCAGTTTTACTATATAAAAGTGGGATTTAAGGGGGTAAAATATTATGCAATGTATAGGGATGTTTTCGTAATGAATACCATTTTCGTAACTATATCTTTGCACGAAAATTTTATTCTGTTCGTTGGTTTAAAAAAAAAAAACGAATATTTTCACTTATTCCCATAGTAACGATGGCTGCAAATTGTGGTGAAATCAGTTAGGTGGGTAAATTTTCCACAATTTTTCATTTGTTCAAATTTTCTGAAATTTTCACAATATTGTTGTGAAACATCAGTGATCAAAACTCAGCAAAGAAAAGTAAAACAATTTTCTTTGATAAATTTCTAAAATCATGACATTTCTATAGTGTTTGCCAGGGTAAGACCATTTTTGGCCGTAAATTTAATTTTAGGGTAAATAATAGAGAACAAAAACAGAAACAGAAATAAATGGTTTCAGATAAGAATATGACCAACTAAAACAAAATAGATTCATTTAATATAAAACGCAAAACAAGAAAAAAAAAACGGCTTTCACGATGATGTCCTGGCTACTCCCAGCTAACCGATATTTGAATTAGCATAGAAACGAGTTATATTTTTTTTAAAAATCCTATCTTTTTGAATGCCTTCTCTCTGATTTGGCTGATCAGGTAAGGTATTTGGCCGTACATTTATGAGCTTCAATCAGATCATCACGAAAACACGCCTATATAATTTTGACCCCCTTAAACCCCACTTTTATGTAATAAAACTAGGGTTTACAGGGGTATATATTATTTTTCTTATTTTTGCTCAAAAACATAGATTGTGGGTACTCGTTAGAACCGCCACAATCTATGGTTTTAGCAGAAATATGAAAAAATATCAGTTTTTATCTGAAAATTTTCAGTTTTTAGGTGAAATTTTCTATATATATTTTAAATATGCGTGTTTTCGTAATGTAAGGGAGATGAAATGTGTAGAAAAATAGTCAAGGAGGTGTATTTAACCTTTGTTAGATTAGAAAAAAGTAAAATGTTAAATGGATTTGCTTATCTTCACATAGGACCTTATCTAGCACGCTGAGAAGAAACAAATGAATAAAAAAAATTTCTGCAGCACGACATATCTTTGTCACATACATTACGAAAACATGCCTATTCAAATATATTGAAAATTTTACAACCAAAAAAAGGGAAAAAAATCAGATAAAAAATTCTATTATTTTTCACATTTCTGCTCAAAACATAGATTGTAGGTACTCGTTAGAACCGCCTCGGCGAGGCGGTTCTAACGAGTACCCACAATCTATGTTTTTGAGCAGAAATAAGAAAAATAATGAATACCCCTGTAAACCCCAGTTTTACTATATAAAAGTGGGGTTTAAGGGGGTCAAAATTATATAGGTATGTTTTCGTGATGATAAGCCAAGTTTGAATTGTTTTAACCCTTGTCATGCGGAATAAATTAAGATGCCACGCCCACTTCTAATTTTAAGCCAATCAGATGGCTTGATCCGGATCGTTGCTATAAATTCACATACTTAATGGCAAACAGTGCAGATCCTGATCAGTTGGCTTCTTCAGAAGCAAACTGATCAGGATCTACACTGTTTGGAAAGGTAGGGTATATCCGGGTTCAGCATGACAAGGGTTAAGCCTATAGCTTGGATACATGTACATGTTGTAACTCAGAAAACTGCATAAAAGGATATAAAAGCTATACACAAATATCCTTATCTGAACCATTTAAACCTTTCAGCCCCGTAGAGCAAGACAGATACTTTGGCCAACAGACAGCAAGACAGGTATTTTGGCAAACAGACAGCAAGACAGTTACTTTGGCAAACAGACAGCAAGACAGTTACTTTGGCAAACAGACAGCAAGACAGTTACTTTGGCAAACAGTGTAGACCCAGATGTTATGGCTCATAGCGAGCTATTTATCTGTATCTCCACTGTTTGCAATTTTCTTGTTGATGTATGACCAACATCCCGATTTGCAACAATGGCTGTATCCAAATTCAAAGATAGAAGGGAGAATTTTAGAAACTCGGAGGTGAAAGATTAATATGCAGGAGCCTAAAAATATTGAAATCAGGAAAATTACGAAAAACAAAGAAGTATAAATTGTCGTTTTTCTTTCACATAATAGGCCCTGTCGTACTCTGCAGTTCATCATGAAACCATTCCTATGTAATTTTGACCCCTTATACCCCACTTTTATATAGTAAAACTGGGGTTTACAGAGGTATATATTATTTTCTTGTTTCTGCTCAAAAACATAGATTGTGGGTACTTGATAGAACCGCCTCGCCGAGTTTTTTTTCTTGAGATCTCCAGACTAAAAAAAGGCTAACCCAGTATATAACCGTCTCCCCACTACATGTATCCCCACCCCACTCACTCTGCGGCTTTTTCAAAGCGGAAGTCCAGCAGGGCTATGAAAACTAACTCTTCCATTCATTATTCTCGTTACGAAAACAAGCCTATTCAAATATACTGAACATCTTAACCACCAAAAAATGAAAATTTTCAGATAAAAATTCGGATATTTCTCACTTCTGGTCAAAACATAGATTGTGTGTACTCGTTAGAACCGCCTCGTCGAGGCGGTTCTAATGAGTACCCACAATCTATGTTTTGGGCTGAAATAAGAAAAATAATGTATACCCCTGTAAACCCCAGTTTTACTATATAAAAGTTGGGTTTAATTGTGTCAATATTATATAGGCATGTTTTCGTGATGATTTTTTTTCCTTAAATAAATGGCTCGCAAGAAAAGCGCACAATTTGCAATGACAAAATTTCTTACCTCGTTATGCGAAACAATACATACATAAAGCTCATTTAGTCTGCGCATCAAGATGGGTGTGATACAATGACTGTCTGAAAGTTATTATAAGCTCTTGAAACGACGTGTGTATACGTCATATAATTGTCAGATATTCATATCAATATTAACCCTTCTCATGCTGAATAAATTAAGATGCCACGCCCACTTCTAATTTCCAGCCAATCAGACTACTTGATCCGGGTTTTTGATAGAAATTCGCATATTTAATGACAAACAGTGCAGATCCAGATCAGAAGCCAACTGGTTTGGATCTACACTGTTTGCTAAGACAGGGCATGTCGTGTTCAGCAAGAGAATGGTTAAAGTAGAAATATTAGGAGACTGGATACACGTGTAAATTTTATTCGGCATTTTTACAAGGAAGAAAACTTTTGTAACTTCCGGGTTGCTTTTATGCTCACATGGTTTCTTCTGAAAAGTGGTTTACTCTAAAGGGAAAGAATTTGCTCCCAAGGGGAGCAAATTCTTTCCTTTTAGAGTAAACCTGTAATCAGAAGGGAAGCAAAATAATTTTAACAGAGTTACCTCCCCTAAAGGTGTATCAACTCCCCTCAATTTAGAAATGTCTCGGGAAAAGGGTCCGTATTGCATGTGCGTACAGCAAAAATCCATACCAGTCTGTGCATTCGTGCGATCTGATGTCCATTGTCCCCTTGTAGAATTAATAGAGTAAAATAAAAACAAAAAAAACGAAGGCCCTGATAAGAATGCATGTGGAAACACTGTTCTGTGCAGTCGTTATCTGCATTTGCGATACGGATTTTTTTCTTATGGTAAGTACCCATCTAGTCATGAATTGTGAAACACTAAAAAAAAAAAAAAAAAACGATTTCTATACATTTTTACTCTCCTGACGGATCATATTTCACCCGTGAAATTGATTATGGGAAAGTACATATGAGGGACGATAAAAAGTTAAAGATCTTCCATAGTTATGCAAAATTAGTCCAAACAGGAATTTAGCTAGATCCGGAATCTGTCTAGGCCAAATTGGATTTGCATTATCTTCAATTTATTTCCTCTCAGCTATTAAACTGTGTACTTTTTTTTGCCCACGATTATACTTTTATGCCATGGGTTTCGTCTCAGGGTTTTAAAAGACGGTGGGTTTAATTAATTCATTTTTGTTATTTGATTACCTTGAACAAAGAACATTTTCAGCTAATAAAAGTTATCTGCTGTCATTAGTTGAGCAGGTACAGCAGAAACGTTTAAAGTGGCAGTTACATTAAAATGATACATTTTCATACTTTAGATCTACTAGTTCATTTATTGACATGTACAGTATGTACAGTGGTGAAATTACTTAAGAGGAAAACAAACTCCTGGAAAATGAGATGAAGGTCCAAATAAGAATTCCTATTTTTGCAAGCCAGATCCGGCTAAAATTCTATTTGGATAACATCACATCACGAAAAACATGCCTATAGAATTTTTCTCCCCCCCCCCCCCCCCCTTAAACCCCACTGCTATATAGTAAAACTTTGGTTTACAGGGGTATACATTATTTTTCTTATTTCTGCTCAAAATCATAGATTGTGGTACTCGTTAGAACCGCCTCGCTGAGGCGGTTTTAACGAGTACCCAGAATCTTTGTTTTGAGCAGAAATATGAAAAATATCAGATTTTTTTTTCTGAAAAAAATTCCTTTTATGGTTGTAAAATTTTCAATATATTTGAATAGGCATGTATACATAATAAAATGCTGATGGTTTAAAGTGAATAAATGCATTTTCAGGGGAGGCAAAGTAAATAAATCAGGATCTGATACAACAAGATCCAAATCAAACCTCCAGCACCAAAGGGAAAGATAGACAAATGCAAATTAGCAGCCACAAAATGAACAGATGGCAAGCAGAGTTGGCAACTCTTTCCAAAAATATTGGCAATTCTATTACCAAAACTTAAGTTTCCTTCGAGGAAAGAAATGGTATAACAAGTGCCTTTATTTGCTCTCAAATTCTTTTTTTTTTACAGTGGACCCTTCTTAGAAGGCACTTTTCGTGCGGTAAAGCAAACAGAAAGTGACAAAATAGTCTCTTTGGCGGAAACGACCGAAATTCTAGCAAGTGTATTCATTACTCTAGAGTCAGTTCGTCACCCTTGGGCCTGTCTGGATTTATCGAAGTTATATGTAATTATTTCCTACAATTAGCCTCACTTTTTTTCTTAAATTGTTTTGACTACTGTATATTTGAATGGGATAGACAAAACGCTTCATTTTAATCTCACGGACAGTACGTCACGTACAATACCTCAGTCTACTTCCCGATCCAACTCTCGGCCTCCAATCCGTCTTGCAAATGCCTCGTCATTCTCCAAACGAGCCACGTTGTACGTAAAGGTACGTGTATCTTTTATTTGCTTTGTGTGTGAGTGTGGTTTGTTCTTTTTTTTTTTTTTTTTTTTTTTTTTTTTTTATTTATTTATTTATTTTTGTTTTCAATAAGAAGGTATCACTAATTTTCTTGTTTCTCCGCAAAAGCATACTTGGGTACTCACCTCCCCGAGGCGCTTCTAATCAGAAGCCAAATCATATGTTTTAAAGAGGAATAAGAAAAATACTTACCCGAAACGCCGTCGTAGCTGGTTAAATCTAGGATTTTTTTCTCTTTTTTTTTTCGTTTCATCACGAAAACATGCCTATATAATTTTGACTCCCGTAAACCCCACTTTTATAAAGTAAAACTGGGGTTTACAGGGGTTTACATTATTCTTCTTATTTCTGCTCAAAACATAGATTGTAGGTACTCGTTAGAACCGCCTCGCCGAAGCGGTTCTAAGGAGTACCCACAATCTATGTTTTGAGCAGAAATATGAAAAATATCAGAGATTTTTATCTGAAAATTTTCAGTTTTGGGAGGTTAAATTTTATTTATATTTGAAGAGGCATGTTTTAATAATGTTTTCGCACTTATAGGATAGAATGTCTCAGGGAAGACAGCAGGCACATAGATATACAGACCGATCCATGCCTGAAGACACATATTCATCACGAAAACATGCCTATATAATTTTGACCCCCTCAAACCCCACTTTTATATAGTAAAACTAGGGTTTACAGGGGTATACATTATTTTTCTTACTTCTGCTAAAACATAGATTGTGGGTACTCGTTCGAACCGCCTCGCCGAGGCAGTTCTAACGAGTACCTACAATCTATGTTTTGAGCAGAAATATGAAAAATATCAATTTTTTTTATTTAAAAATGTTCCTTTTTTGAATGTAAAATGTTCAATATATTTGAATAGGCGTGTTTACGTATGTTAGCTCTAACTGAAAAATTGGTTAAGGTTTTGCATGCTGGGTAAACATTTCAGCAGACGACATTTTGACATATTTTTCTCTCCTTTTTTTTCAGGAAATAGGGTTTTGTAAATTGTCTCCAATTTGCATGTATCAAAGCCTATCTTCTGGGAAATATAAGAAATGGTATCTCAAAATATCTTAGAATTGGCGAGCAATGGTAGGAGGTTTATTCTGAGCGAAAGTTTACCGTCTAGACCTATATATAAGGACTTTTGAAGTCATTCCGATACTTGTCCTTATACTCTGAAAAATTCTCTTTCACTACTTGCTGATGTGTCTAAACACCGCTGGATGAGTTGAAAACAGTACAGACCCTGATCAGACGCCCCGTTTTACGACGTTTGATCTGAGCCTACCATTATGAGAACACGCCTATTCTAATATATAGGACATTTCATCTCCAAAAACTGAAATTTTTTTAGATAAGGTTCTAACGCGTACCCACAATCTATGTTAGGAACAGAAATAAGAAAACTAATATATACCCCTATATACCCTAGTTTTACTACATAAATGTGGGTTTAAGGGGTCAAATTATATAGGTATGTGTTCGTGATGCACTATTTGCTAAAACCAGTCCCTTCAAAGTGCGTATATTTTTGGAAAATGTGTTAATGATTCATTGTCATGACGTCAAATTCTTTCTAAAAATCCTGCTCTAATATTACAGAAGTACAGTTTATAAATGAAATAACAAAACAAAAAAAAAAAAAAAAAAGTGCCTCAGTAATATTGGTTTTAATTCGTTTTTTGAACGACCCTTACCGATTTTCTTTTCATATTCCGTTTTGTAATCATCTGAGGATGACTTAGCAATAGTCAAAAACCACAGTGAAACGGTTCCAAATATAACTGAGCCACGGTATGAGAAAAAAAAAAAAACGAATCATTATGAAAACACGCCTATACAAATATATTGAAAATTTCACCACCAAAAACTAAAAGTTTTCAGATAAAAATTCTGATATTTTTCATTTTTCTGCTCAAAATATAGATTGTGGGTATTCGTTAGAACCGCCTCGCCGAGGCGGTTACAACGAACACCCATAATCTATGTTTTTAAGCAAAAATAAGAAAAATAATGTATACCCCTGTAAACCCCAGTGTTACTATATAAAAGTGAGGTTTAAGGGGATCAAAATGATATAGGCGTGTTTTCGTGATGGTAAGCCCAGGTCAGCCTGCCCTACTGCCCAGTTTGATAAGGGTATTCATTGTACACTTACACAAGTTGAATACTGTGGAATACATCGATGGACAGTAAAGAACTGGCTGGTCTGAACCTGTACTGCTCGTATATGGAATAAGGGATCTTTTTTCAATATGTTTAGGCACAACAGATTTTTTTATTATTCATGTGAGCATTACAAAAACAATTTTCGTGGAAAACCCTAAACAGCTAATACCTCATATATAATTTTTCATTACAGGAATTTTTTTCCTTGCAAAAAAGAAACAAATTATTTTTTACAATGTATCATGTAGAGGAAAATCCTGGACACGTCTGATGTGCTGACAATGACTCGGCAAACACACAACGTCTTAACAACGTCGTTTCGATGTCGCTGAGGCTTAATGACATCGTAGTGATGTCAAAACGATGTCGTGACGACGTTGTGTGTTTAGTTTGAGGTTTATCCCAACTTGTACCTTCTATAAAGAAAAAGAAGAAAAAAAAAAACATATGGTCGTGTCATGCAAAAATTTGACTTCTGGCATAGGCGGACAGCGAAATCCCAGATCAGCCTGTGCATCCGCACAGTCTGATCAGGGTCTTTGCTGTCCGCTAGCAGAATCATTGGACAATTTAAATTGTGATGAATGGGGAACAAAGGCCGGATAATATTTTGTGCATGCACAGGATGATCTGAATTACCTCACTTCATCAAGAAAACACGCCTATATAATTTTGACCCCCTTAAACCCCAATTTTATATAGTAAAACTGGGGTTTACAGGGGTATACATTATTTTTCTTATTTCTGCTCAAAACATAGATTGTGGGTACTCGTTAGAACCGCCTCGTCGAGGCGGTTCTAACGAGTACCCACAATCTATGTTTTGTGCAGAAATATGAAAATATCAGAATTTTTTATCTGAAAATTTTCATTTTTTGGTGGTAAAATTTCCAATATAGTTGAATAGGCGTGTTTTCGTAATGTTACATTTGTTCGAAGGCACGTTTTCGCTTGACAGAGCCCATATAACGACAGAATGTGAATCACTCATCTTACATGTATATTCGGATATATTCAATATTTAACATATTCTTGTAAACCCCTCAAGGGTTGGCAAACAGTGTAGACCCAGATCAAAGGCCGTAGAATGCACTGTTTACAAATAGGTAAGCTTATTGTTTTCATGAATATCTAAATCACATAGCCAGACATACCTATAATTGAAATTGGACTTTTCAAATTTATATTGTGAGGAAGTTTATTCAAACTAAAATTGGTGAAAATGAATATTTAACTTGGAGAAACCAACCTGGAGATTCCCATGAATAACTTGACTTACGGGTCCAATTATTCAAACAGCCTTAGCTTACGATGGCTTTACCATTACGAAAACACGCCTATTCAAATATATGGAAAATTTCACCTCCAAAAAACTAAAATTTTTCAGATACAAAAACTCTGATATTTTTTCATATTTCTGCTCAAAACATAGATTGTGGGTACTCGTTAGAACCGCCTAGGCGAGGCGGTTCTAACGAGTACCCACAATCTATGTTTTATGCGGTAATAAGAAAAATAATGTATACCCCTGTAAACCCCAGTTTTACTATATAAAAGTGGGGTTTAAGGGGGTCAAAATTATATAGGCATGTTTTCGTGATGCATAGTTTGATATTGTATATGCTTTCTTTCTTTTTTTTTTTTTTTTTTTTTTTTTTTTTTGATAACCGCAAATGGTGATTATATCATTACGAATACACGAATATATGCTGATCAAACATATAGAAAATTTCGCCTCCTAAAACTGAAAATTCTAACGAGTACCCACAATCTATGGTTTTGAGCAGAAATAAGAAAAAAATAATTTATACCCCTGTAAACCCATGTTTTACTATAGAAAAGTTGGGCTTAAGGGGGTCAAAATTATATACAGCTTTAGGCATGTTTTCGTGATGATAGTGAAGACCCAAAGCAGCAGTCTGATCCGGACCTCCTCTGCTACACCATCATTAATCGAAAGGCGCTTATCATACTGTGCGAATGGGCTTGAGTGGCGACCGTCAAATGTCCCACTGTACTTCATCATAGTATAGTGGTGTTTTTATTTATTTATTTATTATTATTATTATTATTATTATTATTATTTTATTATTATTATTATTTTACTTGACACCAATGAGCACATTCTTGTGTTCAGGCTTTGTCATTGAGCCCTTTGCTTTGTTTCGTCACAGACAGGCTGGCTAATCAGAGCTAAAAAGATAATCGATTATCAGTCCTACCATTGTGGTCGACAATAAGTAATCACTGAAGATTTGGTCATAATTTTACCTGCTTGTCTGAGTATATCTTATACTTTCCGACATATTTGACCAGACAGGCCTGAGGAATTATTGTAGACCCAGATAAGACGCCGCACCGCGACGTCTCATCAGGGTCTAAATTGTTTGGCACTCATCCAGCTATTTTTAGACACACCATTGGGTAGTAAATAATACTTGTTCAAATTTTAGATAAAGTATGGTAAGGAGTCGAGGCGTCTGAATACTAATGGTAAATACGGTAAAGTAACAGACACAGAAATCAAATGATCGATTATTAGCACATCTGTAACGATAATCATTTTTGTGGAATTTATCGATAGATTAATCGATTATTCGATTACACACAATGTTTGTAATTATACGTGTTTCACTGTGATGTTTCACGGATGAGATTGAGGACACGTATACATAAGCTCCTCAGTGGTTTATACTGCTGTCCAGGGCTGATATCCTGACGCTGATCATCTTTGTTGTAACTATAGCATTGCAGATGCATAGACTAATCTGGCTGGTTGTTCAAAACTAACGATGTCGTTAGTTAACGTATCATTAAATTTCGATCATTTAACATGGCATGTACACTTATATTTTTGCTGAAAATGTGAGTAGCTTTTGCAATTGCAAAAGCTACACACATTTTTTCAGCTAAAATACCTGTGAATTAGATATTGTACTTACTAGAACAGTTAATATATTGACCAAATTTAGCTAACGATGCTTTGAACAACGGGGTCCTGGTTTTTCGCGGACCACATAAGCCTGAAGACATGTTTTCGCATGGCGCGGCTCATTGGAAATCAAGATTATATCGAAGATATAAAAAACAACGGGCTTGATTTTATTTAGTTTGTGCATATTCAGTGATAGGTTATGAGAGGCTGCACATGCCCTCTAGCATCGATCTGAGCAGATCGCTCGTGAGTTTACATTTTACTATATAAAAGTGGGGTTTAAGGGGGTCAATATTATATAGGCGTGGTTTCGTGATGGTAGTTTTGCTATCTGTTAGTTATTATCCTCTAAAATCTGTGTGTAGACACGTATTAGTTTTCTGAAAATCCTAACAAGTGGTTCATTATAGTCTGAAATTCCGACTGCTAGGCCCTTAAACCAAAGATTTACGAAAAATAATTACTGCCAGTTAAATAACTTAAAAACTGTAAGTCACTTTTAGATATGTTAAAAAAATAAAATCAAAACTAAGTTCTATATGAATAAAACTATAACGCCAGGGAGAGAACTGCTACATGTATCAACTTGTTAATATTTACTCTCGGTACAAAATTACAGACTGGTGACAAAACATAAATCAGCTATATGTATTGTTGTTGTGCGATTTTTAACGCTACCAGACACCCGAGGTACATGGCAGCGGCGATTGTTATGTACATGTGTTTGTGCAGCATTGCTTTCATGGATCACCCATGCACACTTGGTGCCGCTATCTGTCACCAAGCCGCCGCACTGTCCACTTTATACTCAACCCAGGGCACGTCGAGTATGAGCTAGGCGTTCTAATGGTCTGTAAACTATCTCGACCCGAGCGGGATTCGAACCCAGAAAAGTCAAATGCACTAGCCATTAGGCTACCAGCCAACCAGATATGTGTAATTCAACTATCCACTTTATATATACTTGAAACCAAAAGAAACTTGTCACTTTTTATTAATGAATTATTTTGTTTCTACTTTGAGTTGGTTGTAATAAGTTAGTTCAAATGTCTTCCACAGTTAGTCTCAATAGAATTCAAGATAATTCATTCGTATAAGTGATTCCAGTCTCGACTTACCTGTCTTTCATCGAAAACAATATTTTCGCATTTTCTCACAACTTCAAAATCAGAACATGATTTTCAGTACAAAATCTGAAAGTCCATTGTTTGTGGATAAAATTCCCTGCAAAACATTTTTATTCAGTTCTACCGGACTAATTAGTGGCAATTGCACAAATTTGCTTCACGTTGAAATTACCTCCCTTGCAATAAAAACAATAGTAAACTATTTGTCAGGTAGTTATTATGCTGGTAGTAAAAGGAAAACGGATTGTCGAAATGTGGTATGTTGAATCTGGTGGCGGTTTGGCAACCGTCCCTTAAAAGCAGTTTATGCCTACAGCACAGGACGGCCAAAGGTCCAACAGGTGTTGTAACAAACTGATCGATAGGGATGAAAGTTTAAATAGTTAAAGAGAGCTAACATGCATTAAATGATAACATTTTCGACACAGGCCCCAAGGACAACTCTAATGGGGGACGTGGGGCTTCGAGGGTGTCTTTTGGCGGCACAATGCCTATAATATTTGTTTTCCAAATATAATTCATCAAAGAATGCAATCTAAATACATTTATGCCTACCGTCCCATAAAAGGGACATTAGCAAACAGTGTATGCCAAGATCATACACCACAAAACGCGGCGTCTGATCAGGGTCTACAATGTTTGCTTGAAATACAGAAATTTCTATAAAAATGCACTGTAAAAAATCCCTTATATTTTAAGGTACATACTGGCAACTGGCTTCCAGCGACTTTACCGTAAATTTTTACAGGAGCCCGTAGGTTTTTTGCAGGAATTACCTCATAAGATGGGGTAAGGATGTGTAAGCTTAAGATATGGTGCGTTAGCTCACATCCCTACTTTGTCCTATACGTTACCTACCTTACCCTACACTGCCCTACCATGCGTAATTATTACTGTAAATTATCTACAGGCGTCCGTAAAATTTATGGTACATGTACTGGCAGCCAGTTGCCAGTACTTACCGTAAAATCCACGGGATTATTTACTGTGTGGTAACAATAAAAAGTAGCCCGAAACCCCTTCTGTTAGAAATGGACCTGCCCAAACAGTTTAGGTAGCGGAAGAGTCGACTCGTCATAAATGGGTTTAATAATAACGGTGTCTGATTAGGGTCTATTTCATGTGCACTGTTTGCGTTAAATTTCTATAAAACACGGTAATAATACAACTAACCACACACCCCTTCTGCTCGAAATTAACCGGTCCAAACATTTAAGGTAGAAGAGTTCATTCGACATAATTTGGGTGATAGTAAATAAAACAAAACACAAGCATACTTTTAACATTTATAAGTGCTATAGAAATATATCTGTTTGCTTATTGTTTTTTTTTTTTTTTTTTTTTTTTGTTGTTTTAAACATCAGTTCATACAAACTCATCTAATAATCAACAAACATTAAGATATTTGATCGTACCAAGGAAATCCTGTCTTCTAGTAACTTAAGCTGTACCGCTCTCTGTACAAAGCAGCAGACGACACTGACGGTTCAAAAGATGTAGGTGCGTGAGCTGATATCAGCATACCCTTTTATTGTGTGTGACGAGATCCTGTTTTTGTTAACATAGATACTTGTTTAAAAAATCGTGTGATGTCAAATACGCATGGTATTTTCCGACAAAACAGTCATACTACAAATATCTAAAACTAATTTTTAGCACCCTCTGGACAACTTCATTATAGGACAAATTGATGATAGTTTTTCTTACGCTTTAATACGCCTCAGAAATGACAAATACTAATTTCTTGGAAAAATATTTCCCATCTCTTCTGCTGAATACTTATCCAGAAGTCTATGCCTTTCCCCCATTGTTCCTGATAACAGGTCCTCATAACGAAAACACGACTATTCAAATATATAGAATATTTTACCTAAACAAATGAAAAAAAAAGTCAGATAAAAACTCTGATATTTTTTCATATTTCTGCTCCAAAAATTTCATCAATTTTACGCCGTTTCCTGAATTTGATTAAATGTAAAAGATTAATCTGTTAAACACACAGCGCACATGAGATGTAACATTATGAATGAAAAATTTAAAAGGTAATAAAATGTAAATACTAGTTCTATTTTCCCAGCGGACACGTCGATGTAACATCATTACGTTGCATCGACGTTGATGCGACATTGTAGAAACGTCGTGTGTCCACTGGATTTCCTTCTACTTTCTCGACATGAATGTTTCGGTGTAATCACACTTTACATAACGAAAACATGCCTATTCAAATATACTGAAAATTTTACCACCAAAAATGAAAATTTTCAGATAAAAAAATCTGATATTTTTCACATTTCTGCTCAAAACATAGGTTTTGGGTATTCGTTAGAACCATCTCGACGAGGCGGTTCTAATGCGTATCCACAATCTATGTTTTTGAGCAAAAATAAGAAAAATAATCTATTACCCTGTAAACCCCAGTTTAACTATATAAAAGTTGGGATTAAACGGGTCAAAACTATATAGGTATGCGTGATGAGGCACACTCTTTGCTCACAGCAGTATGACAAGTCAGATACGGCCCTGGCTACGGTAATTCCATTGCATTCTAGTAAACAGGACTGGCAGTTTCTTCTTGTGACGATTATACCCTGTCAACCCTGCAGACCAACGCATGATTGTATGCAATCAGTGAAGATCTAGATTAGACGATTCGTTACACGAGCCGTCTCATCTGAATCTACATTGTTTGCTATTCTGTTTTACAATTCAGACTGAAACACTCCTTTTTTCAACAATGGACCTGTTTAAATTCAAAGATGGAAGAAGCCACTTTAGGAACTTAGGGATCAAAGGGTTAATAGCCATGAAAATAAACGAACTGATTAATTCATAGTTGCATCTTAGTGAACTTTTAATGGTGTTTAACATAATTTTCCAACCATTTCCTGATGTTTTCTGGTTTGTAGTCAGCATATGGCCCGATGCCTTTAAACTGAACGACGCCATTTTCGATAATATACAGCGCTTCCGGTCTTGCGGTGTACTCATACACCGCTTCATTGTCCATAGTATCCATTACAACAGGGCACGGTATCCCAGAATCCTCTAGCATTTCCGCAGCAGAGATCGAGGGTTGAGCGCAAGACTAGCGTAACTCAGATGGTTGTTTTTCCCCAAACCTAATCTCCTCACCATGAAGGCATTATGAAGATTACAACATTTCTTTCTGTAAACAATGAAAATTTAGGTGCCATTGCTCGTATGAGCAATGGCACCTAAATTTGCATTGTTTACAAAGGGGTCCAAGTTGCCCCTAAACAAGGGTTTCAAAAATATGTTTGAGTTACAATAGTCTTGCGCTCAACCCTCGAGATGCGCTCTTCAATCCTTGTATGTTGTTTTAACTGGTCGTATTTGCCAGGAATTGACCAACCGTCTAAGGGATGAGCTTCCATGATATAAATGGTAATAAAGTCAGCATGTTTGTCGAAATCGGTCGCAATTTGGTTAAATTGGTCCAACGTCGACATAAATGGTCCTCATGTGCAACTACCGAAATTCACAATGAGAGGACGACCTTCTTTCTCGTAATCCAGAAGTTTCTTTTCTATTCTATCTACGGTAAGAATATTTATGTTTGGAGCTCTCATTCCAACTTTAAGATTGCACATTGCACGTGTATACCTCACCTGCAACATTTGTAAAAATGTTTTATGTGTAACATTTAGAGGAGATTTGTTGTCTAGAAACTGTTTTGGAATCCTTTTTGGTACAAACGTCCTTGGCAGAGCCTGAAGTATTTTTATTAAAACTGAAAAGATACAGACTCGGATGAAAACTTTACTGGTTGTCAAGAGGGCTAACAAAACCGCTCGTAGCTTCCATAGTTCATTTGCCATTATTACTTGTCCGTTGTATCACTCTCGATTTTCTTGAACCCTGAATTAAAAAAAAAATGAATTTAAAGGGAATGGATGCACATTGTAGCATTTGAGGCATTTTCTATATTTTGTGACATCCTGTTGGCTTTTCTACATATAAGCCACTTCTGAAAAGGGGCCTACTATGAAAGGAAGGAAATTGCGCCTCTGGGGAGCAAATTCGTTCCTTTAAGATAAGATTCCTCTTCAAAAGGAAGACTAGAAATGTGTCAGTATGACACAGATGCCCCCGTCCAGGGCCATCCTCAACCACACGCAGGTATTTTGCAAATAATGAATGTGAAGACGGGCCATAACTCTCATAATAATTGGCAGATTTTACCCTAAATCGAACTTGACCATATTTTATGATTATATACTTGGATATAAAATATGAATCCAATACACAAATCAATCTTTTTTAAAAAAAAAATATCGGAAGAAAAACATCTTTTGAAGGTGAAAAAGGGCCAAAACTCCCATAATAATGGGTTGATTTTACCCTACTTGGAACTTGACTTCTATTTTATGATTATATACCTGCGTGTTAAATTTGAATTCAATACACTAATGTTTTCAAAAGATATCAAACTGAAACTATTTTTTAACATTGAAAAAAGGCTGTAACTCCAAATATAGTTGGTGGATTTTACCCTAAATCAAACTTGACCTATATTTTACAATTATATGCTTGTGTGTAAAATATGAATCCAATTCATTAATCTTTTCGAAAGTTATGGAACGGGAACCATTTCTCAAAGTTGAAAAAGGGCCATAACTCCAAAAATAATTGGTGGATTTTACCCTAAAACCAACTTGACATACATTCTTATGATTATATACCTGTGTATAAAATTTGAATCCAATACACTGATCTTTTCAAAAGATATCGAACGGAAACCATTTTTCAACTATTTTTCAACATTGATAAAGGGCCGTAACTCCAAAATAACAGGTGGATTTTACCCTAAAACAAACTTGACCTATATTTTATAATTATATGCTTATGTATAAACTATGAATCCAATTCACTAATCTTTTCAAATGTTATGGAACGGAAACCCTTTTTCAAAGTTGAAAAAGGGCCATAACACCAAAAACAATTGGTGGATTTTATCCTTAATCCAACTTGACATACATTTTATGATTATATACCTGTGTATAAAATTTGAATCCAATACACTAATCTTTTCAAAAGATATCTAAGGAAACCATTTTTCAACAATTTTTCAACATTGATAAAGGGCCGTAACTCCAAAAATAATTGGTGGATTTTACCCTAAATCGAACTTGACCTATATTTTATAATTATATGCTTGTGTATAAAATATGAATCCAATACACTAATCTTTTCAAAAATTGTGGAACGGAAACCATTTTTCAAAGTTGAAAAAGGGCCATAACTCCTAAAATAATAAATGAATTTTACTCTAAATCGAATTTGACCTACATGTTTTGATTATATACCTGTGTACAAAATTTCAATCCAATACACCAATCCTTTCAAAAGATATCGCACGGAAACCATTTTTCAAAGTTGAAAATTTTTCAAAGTTGAAAAGGGCCATAACTTCCAAAATAATTGGTGGATTTTACCCTAAATCGAATTTAGCCTACATTTTATGATTATATACCTGTATATATAATTTCAATCAATCCAATCATTTCAAAAGATACCGCACGAAAACCAAAAGTGTTACATACGGGACGGACGGGACGGACGGGACGGGACGGACGGACGGACGTACGGAGAGCGGTGATACTATATGCCCCCACTGAAAATGGCGGGGGCATAAAAAAACATATTTTAATATAATTGCTTCCCCTGAAAGTGTATCGATTCCTCTTGATAAGATTAAACTTTTTTTTTCTATTCTTAATACGGTATTTGAGAATTTAGTCATGTCGAACTACCCAGTAAGCAGTCTACATAAATCTATAGCGGGCCTATTACGGCCCGCTATAGATTTATGTAGAATGCTAGCTGGGTTATTTCTTCAAAAAATAAGTTAGAATAGATATAGCTAAAACATGCACAGGACAAGAATTGCAAGTGGCGGGGAATCTTTTAAACACCACTTATGAAAAATTGACACAATGATACAATTCAAAAAAGGTGGTAACCCTGAAAAAGTAGGTACTGAAAGAGGTGGTAACCCTCATTCCCACCCACCCCCACTTCCAATCCTGTGAGAACGGTGTGTGTGGGGTTGGGGGTGGGGGGCAGGGCAAATAAATCCGTGTCAGTGTACTTTCCAATGTTGGTACATCCACTCCCCTTGAGCTGCCTACAAAACCATGAACACTGATACAGATCTTTGCTTTTCACCAAAAGTGTTCTACAAGGTCTATATATTATGTAAAACCTTATATACGATGTGTGCATGGGCATACAAGGGTCTCTATTGTTTGCACATTTCCTAAAGCGAACCTCAATTGAACGATTTGCGTCCAGCGAAAAAGTGTCTTCGAGTATACATGTATATGGAACATCCAGATTCACAGCTACGGTGCATCTTAGGGGAAGGGCTCAAATTAATGTTGAGGGAACTTGTAACCCGACCCCTTGCTGGCTTGTACACAAAGGTAATAATATATGTTAAATCGTTAAAATAATGCATACAATTTAACGGGAGGTAATTTTGTCAAATTGTTTTGCCTATATTCTTAAGAAATAGTCTACACTAAGAGGAAAAAATGCTCCCCTTCGAAGCATTTTTTTTCTTTTTAGAGTAGATCCGTTTTTGGGGTCGAATGTTTACAATCGAGCCATAGTATACATACGCCAAAATTTTCTTAAGATAGTTGTTCACGTGATTATCCTAGACCAATGTAATCTAACCGCGCATTGGATGACATCCTGGGCCCAGTTGTTCAAAGCGTCGTTAGCTTAACGAGCTCGTTAAGGGTCATTTCGTTAACTGTTTTAGCCCATTCAATATACAATTTTCTGATATTTTTTGCTGAATAAATGTGAGTAGCTGTTGCAGTGCAAAAGCTACTCACATTTTTTCAGCAAAAAATTTCGGCATATTTGCGTATCACTCGATGTAAATTTTAACGAATCGTTAACTAACGACGTCGTTAGCTTTGAACAACTGGGCCCAGGTAATTATTTATAGGTGCGCTACTCTTATCGCTGTTTCGGGGTGGTCGGGTGGTGCGAAGGTGTCGTGTATCTTATATCACCTGGGCGTCCAACTGAAATTGGCTTACAGTTGGGCAAGGCCTGCTATCCTTGTAGCAGGTAAGGGTAGTGGGGGGGGATCTCCTCTGCTATCTCTTCTATCTCTTTTCTCCCTTTCTCTGGGAGACGACACACAATGACCCACAAGGGTTAACATGTCGTTAAACCCAAACACAATCACTCTTGTCGCTGTGACGTCGGAGTGCTATTGATAGAGGGTTATCTGTAAAACCTGGACTGGGACATTCGGGACATTAGCAAACACTGCAGATCAACATTAGACGCCGGAGAACGCGGCGTCTGCTCAGGCTCTGCACTGTTTGTTTAAATTACAGGAAGTTAAGGGTTAAATGAAATAGTCTTATGTCCCTGTTTAGGACCATTTTGCCAGCCTAAACTCATCTTGTGCTGTCAGTGCTTTGATTAAAAAGGGGCTTAGCATCAGGGAAACACGCCTATATAATTTTGACCACCTTAAACCCCACTTTTATATAGTAAAACTGGGGTTTACAGGGGTATACATTATTTTTATTATTTCTGCTCAAAAACATAGATTGTGGGTAATCGTTAGAACCGCCTCGCCGAGGCGGTTCTAACGAGTACCCACAATCTATGTTTTGAGCAGAAATATGAAAAATATCAGAGGTTTTTATCTGAAAAGTTTCAGTTTTTGGAGGTAAAATTTGCTATATATTTGAATAGGCGTGTTTTCGTAATGGAATGCAGGAATGTAAACAAGTGTCTCCTTTTTTTAAAAAAACAAAAACGGCAGAAAATCTATCACGTGTATCAAGTCACCTTGATATACTTATTCGTATCATCCTACGCAGTCGCATAGTCTCATGAGGATCTTTGTTATCCGTTGATAATTCTACAGCCTTATTCAGGGAGCGTGCACTTTTAATAGCCGCTTATGCTCCGAAGACACATTATGACTTAAAGCGCCTCAGACGAACAAAATGTTTGCAGCTATTTTACTATTGGAATTAATTTCTTTTTCATCCCCCAACCGACAAGTTCGAGGGATATAGAGATCAGCATGGCGTCCGTCCGTAGACGCATCCTTTTGCGCTCCATAACTTTGATACTCTTAGACATATTTTGATAATATTTGGTAAGAAGAAAGAGGAGGACCAGTAGGCGTGTCGCGAGCAAAAGCGACAACTCTTACTATCTTCGTTATGTAGTTATCTCCCCAGAAGCCAAAGTCTTGTGCAGACCATAACTCCCATTCTGTTTGACATCATTTGATAATATTTGATAGAAATGAAGGGGAGAACAAGAAAGTATGTCGCGTGCAAGAGGAATAATTCTCATTTTCTTCGTTATGTAGTTCTCCCCTGAAGCAGAATCCGTAGACACATCCTTGTGCGCTCCATAACTTTGATACCTTGAGACATGTTTTAATAATATTAGGAATAAAGAGGAGGGCGAGTAGGCGTGTCGCATGCAAGAGAGACAACTCTCAACTTCTTCGATATGTAGTTATCTCCCCTAAAGCCGAAATCTTGTGCAGGCTATAACTCCCATACTGTTTTAGATAATTTGATGATATTTGGTATGGATAAGAGGAGGACCTATAGTCGTGGCGCGTACAAAAGGGACAACTCTCGTTTTCTTTGTTATGTAGTTATCTCCCCGGAAGTAGAAATCTGTGATGCGCTCCAAAACCTTGATACTCTTAGAATATTTCGATTAAATTTGGTAGAAATGAAGAGGAGGACCAGTAGGTGTGTCGCGTGCAAGAGAGACAACTCTCACTTTCTTTCTCATGTAGTTATCTCCCCTGAAGCCAAAATCTCGTGCAGGCCATAACTCCCATACTGTTAGAGATAATTTGATCATATTTGGTAGGGATTAAAAGGAGGACCAGTAGGTGTGTTTCGTGGAAGAAAGGCAACTCTCACTTTCTTCGTTATGTAATTATCTCCCCTGAAGTAGAAATCTTGTGCAGGCCATACTGTTTGATGTAAATTGATACTATATGGTAGGGACATATATCAGGTCAAGCAGGAGTGTCGCATGCAAGCAAGACAACTACTGCTCTGTTCTTTTTCTAGTTATCTCCCCTGAGCGCATTTCTAAATTCTTGTACACTCCGTAACTTCTAGAAGGTTTGAAATAATCTGATAATATTTGGCAGAGGCATAGATAAGGTCCAGAAGGGGTATTGTGTGCAATAGAGACAACTCTAACTTTATTCGTTATATAGTGCCGAAATCATTTGCAGGATATAATTTCCATACTGTTTGGGATAATTTGATTATATTGGATAGGGACATACAGGAGGTCAAAGAGGAGTGTTGCATGTAAGAAGGACAACTCTTGTTTTTTTCTTTTTTTCTAGTGGTCTCCCCTGAACCAATTTCTAAGCCAAATTCTTATGCGTAACTTCTTGATGATTTGAAATATTTTGATAAGATTTGGTGCAGGCATAGATAAGGACTAGTAGGCATGTCACATTTTAATTATCTCGCCTGAATAAATTTCTAAGCCAAATTCTTATGCACTCTATAACTTCTTAATGGTTTGAAATATTTTGATAATATTTGATAGACGTACAGGTAAGGACCAGTAGGCATGTCACGTGCAAGACAGACAACTCTCACTTTTTGTTATGTACTTATCTTCCCTGGATCTGAAATCTTGTGCAGGCTATAATTCCCATACTGTCTGAGATAATTTGATAATATTTTGGTAGAACATATATCAGGTCAAGTAGAAGTGTCACATGCAAGAAGGACAACTCTTGTTTTGTTTTTGTTCTTGTACACTCCGCTGAATTAATTTCTAAGCCTCAATGACTTCTTAATGGTTTCAAATATTTTGATAATATTTTGTAGAGGCATAGATAAGGTCCAATACGCGTGTCGCATGCAGCAGGGACAATCTCTGCTGTGGTTGTTTTCTAGTTACCTATCCTGAATAAATTTCTAAGCCAAATTCTTGAGTATGTGGTTTGAAATATTTTGATAATATTTGGTAGAGGCATAGATAAGGACCAGTTGGCATGTCGTGTTCATGTGTACTCTCACTTTTTCCATTATGTACTTACCTCTCCCCCGCCCCCCCCCCCCCCACCCCCCCACCCCACCCCCCAATGCCGAAATCTTGTGCAGGCCATACCTCCCATACTGTTTGAGATAATTTAATGATTTTTGGTAGGGACATATATCAGGTAGGTGTGTAGCATGCAAGACTGCAAGAAAGACAACTTTTACTCTGTTGATTTTTTACCCAGCAAGTTCCTTTACCTTTACAAGGTATTTATTTTTGCTAATATTTCTGAATATGTACACTCAGAAATTCAAAGTATCTGCAAATATTGTGTATCCTGTACAAATAATGACATCAGAAGTCACTATTAGATGATTTTGACAAAAAAATAAAAATAAATAAATAAAAAAATAATAAAAAAAAAAAAACATAAAAGAACATGCAAAAATAAAATCATTAACAGTACACCTATTATTGTTTTCACTTATTATTTTGGTCACATTTCACACTATCTTTGCATCTTTTTACTTTCCTCTGTTTCAATATTTCCATGATATCTGATTGAAATACACCAAATTTAGAAATGGCCAGAGGATTTTTATCTTATTTTAGTGGAAACACCGGCGAATCACTCACAAACTCAACAAAGTCTTCATGTTCAGTTTATGAGTGATTGGCCAATGTTCACGCGTCAATAAAATCCACAAAAATAACAACTGAGCCAGCGCATGACAAAACCTGCAAAATGACGTGCACCCAGCAAAGACTCAGACAAGCCTGGGCGTCCCTGTCTAGTCTGATCGAAGTCTTCGCTGTCCGCATAACGAAAGCTTTGGTCCTTAGCTAACCACTGCGCGCACAGCGAAGACTCTGATCAGACTGTGCGGATGCCCAGGCTGATCTGAGTCTTCGCTGGGCGCACATGCTATTTTGTAGATTTTGTCATGCGCTGGGTCAATTATTCACATCTCATATGGTTCCAACTTTGTCATCAAAATGTTACACATGTTGCCATTGAAGATAGATCCGACGGATTCCGGCTCTGGAGTTTATTGAATAGTGAAGCTTTTCCTTCAACAAATCAAAATTGCATGAAATTGTATAAAAATGAGGAGTTGGAGTTATTTGCAGAAAATATACGAAGTAAAAATAGGAAAAAGAAACATACACTGTGTACTTACATTATATCATCTCAACCCGGCAACGCAAGCTGGGTTCAAATATTCGAACAACTATCTTTGTGCCACTATTTAAAAGGGTGTCTATAGATAAAGTAAATCGCTATAAGCGTCCACTTGGTCTTGTATTATATTGTATTGGCTGGCAAAATTATTTATGAGTTTTACTTACATGCGCTGCGCAAAGCGAAATAAAAGTGCTTTCAAACGTGCGCAACATGCGCATTCATATCATCCTGAGCATGCGCATAGTACCATCTTTGCTCTTCTTTCATTGATATTTTTATTCAATGATTTTGTTAGCGGACAGTGAAGGCCCTGATAAGACTGCGGGGATGCGCATGGTGATCTGGGTCTTGCCCGATGACACGTTTTTGCATGGCGCGGCCCAGGAGTACCGTATATACTTAACGTTTAGCATGCTTGGAAACATTTCAGCAGAAGACAATTTGAAATATTTTTAATAGTTTTTTTAAAAAAAAAGCGTTGACATTTCGTGCAAATGGTCTCCTAAATTATTGTCAAGAAGATAGGTTTTGTCAATTCGTGCGCATTGTCTCCTTAGGAGGATATTAGCATGAAATGTCAAAGCATATTTTTATGAAAACATAAGCAAAAATAACATCGATTTGTCGTCTGCTGAATTTGCCCATGGATTGGTTAAGGCCATATAATACGTTTTTGATCAACTCGGTGACAAACTTAGATCTAGATATAAGCTATACGTATAAGCTTGTATGTGTTAGTTTCTGCTTCCATTCAGTCTTACAACCGTGTTTATTTAACTCTTTCGGCGCCAAGTTTCAGACTACATTTGTCATCTTTTTTTTAAACAAACTATCGACTGGAAAAAAAAAATATATGTAAAATTAAAAGACTGAATGCCATAGATCAAGATGAGACGGCTCATTGAGATCTACGCTGTTTGCAAAAGCCTATTATTATTATCGCCTGTGGCAGTGAAAGAATTAACATCACAACTACAGAAGAAGGCATTTTGATTATTTTTTCAAAGAAAATAGGTCTTGATATTTCATGTGAATTGCTTGCTAAGCAGACGATTCACATTATATATCAAGACATTATATATATATATATATATATATATATATATATATATATATATATATATATATATATATATATATATATATATATATATATATATATATATAATAATAATAACAGACTGTCGTCTGTTTTCTCTGAGAAGAATGAAAAATAATTTTCGTTGCGCGCAAATTATTATTTGCTCTGCACCGAATGAATTCTGTTGTTGTGAACAAGAATTCCATGGAACTGGATACAACCGGTAGATTTTTTCTTTAAAGGGAGACAATTTTTGTGACTTCCGGTTTGCTCTGCGGCACAAAATTCCTCGTCTGAAGATAGGTCTTCACTAAAAAGAAAGAGAATTTACTCTCTTCACTAAAAGGAAAGAATTTGCCCCCTTTGGGAGCAAATTCTTACCTTTCAGTGTAGATTCTGGTTGGGGATGGGGGGGGTGGGGGCAATTTTGAAATAGTTACCTGCCCTTCCCTGAAAATGCATCGTTTTCTCTTAAACTTATTTGATTTTACACTCCGCATGCTGGGTATAACTTTCAGTGGAAGGCAGTGTAATATTTTTCTTGTTGTTGTATTCAGAAAATAGGGTTTTGCAGTTTCTGCAAACTTTCTCCTTTCAATTCTGTTATCTGGGAAAAAATATAAGAACATAAAAACGTTATATGTATGATGCATCCGTCTGCTGTAAGTGTCCAGAAAGTGTTTAACACTTTCGGTGCCAAAGTTCAGACGACATTTGTCGTCTGCTTTTTTATTATCGCTTGAAAAGACGTTTATAATGTAAAGTTGAAAGACTGAATCATCTGGATCTGTGCTGTTTGTAAAAGCCTATTATTTTCGCCTGTGTTAGTGAAAGAGTTAAGCTGCTTTCATTACATAGTTTATATGAACTTTACCGGAGAAAGACACTTTTAAGACATTACTATACCCCATGTACTGTCCTACCTTATAAACTTGACACGTAAATTAAATATCCGTTGCAGGTAAAATAGGTTAATTTGATAGCACAATGAAAAGTTGTACCACCTTGAACCCGTTTTGTTTAACCCTGAAAGGGTTAATCTTAACTGCAGTAGACGACATTTTGATTTTTATGCCCCCGCCACGACGTGGAGGAGGGAATATAGTTTTACCCTCCGTCATACGTCCGTGTGGCCCGTCCATGTGTCATCCGTTCGTCCGTCACACTTAATAGTACTGTTCGTGCTTCTGCAACTTTTCCTACAGTTTTCAAGGTTATGGTTTGAAACTTGTTTCATAGTAAGGAAATAGACTGTCAGAGCATGTGCATAAAGGTCACAAATTCTGATCGAATTATTATTATTAGAGTTGCATACTCTTGATTTGCTTGGAAAATGTGTCTTATATACATGGCATAGTAGGGTTTGTGTCCTCGCAACTTATCCTACAGTTTTCAAGATAATAATTTGAAACTTACAGCATACATGTAGCAAGAATATCGACTAGGCTTATGCATAAAGGCCACAAAATTGTGATCAAATTATTATTGGTATAGTAACATACGCTTGATTTATTTAGAGAATTTGCCTTACAAATATGGCATAGTAGGGTTCGTTGTCTCCATCTCCGCAACTTTTCCTACATTTTTTTTTTTTTTTTTTTTTTTTTTTTTTTTTTGGTGGGGTGGTGGGGGGGGGGGGGGGGGGAGAGGTTATCGCCATCAGATTTTACAATACCGCATTTCAACTATCCGTTCAGTTGAAATACCTTCCTAACTACCTAAAATCACCCCCAAAAGAGTTCCCTGCTAACGCTGATAACGCTAAATTCTGCATGTAAACATATTAGCTTTATACACTCCGATACTTATAATAGCGAATAAATAAACAAAAGCAAAGAAAACATCAAACTTTTTGAAGAAATAAGATTAAAATGGTATCCAGTACAATATCTGAGGAGGAATACGGATACTCCAGAACTCAAGTAAAGCACACCAATCTACAGCGTTGTCTAACAAGCAGAGGTGAGTTTAAGAATTTGCAATAGAGCGGAGCTCCCGCAATGAGACACAGAATCGAGGTGGGGAGGGTTAAAATCCACAAGGTGCGAGGCATTTACTCACCTATTAAATATTCTGCGTTGCCTCTTTTCTTTTACTTATCTAGTGTCATGGTAAAAGCTGAGCGAAAGGTATTGCTGGAATTGACCAATTTCCTGCCAACACAATGCTATCTGGTGATTGAATTGTTTCCCTTGTATAGCCTTAGTAACGTATTAGCTAAGTTGTTTCCCTTAGTAACGTGTATACACTGATCTGCAAATGTATACATTAAACGAAAGGCAACCAGAAATCCTGCTCCATAATAATCTCTGAAAAAAAAAGTTACCCTAGCCGCGGTCCTACTAACCACAGAAAAAGAGCAGAGAAGAGGCTAGTCTCAGGCTGTCTTTTGGCACAACAAAGATGGCAGCCTACGCGAATAAAATGCTTGTATGTAACCAAACATATGGGAATGTTGATATTGGCGGGTTTGACTGTAAAGAGATAAGGATCTGAAATCTTGAGCATCTTTAACGAATTTCTTTGTGTCGTCTGTTACGGGGCGAACTGAGTCGTCCGTCACATTGGTATTTGTAACCGGTGAGCGGTTCGCATGTAAAAATCGGCGAGGGAGGTATCAGTTTCCCATTAGTGGAGTGAATAGAGATATCTCTATTTAAATGAAATCGAGGTATCAGTATTTGAAATGTAGCTATCTCTAATTGACTCCTCCGTCAGAAGGCTATAACCATGCCCGTGCGTAAATCTTTAGACAAACAATACGTAATACCTGTATTTGTCAATGAAAACTGCATTCGTACCTGTATTTATCAATGAAAAAGTACATAGGTAATATTGCTTGTCTAAGCAATAACATTAACCTTAACTGGTAAGCTATTTTGTTTGGTCAGATTTCGGTGTCATTTACTGGTCAGGTGATTTCACGGAGGACTCAGATGAAATGCGGATATCTATATTATGATCGAAAATAGAGATGCCTGTTTCAAATACCAATATCGTCACTTCAGTTATAGATCTCTCTATTTCAATTAGTTATCTGCATTTCAATTAAAGGTATTTGTAATTCCAAAAAAAAAAAAAAAAAATACAGATATATACATTTATAAAAAGAGATATTTGAAATGCAGATATCTGCATTGAATAGGTAAAACCCCAAACTGGTTACCATTATTGACTATTGTTTATGAAATGCTTTTTTTTTTAATTTCAACTTAACTCCCAACCAGATCAGGAGCTCGGGCAACCGCTCCCGTAGCACTCCCAGTGCTTTGATTAAGATAATGGTTTGAAACTTGCACGATAGGATGGATATAGACTGAGCATGTACATAAAGGTCAAACAACTCTGATCGAATTATTATTGGCAGATTAACGTACCCTTGATGTACTTAATAAATTGTCTTATACACACGGCATGGTAGGGTTTGAGTCTCTGCAACTCCTCCTACAGTTTTCAAGGTAAGGGTTTGAAACTCGCACCATAGTAAGGACATAGACTGTGCCTGTGCATAAAAATCACAAAACTCTGGTCGAAAGTTTATTGTTAGAGTAACATACTCTTGATTTACTTAGAAAGTTTGTACTATACGCATGATATAGTACGGTTCGTGTCTCCGCAAATCCTCCTACAGTTTTCAAGATAATGATTTGAAACTTGCAGCAAAGCAAGAATCTGCACAAAGGTCACAGAACTCTGCTCGAATTATTATTGTTAAAGTAAAATATCCTTGATGTACTTAGAAAGTTTGTCTTATACGCATGACATAGTATGGTTCGTGTCTCCGCAACTTCTACAGTTTTCAAGATAATGAGCTGAAACTTGCAGCAAAGTAAGAATATACTCGTAAGTTTGGCATGTGCATAAAGGTCACAAAACTCTCATCCAATTTTTATTGCTAGCGCTACATACCCTTGGTTTACTTAGAAATATGGCCTTGTACACATGGTATAGTAGGGTTCGTCTCCGCAACTTCTCCTACAGTTTTCAAGATAATGAGTTGAAACTTACAGCAAAGCAAGGATATAGGCTGGGCATATACATAAGTGTCACAGAACTCTGATCAAATATTTATTGCTGGAGATAAATACCTTGATTTTGCTTAGAAATCCTGCCTTATACACATGGTGTAGTAAGGTTAATGTCCGAGCAACTTATACAGCTTTTAAGATAATGATTTGAAAGTTGTAGCAAAGTAAAAACTATAGGCATGGCATATGCATGTAGGTCACAGAACTCTGGTCAAATTTTTATTGCTAGAGTTACATACTCTTGGTTAACTTAAAATAATGATAAAATTACTCTTTTGTTCCTTGTTCAGAATAATTAATCTACAAAGCCAAACTGGCAGTATCGGGGGCTTTTATACCCTTTAGGGATCTTCTAGTTTTTGTTGTTGTTTTTTTTTTTTTTTTTTTTTTTTTTTTTTTGTTTGTTTTTTTTTTTGTTTTTGTTGGTTTTTTTTGTTTGTTTTATTTTTGTTTTTTTATTTCTTTATTTTTATTTATTCATTTTTTATCTTGCTTTTTCTATTCAGAGAGAATAAAGCTTGACATCTTATGTAATTCGTCTCACATGAAATGCTGCCAAGCACGGAACCCCGAGAAGGGACATGATGGTTTTATGATTTAAGATGTTCCGACAATTTAATATTTTGTTCGGACAAGATAATTATGTTGTTCGGACAACATACTATCCTGTTCGGACAACTTAATATTTTGTTCGCACAAGATAAGCATGTTGTTCGGGTGACACATTATCTTAAGAACTTAATGCCTTGTTCGTAAAAAAATAATCAACTTGTTCGGACGACTTATCTTGTTTGGCCAACATGATGACTTTATATGTAGTTCGCACAAGATAATTAACTTGATCGGACGACTTGATATCTTATTCGGCCTACAACATAATATCTTGTTCCGACGACTTAAAATCTTGTTAGAGATTACCAGCGTCTTCGGGCTAAAGCTGCAGAAACAGACTGGGACGCACTGCGTCATGAAAACCTAGATATCTATGCAATAAATATCACTTCTCAAATCTTATCTATAGCAAATGACTGATACCCAACAAAGTTATCAGAATAAAACCGACAGACCCACCCTGGTTGACAACTCATATCAAATGTTTTATCAGGAAACGTAAAAGAGCTTATAAAAAAGCATTACGAACAGATTCAGCAATTCATTGGGCAAAATTTAAAAGATTACGAAACCAAGTTACCACAATGATAAGACAGTCGAAACAAGCTCTCACGGACAAAATTGCTGAAAAACTTAAATCAGACAATCTTTCTTCTCGTAGCTGGTGGTCCATACTTAAATCCTTTATTGCACCATCCTCAAACTCATCCTTACCACCACTTGATCACAATGGCAGATTGTATACTGAAGACCAAGAAAAAGCTAACCTCCTCAATTATTTCTTCTGTGAACAAACTGTACTCAATGATCAAAACGCTGCATTACCAAATCTCACACCATATACTGTTGCAACTCCACTCATCAATTTAATATTGAGGCCGGACGAAGTCCAATCCGTATTAAAGTCTCTTGCTGACGGAAAAGCCTCAGGTCCAAACGGGTTGAACAACAAAGTTCTTAGGGAACTTGCAAGCGAAATCTCTGAACCCCTCTGCTCTTTTTTTAATTATTCCTTAAGCCTTGGTTCTTCTCCGACACCCTATAAAGACGCTAACCTTTCTCATATTCCTAAAAAAGGTGACCTATCTCTCTTAACTAATCACAGACCTGTCTCCTTGTTAAATTCTGAGTCCAAAGTGTTTGAACGCCTTGTTTTTAAACATCTCTTTAATCATCTAAGCGACAATAACATTCTCACTCCTCTACAATCTGGATTTATTCCGGGTGATTCAACTGTTAACCAGTTAACCTTTCTCTACAACACATTCTGTCGGGCTCTGGACGAAGGTAAAGAAATAAGAGTGGTCTTTTGTGATATCAAAAAGGCTTTTGATCGTGTCTGGCATGCAGGACTTTTACATAAACTTCACGCATGTGGTATCTCGGGTATCCTTCTTGACTGGTTCAAAGACTACTTATCACAAAGAAGACAGAGGGTAGTACTTCCTGGGGTTTTCTCCGACTGGGCTTATACCCACGCCGGGGTTCCTCAGGGCTCTGTTTTAGGACCCTTACTCTTTCTCTACATTAACGACATCGTTATCGACATTGGTTCCAATATTCGTCTCTTTGCGGACGATACTAGCCTATATATTGTAGTAACGGATCCAGACACGTCTGCAGAACTCCTTACTTCAGACCTTGTAAAAATTGAAGACTGGGCTGAAAAATGGCTAGTTACCTTTCAGCCTCCGAAAACAAATTCTCTCGTTATTTCTCGTAAAGTAAACAAACCTGCACATCCTCTACTCTTCATGCAAAACCAAGAAATCAAAGAAGGTGACTCGCATAAACATCTTGGACTATACTTTTCTAATGACGGAACATGGCATCATCAGATACACTACATAAAAGACAAGGCGTGGACAAGAATTAACACAATGCGAAAACTCAAGTTCAAATTAGACCGCAAATTACTTGAAATAATATACACTGCTTTTATATGCCCAATTCTAGAATATGGAGATGTCGTCTGGGACAACTGTGCCCAGGTCGAAAAAGACGAGTTAGAAAAGATACAGCATGGAGCTGCTCGAATAGCTACTGGAACTACACGCTTGATATCCATAAACAATCTTTACAATGAAATTAAATGGGATTCACTGCAGGAAAGACGAAATGACCACAAGCTTTCTCTGTTCTTTAAAATGAAAAACAACTTGACACCAACTTATCTTTCTTCTCTAGTCCCAGAGAGCGTAGGACAAACATCTAGGTACAACTTACGGAACTCCAATGACCTTCTAACTATAAATGTGCGAACATCTCTATACTCTAACTCCTTTCTACCATCCACCGTTAGGGATTGGAATAATCTGACACCAGAGGAAAGACAAGTTGACTCTTTAAACATGTTTAAACAGTTCTTAAACAGAGACAGAGAAAAGGTCCCAAAGTATTTCTATGGCGGCAGCAGAAGAGGTCAACTGCTCCATACATTCCTTCGAACAAACTGCAGTAGCCTGAGTAACGATCTGTTCCTTAAAAACATAACAGAATCTCCGCTCTGTCAGTGCGGCAGAATAGAGAACGCGTATCATTTCTTCTTTGATTGTCCCCTTTACGCTCGCCAACATATAGAACTGTTCACTAGCCTTTCACAACACCACAACTTAACACTTAATCTTCTGCTGTTCGGAGATGCCTTACAGTCAGATGACATCAATTCATCGATATTTGAGAAAGTTCAAAAGTACATCATTGACACAAAGAGGTTCGAGTAGTAAATTATCAGATACAAAAGGAAATATCTGTCGAGCGAATGCATACATAAATCAATGTACCATTCCACCATTTCCCCAGGTCCGTGGATGAGCATCCAGTCCCTTTATAAACGTCTTTTTGTCTCTCATTTCTGTTATATATACTATCCCATACTTTTTCAATCCCTTTCGAAACTTCTTACAATTGATGCGATTCATTTTGTCTGAATCTAATAAAACTTAAACATGTGGCACAAAAATCTATATAGAGCAGTAAGAAGAAGTTCGATTTTCTGTATTTATATGTACACTCTTGTTTTCAATTTTATGTTAAATGTATTACTCATGTTTCACACATCTAACTGAGTAGTAGATCTACGGCATCTAGGTAACATCTTGATGTTCCATTAGGAGAAGAACTATATAAGCATATTTGCTTACGTTCAAATCCTGTTCACATTTATATTATCACATGTTTTTTATATGCTGTACAAAGAGATTTGAAATAAATATGTTTAAACCAAAATCTTGTTCGGACAACTTGTTTATCTTGTGCGAACAACATATGAAACATAGTCGTGCTACTGTCCAAAAATGCCGAATGTTTGACCGTTCATCCGTCATATTGTAACAAGATACAGCCAATCCGAGGGCCTGATAGTCGTCAGAACAATATATTAAATCATGAGAACAGCATAACGTATATTACGTTGTGCGAACAAGATATTGGGTTGTCCGAAAAAGATATTATATCGTTGGAAAAACATAATTATTTTGTGCGAATAATCTATTATGCTGTCCGACCCAGAAAATAAAGTAGTACGGGTGACTAAATTTCTTGCCCGTACAACTTATTTTCTTGTGTGAACAACATATTAAGTCGTCCGAACAATAAACTTATTTTGTCGGAACAAATCACTAAGTTGTCCGAACAAGTTATTAAGTCGACCGAACAACATACTAAGTTGTCGCAACAACTTAAAAAACTAGAGGTGTTTTTAACAAAAAACACATGTCTCCTCCAAGCTGCCACTCACATACAGAAAGTTTACCCACACTAATTGTTTATCATCATTGCAGGCCCGTACGCAGAGTGGTCGCAGGGGGTGCGAACCCTTTCTCTGGGAAAATTATATGTAGTCTGCATGTCGTCTGATCATGTTTACATTTCTATAGATTTTCATGAGCATATCCTGAATGGTTTTCAACTTATACAGCGGATACAAAACCACTATTGTAATATAGACAAGAGTTACGCTTCTTGTCGTCCGCACGTCGTCTGATGATGTTTTATATATCTATGAAGTTTTATGAAACTACCCAGACCGGTTTTCGATTTATAGAGCGGACACGCAACTACTGTCAAATTTCTAAGGGGAATAGCTCCAAAAATATATGAATAAGAATTATGGTTCTTGTGGTCTGTACGTCGTCTGATGATGCTTTACATTTCTATGAAGTTCCATGAAAACGTCGTGAATGGTTTTAAAGTTATAGAACGGACCCGAAAAGACCATTTCAAATTTCGTAGGGGAATAACTTTAAAAATTTATAGACAGGAGTTGCGGTTCTTGTGGTCTGCACGTCGTCTGATGATGCTTTGTATTTCTATGAAGTTCATGATACTATCTTGAATGATTTTCAAGTTAAAGAGTGGGCACGAAATTACCTTTGTCAAATTTTAAAGGGGAATAACTCTAAAATGTATAGAAAAGAGTTATGGTTCTTGTGGTCTGCATGTCGTCTCATAATGCTGTATATTTCTATGACGTTTCATGAGAATAACTTCAACGGTTCTCAATTTATAGAACGGGCACGATTTTGTAACAGACAGACGTACGAACAGACAATCAAGGCAAAAACAAGATGTCTCCGCCATTTCAAGGACGGGGTGAGGGGATGGGGGAGACATAATAAAACATATGTCCCTTCCCGAATTCCGTAGTCAAGTCTAATTTCCTCTGATATAATAATAATGATAATAATTATAATAATAATAATAATAATAATAATAATAATAGTAAAACAGAATGTCGTACGCTCCAATTTCGTTTAGCACTTTAAGAGTTGAATTCTATTTTTCTTTTAAGTAGCTATAACCACAACCATGACAACGACAATACACACATGCAGTATATATAAAAGCAAACCAGAAATAAGTCTAAAGACCAAAATTAATATGTTTCTCACAGAAGATTCAAATGTATGCGTGGTATTGTCGCCATATATGGGAAATGGGGAGGATTTTGGTAACTAAGCATGTTAACCCATTTGTGCTGAGTGGACTCTTCTATTTCAACTCTTTGGACCGGTCCATTTCCAAGATAAGGGGTGTTTGATTCGTTTTTATCATTACCATGTTTTATAGAAATGACTGCATTCATTGCAAATAGTGTATACCCTGATCAGACGCCGCGTTCCTATGACGTTTCCAAGGGGTTTACAATATATGCCTATGTTCCTTTTATGGACCGCTTGGCATAAATGGGTAACGACGGCTTTATACAGTCAAAAGGTTGTTAGAAGTACATGCAAAAAAAAAAAAAAAAAAAAAATATGGAAAGCTGGTTAAGAAGCAGCAAAAATTCTACTCCCGTCCCCTGTAATGTAGACCACCTTGTGTACTTATTTTCACTATGCATTTATGGGATTGTTGGGGAGCGGGGTGGGGGCAAGGCTTGGGGACACGCAGGTACACATCACATAGACTTGTTAACATAATGCGATGGAGCATTAATACAACTACTTATTTTTCAAGCTTAAACATACTTTGAGATATTAAACTCTTAGACAGTGTAGAACATATCTCTATAATAATTGATAATAATTTCCGTCATCATTGCATGGCCCCAGCCGAGCAACCTGAACTGCCTGCTCGCGGCCTTGCTCGCCGAGCAAAATATCAGGTCAGAACTGTTCGCCGCAGTAGATATGCCCGATGGAACCTAAAATCCACAACTAATCAATTAACGCTACGGTTCATGATCCCGAGGAACTCATGGATTATCTAGTTTATTCAGAAAACTGTCCATTTAGGCATAAGTATGTGGCTGTAAACTTAATTTACCTTCGCACATTAGTACATACATTATACTTCAGCTGATATTTTCAATAAAAAATTGTATATTTAGTTTTGATTACTTAAAATTCTTTGAACAATATATCATAAATTCTAAGCATTTTTCTATTCACTTTCTGAAGAAAAATTGAAGTTTTAAAGTGCATATCAGTTTAAAATTTGTCTGGTAATAAAAGGGGAAAATTTATTAAATCATAATGATCAGATTGTCTTTTTTAATAGATGTCAAGCTTATGTTTTATTCCACACGTGTGGAATAAAACATAAGCTTGACATCTATTAGTATGCAAAATAGTATCAAACTATTCCTGACCGTTTGAGCATCATGACCTTTTTTATATTTTCCCATTTTTATATGCTTCGGCTTAACCTCCTTAAATTAGTCTAAAATTTCAATATTCGTTGGCTACATCTAATGTGCATCTAATAGTACGTAAAAAATTATAAAGATATTCCAAGCAGTTTAAGACTTAAAGCCATTTCTACAAAATGATAACGGACACTTTCACAAACTATACCGGACAAAAACATTTGAGTGGATGGGATACCTTTAGCCTTGGTTGATTAAAATGGCATTTGGCATACCCAATGCCTAGGTTTAACTATCAGTATACAAAATATTATCACATAGTGGCCTAAATTCCCAACATTCAGCATGAAATATCTCGCGATGCAGATGGTCTACATGCATGCAAATGTGATAAATCAGTTATACCATGGTTCTGCGCATGTACGTGCGATAATGCACTCGCTCACGCTCGTGCATTATCGCATCGTACATGCGCACGAACCATGGTATACCCAAAACCTCGACAATAACCATGGTTTATCTATAACTTATCCAAACGATTCGGATAGATAAAGCATTATAGTCATTTTCATGCTTTCCCGGAGTTTTATGCCTCGGCTCTGTAATTGAATCTGAAATTGTTCATGTTTAAGGGCTACATCTAATTGACATCTATAAGTATGCCACATATTGTAAAAATGTTATAAGCTTTTAGGATTATAGCCACTTTCACAAATTGATAGCGGATGGACGGACAGACGGACACTGAGCTTATAGGGCACTATTCGTAAGTTAACCTCTTGGTTGACTTTACTGCGGCTCATGCAAAAACCTTTCACCTGAGAAGATTATCTTAGTTCTATACAATTTTGTAAATACAATCGACTCTTGTTATTTCGACTTCGCTTATTTCGAACCGCTTATCTCGAAGTGAGAATGTGGTCCCTGTTTAAACTGTGAAAAGCTAATAACAGGTAACAAAATATTGTGGAAAACAGGAGAAAGAACCAATTTGTGCTAACATCGAAATCTAACAACTGGTGAAAAAATATTGTGGAAAAGAGGAGAAAATGCCCCTAAGGAGCAATTTCTCCTCTTTTCCACAAAATGCTCAATATATCTCTAACTCTGGTAGTCAAATGACATATTCATTTTTGAGATTTGGTTGTTCGATTTACTTTTTCCTGAATTCTGCAAATCTGATATGTCGAGGTACGGATATCTCGAAGTATTTCAGAGAGTCCCTTGGATTTCGAGATAACGAAAGACGACTGTATCACATCGGAAGATTAATTTCAAGTCAACACCGCTGGACATGTGCTAGTACCGAAGTATCGTCACCATCGTTGGAACACTGATAACAGGAAATTATACTCTCGGCCACTTAAGTCTACTAACAGTGGCACTGACCCAGTAGTCCTGAGTAAAACAAAATGTAATGTAAGCAGATATGAACTTCACCGAACCCATTTTATGACGATTCGACTCTTCTACCACAATGCTTTGGACTGATCCATTTCTAACAGGAGGGGTTTCTGATTAGTTTTTATTATTACCATAATTTATAAAATACCCCTGTACGTTTTGCAAAAGGTGTTGACCCTGATCAGACGCCGTGTTCTGCGGCATCTGATGTGGGTCTGCATTATTGGGATTATCGGAAAAGATGGCGTGACGTCATCACTTTTCATATGGGTAACTCTTACGATACAAATCAATGGCGGACGGATTACACACCATACAGAGATCTATGCCAAAAGCCTCCAGTTCTTTATTTTGACCAATAATTTTTACTTATTACATGTAATGTTTCAAATACGAACTATAAAACAATTATGTTTTGCTACTTTCTTATTTCTTCGTAATAAATTTAAACTTATTAAACGCTTCATATCCCTCAAAATAGACCTTTTTTTTTTATCCAAGGAAGGTTTAATAAATTGATATATGGTATTAATACAATCATAAAATGAGGCATCTGATAGCCTGTAAAATTTCAGTTAGTCTCTCGTTCTTGAACTAGATCAAAAATGAAATGATTTTTTATCGTATCTCTGAATTAATGTTGCCAATTTTAATTCAAAGATACGATAAAAAATCATTTCATTTTTTATCCAGAATTCAAAGATACGATAAAAAATCATTTCATTTTTGATCCAGTTCAGAAACAAAAAGACTAGCTGAAATTTTACAGACTGTCAGATGCGACATTTTATGACTGTATTAATACCATATGTCAATTTATTAAACCTTTCTTGGCTAAAAAAAGTCTATTTTTGAGGGATATGGAGCCTTTAACTTGTGCATCAGAAATGCAATTCAGCCGGTGTGACTATTCATGCCTATATAATTTTGACCCCCGTAAACCCCACTTTTATATAGTAAAACTGGGGTTTACAGGGGTATACATTATTTTTCTTATTTCTGCTCAAAAGCATAGATTGTGGGTACTCGTCTAACGAGTACACACAATCTATGTTTTGGGCAGAAATATGAAAAATATCAGAATTTTTTATCTGAAAATTTTCGTTGTTTTTGACGGTAAAATTTTCAGTATATTTGAATAGGCATATTTTCGTAATGCATCCTCCTTAAGACTGTGGTATAAGATATTCAAACAGTTGCAACAAAAATAAATAAAGACAACATATTAAAAGCATAATATTTTGTTTCCGTTTTTCGTTACTGTAAACCAATTGCAACAAAGGTAAATTACAGACAAGAAATCATAACTCATAGAAATGTGATTTTTTTTTCTGCTTTTGCGCAGTTTCGAACTAGCACTTGCCTGATCACTGGTGTTACCACCTAGACCACTAGGCTGTTAGGCCCAATAGTAATCATACCAAATGAACGGTTTTGTCAATTTACACAATGGGGATATTAAAGGGACTTAACTACATGTACGATATTCTACACGACTCTTGGGTGCCTAAGTATGTTTGTTAGCCTCTTTACAGTAATATAAACATACCGTGTTTTTGCTATGCATTACGAAAACATGCCTATTCAAATATACTGAAAATCTGACCACCAAAAAATTAAAATTTTCCGATGAAAAATACTGATATTTTTCAGATTTTTGTTCAAAACATAGATTGTTGGTACTCGTTAGAACCGCCTCGGCGAGGCGGTTCTAACGAGTACCCACAATCTATGTTTTTGAGCAGAAATAAGATAAATAATGTATACCCCTGTAAACCCCAGTTTTACTATATAAAAGTGGGGTTTAAGGGGGTCAGAATTATATACGTATGTTTTCGTGATGACAAGAATTTGTCGTCTGTCGATTTAATCTACAGCACAAGGTTAGAATATATATGAGGTGTCGAATACAGTTGTGTCCTTGGCCAACCCATTAAACTGGGTGGACTCTACTACCTAAACTTTCAAGACAGGTCCAGTTCCAAGGGGTGTCTGGGTAGTTCTTTTATAATTTTTACAGAAGTTCCTGTACGTATTGAAAATAATGTAGATCTTGATCAGATGCCGCATTTTGCGGCGTCTGATCTGGGTCTGCACTGTTTGCCAGTTACCCTTCTGGGGATCTCTAGGCTAACATGGGTTGTATAGATGACGAGCTTGTATGCTTAAGTCCAAAATAAAACTTCTGCTTTGTTCTGTTAACCAAGCACAAGACTGTATCAATACAAAGATTTATTAAGCTTCTATCTCAACATTTTTTTTCATGTTATACTCGTACAATGTACATACACGTTCAAGGAAGGACAAGTCGTTTCTTTAAATAGAGTTAAAAAGAAAACTCGTGCAATGCTATATACTTAACGTACTTTTCAGCAAAGCAGTCATAATATCTATTATTCGACCGACCTGTCCTTCATATTTTTTATATACATTATTTAAAGAGGATACACAATTAGCTTCAAAAGATAGTCAACCTTGTGGTCCTCTATATCATACTAATATAAAATACATACATATAATCATGTCTAACATTTTTATTAAATTTCATCCTTAATGGCTTATTGTGAGCAATCTCATCAGGATCTACACTGTTTGCATAGGTATCTCATTCTGTCTGCAAGGTTGAAAAGGGTTAACAAACAGCTTACTTTAAGTGAATTCATTTCTTCAAACCTTATTTATTTGGTCCTTTGTCCGTCCATCAGTTGTATTAATCATAATATTCGGACAGCCAAGTCTAGGTAAACGGGGTAGATCCAGAAAATCTGGGTCTAGTTGTTTAAAACTAACGATGTCGTTAGTTAACGATTCGTTAAAATTTACATCAAGTGTTATGCAAATACGCTGAGAATTTTTGCTGAAAATATGTGAGCAGCCTTTGCAGTGCAAAAGCTACTCACATTTTTTCAGCAAAAAATATCAGAATATAGTATATTGAATCCGCTAAAACAGTTAACGAAATGACCCTTAACGAGCTCGTTAAGCTAACGACGCTTTGAACAACTGGGCCCTGAACTCTTTGCCATTCCGCTTACACTATTTATCATTTCTTCAGAAATCATTCTTGCCGTTGATTGTTCTCGATATAATCAACGTTAAAGAACTCCGATAGCTACCTAAATTTACTACCAGGGCCCGGTTGTTCAAAACGTCGTTAGCTTAACGAGCTCGTTAAGGGTCATTTCGTTAACTGTTTTAGCGGATTCAATACACAATATTCTGATATTTTTTGCTAAAAAAATGTGAGTAGCTTTTGCATTGCAAAAGCTACTCACATTTTTTCAGCAAAAAAATTCAGCATATTTGCGTATCACTCGATGTAAATTTTAACGAATCGTTAACTAACGACATCTTTAGCTTTGAACAACTGGGCCCAGAAATTTGATCGATGAAGTAAGCACATATATAAACAAAAAAGATGCGTTGTATGTAACCGACTATTACAGACAAACCACAGAGTTGGAGTAGTGTTATGTTTTAAATGATGCCATGTTTCATATACTTTCAAAATATCACGTCTACTTTCAACAATCTACTCCACTGACTTGAAAGAAACGACGATGATGATGATGATGATAATGATGATTATGATGATGTCGACAGCGACGACGACGACGACGATGATGATGATGATGCGAGCACATGCCGTAGTTATAGTTATATTTTAGTTATTTACATGAGTACATATATCGAGAATTTTTTTCAGAAGCGCGAGCACATTTGTTCTTAGCCCAGCCAGCATTTCTCACAAATCCACATCGGCCACTATCGGCCGATAACGGCCCGATTCAGGTTTATGCAGAATGCTTACTGGGAGGATGCTCATAAGGGTATTTATGTTACAATTACCACATTTTGTCCTCGCTCAACATATACGATGTAGCATTCTACACAGTCGATCGACAATACCCGTTAAAGTTTCATTTTTAATAGCATTGCATATTTATTTAAAGTGTGTTTAGTTTATCTTTGGTGCCGCTTCATGTATATTTTTGTTAGAAGATCAAACGAAACGTTTAGAATGTATTATGAATTGTTGGACCTGAGAAAATAAAGCTTCATTCTCTACCACATGCAGGGGCATCAGCTATACCATAAAGAGCCTGATTAGTGTTAAGAGTGGGTAGTTCGAAAGATACCTTCTTCTGATGACTGCATAGTTTGTGCATTGGAAAAAGAAGTGATGGGTACTTTCAAATCCCCATATGAATATGTTGGACTAGGGATGATATTTTTCATGTAGAGATGCGCATTTAAGGCACTGCATTCCATTTTGAGTCTTGTATGCAAGATCTGGCCAATGCGATAGCCAGTATTGTAATATTTAGGAGGTTTTTTCTTTTTTTCTTTTTTTTAAAGATTATTATTAAGTCGATATTTGAACGAAACAACAGATGGTGCGGTCTTAATCTCGTCAGACAGATCATTTCAGGCACGTATTGTTGATGGAATGACTGAGTTATAAAACAGGCTTGTTCGCGCAATGCAAAGAACAACAATGCGATCGCTGGAATTTCTCAAGTTATGTGTAGTATTTTGAATAATTGGTGGGATAAGAGATTGGAGATATTCAGGTGTAAGGCCGTTTACCATTTTATAAAAGATAATTAGTTTGTGCTTCTCGTGCCTAGCTTGTAGAGATTCCCAGCCGATGTCATCAAGGAGGTTCTTTATGCTACAAAGTTTTGTTCCACCTGTTATAATTCGCGCTGCTTCGTTGTGTACTGCTTCTAATTGCTTTTTACTTTCTACAGAGGTGTTGTCCCAAACTGCGTCACTATATTCAAGCAAGGGTCTAATAAATGAGATATAATGTTTTTCGGGGGCATCGCTGTTAATTTTAAATTTCAGTGAACGTAAAAAATTTAGTCTAATCCAGGCGGCTGCTGTGATATTGTTGATATCTTCAGCCCAATTGCAGTTATTGGTGAACGTCAAGCCTAAGTGCTTTACCGCCTTTCTGACAAGGGGTCTACTATAAAAGGAAAGGATTTGCTCTCCATGAGAGCTACCTTTTTCCTTTTACAGTTAACTCCATTTCGGCAACGGTCTGGGAGAGAAAAGCAACAATTCATAAAAGTTCTTTCTATTGTAAGAAATGGCGTAAAATCTCCCAAAATTCATCCAGTCCACAAAATATTTCTCCCATGGAGTGACCAGATTTTTTAAATACTGAATCTGTCCAAAAACATTTATTCAAAAAGGTTTAGAAGGCCTTCGTTTTCAGGAAAGCAAACAGGAAGTCTACAATGATGTTCTCTTCTAAAAATGGCAGAACATCTACCAATTATGTCCAGTCCTCTTAAAGGCAGTAGGGGCTATTTGCAACTAGATGTCATTTATATAGTCCAAACGGGGTCCCATCGTAAATATGATGAGAACGACCTACAGGATTTGCTATTCAGAGTTTCAGTTTTTATTCACACCCCGACTTGCACCAGTGGCACATCAAAATACAATAAAGAAAAAGAGTCTAATTCAGAAACCCAGGGGTCGGATCCGTACTGACCATAATCTTCTCTCTTCCAATGTGCTCATAGATTACTGTCACGGTCAGTCTTTGGTGTGAAATGTCTGCCAAGCCGAGCCCATGTAGTTATACAAGGAATAAACAATTTATCGTAGCATATATTAAATAACAAAAAAGATCACACTTAATCCTTTCAGTCCTGACACATTTGCAAATAGTGCAAATCCAGATAAGATGGCTCGTAATGAACCGTCTCATCAGGATCTACACTGTTTGCCATTCATTTTTTACTGATTTCCTTTTTTGCAATAATGGACATGGCCAAATCCAAAAAAGTAAGAATATTGTTAAATCTATGAAGACGTGTCTTTATTAAGGTTAGTTTTAGAGTTGAGACTTGTATCCACCTCCACAACAAATTTGCTCTTTGTAGTTGACATAGGCTTTATAAACAGAGAGAGAGAGAGAGAGAGAGAGAGAGAGAGAGAGAGAGACGCGCATGAATAGAAACATTTCTCAAGAACATGGGAATAGTAGAAACTCAGATGAGCCTGTATCCCCGCATAAAGACCCTATTGTTAGTCATTAAATCAAAATTGTTCAATTAACTTAAAGCCTTAAAGCAGATAATGAAAGCCCAGAATAGTCTTTTAGAATGTTTTCAGTAGTTTACATATATACACGCACGCACACTTGTGCTTGTCTGCGTGCTTCAAAAAGAAAACAAATAAAATATCTAATTTAAACTGGTGTTTGTAAAATACTATGCCCCCAACTGCCTGACTCTAACACTGCTTGACTCCAACACTGCTTGCCCATGACGATAACAACAGTACAAATATATGAGATTTTAATGTTATTTTATCAAAGGGAAATAACTCTAAAACAGGAGATAACTGGGATAAGAAAAAAATGCGGGTCACCTATTTTTTCATGAGGAATCAAAATATGAAATTTCAAAAACATTAGCATACATGCTTCTAAACTTATGCTACACACAATAAAGCAATGACATTAAATGGCCAGAAATTGCGAAGGGCCATAACTCCAACATTTCATTTAATTGGTTCAAAATTTAATCAGGTGATATCCTCCTCAATCCCAATCAGTATACCAAATACCATGGCTCTGGCTTAAATACTTTTTGAGATATCTTGCTGACAAGGTCAAAATGCCTAGAACTACAAAGGGCCATAACTACGTCAATTTGTCATGGAATTCCCTAAAAATTAATTCAGGTAATCTCCACATCATTCCCAATCAGCATATAATATTTCAAGATCCTAGTTTAAGTACTTTCTTAGACATCTTGCTGACAAGTTCAAAATGCGCTGAACTGCAAAGGGCCGTAACTTTATCAATATTTTCACGGAATTCTCTCAAAATATAATCAGGTAATTTACACATCATTCCCACTTACTATATCGAATTTCAAGAATCCAACTTAAATACTTTTCAAGATATCTTGCTCACAAGATTTAATTCTGATTTTTTTCAAAGGGGCATAACTCTAAAACAAACATGCTAGACAAGAAAACAATATGGGTCAGCTATTTTTTCATTGGGAACCCAAATATAAAATTTCAAAACCCTAGCATGCATGGTTCTTAAGATATGGCATGCACAAAAAAGCTTGACGAACGGACAAACAGATGGATGGACAAATGAAGGCAAAATAATATGCCCCATCAATTTCATTTGAAACTGGAGGCATGATCAGGTCATCTACTCATCGTTACCAAACTATTCATCAAGTTTCAAGGCTCCAGCTTCAATAGTTTGTTTTTTTTTTCGATATTTTGCTGACAAGGGAAACATGCCCAAATTTACAAAGGGACATTAATTACGAAATATTTTTCAGAATTTATTAAAAAGTTAATCAGGTCATCTACTCATCATTACCAATCAATTCACCAAGTTTCAAGTCTCTAGCTCTGACAGTTTTTGAGATATTTTGCTGACAAGATAAAAATGCCCAAAATAACAAAGGGCCATAACTCAATAAGTATTTTTTCAAAATTTATTCAAAAGTTAATCAGGTTGTCTACTCATCATTACAAATCCATTCACCATATTTCATGGCTCTAGCTCTAACAATTTTTGAGATATTTTGCTGACAAGGTAAAAATGCCAAAAATCACAAAGGGCCGTAACTCAAGAAGTATTTTTCAAAATGTCTTCAAAAGTTAATCAGGTTGTCTACTTATTACTACCAGTCTATTCATCAAGGCTCTAGCTCCAATGGTTTTTCAGATATTTTGCTGACAAGGTAAAAATACCCCAAATTACAAAGGGTCATAACTCATGAAGTATTTTTCAGAATTTCTTCAAAAGTTAATCAGATCATATACTCATCACTACAAATCCATTTACTAAGTTTCAAGGCTCCAGCTCTAACAGTTTTTGAGATATTTTGCTGACAAGGTAAAAAATAAAATTTCTTCAAAGTTAATCAGGTTGTCTACTCATCACTACCAGTCTATTTTACAAGTTTCAAGGCTCTAGTTCTAACGGTTTTTGCTGAAGGTAAAAATGCCCAAAATTACAAAGGGCCATAATTCATGAAGTGTTTTATCAGAATGTCTTCAAGAGTTAGTCAAGTCATCTACTCATCACTACAAATCCATTTACTAAGTTTCAAGGCGCTAGCTCTAACAGTTTTTGAGATATTTTGCTGACAAGGTAAAAGTGCCCCAAATTACAAAGGGGCATAACTCAAGAAGTACATATCAAAATTTCTTCAAAAGTTAATCAGGTTGTCTACTCATTACTACCAGTCTATTCATCAAGTTTCCAGGCTCCAGCTTCAATATTTTTTTAGATATTTTGCTGACGAGGTTAAAATGCCCAAAATTACAATGGGCCATCACTCATGAAGTATTTTTCAGAATTTCTTCAAAAGTTAACCAGGTCATCTACTCATCATTACAAAAACATTTACTAAGTTTCAAGGCTCAAGCTCTAACAGTTTTTGAGATATTTTGCTGACAAGGCAAAAATGCCCACAATTACAAAGGGCCGCTACTCAAGAAGTTTTTTTTTCAAAATTTCTTCAAAAGTTAATCAGGTTGTGTTCTTATCATCACTACCAGTCTATTCATTAAGTTTCAAGGCTCTAGCTCTAATGGTTTTTGAGATATTTTGCTGACAAGGTAAAAATGCCCAAAATTACAAAGGGCCGTAACTCATGAAGTATTTTTCAGAATTTCTTCAAAAGTTAATCAGGTTGTGTACTCGTCACTACAAATCCATTTACTAAGTTTCAAGGCTCTAGCTCTAACAGTTTTTGAGATAGTTTTCTGACAAGGTAAAAATGCCCAAAATTACAAAGGGCCATAACTCAAGAAGTATTTTTCAAAATTTTATCGAAAGTTAAACAGGTTGTCTACTCATCACTACCAGTCTATTTAACAAGTTTCAAGGCTCTAGCTAAATAGTTTTTTGAGATATTTTGCTGACAAAATTGCGTCCATACTTTTTCAAAGGGCCATGACTCAGAAAGTGGGCATAATCCTGTCAAGAAAGAAAAAACCTGTCAGCTATTTTTCATGAGGAATCCATATAAGAAATTTAAAAACAGTAGCTTTACGGTTCTAAAGTTATGCTATGCATCAAAAAGCGTGACGAACGGACGGGCGGACGGACGGACGGACGAACAACCCAGACGCATTTTGCCCCTCCAACTTCTTTGAAGTTGGGGGCATAATAAAGAATGCCAGCAATTAGAAGCAGTACACAACGAAAGAATGCCAGTATATACAGTAAAACTTCAATGGCCCCAACTCGTTTTTTGGATCCCTGGAAAATTTGCAAGAAAAACAAGTACATGTACAGTTGAACCTCAGTAGCTCGAACACCGATGGCTCGCATGGTTAATTCGAACTCGGTTTTGAGTCCCTATAAAATTCTTCCAATAGATCAAGAAAACAAATATTTAGGGAAATTTTTTCTTATTTATCATGAAATTGTATGTTGCGTAAACATTAGAAACGCCTCATCGAGGTGATTTTAAAAAGTACACTCAACATCCAATTTTTGTGTAGAAAATTGAAAATATTTATCTAAATTATCGCAATTTTCTTCCTGACCCGGCGCTATGATCTACCCTCAGTTGTTTGAGTTACCGATGAATATCTGGAACAAAGTTCTGTGGTTCCGAATATGTTCGAGCCATTGAATTCCGACTGTATCTAGGGATATTTAAGGAAACTTTTCGTATCTCAGTGAAACTGTGTGTTGTCAGTACATACAGTCGAACCTCAATGGCTCGAACATCTTTGGGACCAAGGATATTCGCTCGAGACATGGGTAGTTCGAGCCATTGAGGTTTGATCACCAGTTCAGGAAGCAAATAGCGATAATTTAGGGGAAATCTTTTCTATTTTCCATGATAAAATAAGAAAAAATCCCTAAATATTTGTTTTCTTGAGCTATTGGAAGGATTTTGTAGGGACTGAAAAAAGAGCTGGAATCGTCCAGGGTAAACGAGCCATCCGGGTTCGAGCCACTGAGGTTATACTGTATTAGAATTGCCCTATCGAGGCGATTCTGATGAGCACACTCAACATGATACTACTTTAAAGAAGCTCGAAAAGACATCTCTAAGCTATCCCCATTTGCCTCTTAACTTGGCGCAAGGATTAACCTTCAGTGGCTCGAACTAACCATGTCTAGAACAAACCCTTATGGTCCAAAAGCGGTTCGACTGTAGTAGAATGGCTATTGTTTTGAAATTGTTATTCACGTTTTATTAAGCTCTCCAAGCACTTCCTGACATTTTCTGGTGTACAATCTCGATATGGTCCTAAACCTTTAAATTTTACAATGCCATTCTCGATTATGTATAGTGCTTCCGGGAACGAGCCGTACTCATAAAGTGATTCATTGTCCATGGTATCAATGAGGACAGGGCATGGGACTCCTGATTCTTTAAGCATTTTTGCTGCAGATATGCGCTCTTCAATAGTTGTGTGCTGCTTTAAAAAATCGTAGCTGTCTCCAGGCAATAGCCAACCATCTGATGGATGAGCCTCTGTGACATAAACTGTAATAAAGTCAGCATGCTTGTCGAAATCGGTCACAATCTGGTTAAATTGGTCCAAAGTCGACATGAATGGTCCTCAAGACATGCTGCCGAAGTTCACCACAAGAGGACGCCCTTCTTTCTGGAAATCCAACAACTTCTTTTTCACTTTATCTAATGTAAGAATGTCTATATTTCGAGCTTCTAGTCCAACTTTTAGGGGACAAATGAAACGTAAGTACTGAAGCCGCAGCAGCGTTAGAAAAGCTTTATATGACATATTTAGTGAATTACGTTTATCTAAGTACCTTTGAAGTTTTTCTGGTAAAAATATTCTGGGTAGATTATTTAATAATCTTAAGAGGACTGAGCCCACACAAAGTATCATCGTATAAATACTGGCCGTAAGTACGGCTAATACAGCCGCTCGTAACGTCCAAAGAATGGTTGCCATGGCCGTTGTATTACTCTTTGTACATCTCCTAGAAAATAATATAATATGAATAAAAGCACAGCAAGCATAATACCCTGCCATAGCAATTATTTGTTCATGTATTAAAGTTATCGTTGCGAAAATGTCTGGAAAGAAAATGACGGAGGGACAGATAACATCCTTAACCAGATCTTGATAATATCAATGGACAGATAACAATCCTAAACCAGAACTTGATAATATAAATGCATATAGCAAGTTTGGTTAAAAGGCCATGTTATTTACTTAAGTTATCATTCGGAAACCAAAATATGGGCGTGTCTCGGGCAGATAACTCTGTAGACATTTGATGAAATTTGCCCATTAGCAATTCCAAACAGATCTCCTTAATGTCAATGCATACAGCAAGTTTGGTTAAAATCCCTTGTTATTTACTCAAGTTAGTGTCCGGAAACGAAAATATGGGCGTGTGTCGAGCAGATAACTCCGTAAAAATATGACGAAATTTGCCCATTAGCAATTCCAAACCAGACCTTCACAATACCAATGCACATACTAAGTTTGGTGAAAATCCATTGATGTTTACTCAAGTTATCACCTGGAAAAGAAAAACGGACGGACGTACGACGGACGGACAGACACACGGACGTCCAACGTGAAACCATAATACCCCGCCACTATTGTGTAGCGGGGTATAAAAAGGTAAAGCAGCGTATTATTCCTTCCCATGCTGATTAAATTAAGATGACATGCCCACTTTTTATTTAGGCCAATCTGATTACTTGATCCGGATTGTTCTATAAATATACAGTTGACTCTCGTTATTTCGACCTCGCTTATCATGAATAACCGCTTATCTCGAAGTGAAAATCTGGTCCCTGCCTAAACATGAAAATCTAACAACAGGTAAAAAAACATTGTGAAAAAGAGGAGAAATTGCTCCTAAGGAGCAATTTCTCCTCTTTTCCACAATATTTTCAATATCTTTAACTTCAAGAGTCCAGTTAACATATATTTGTCAAATGTGGTTGTTCGAGTTATTTTTTCCTCAGTTCTGCAAATCTGATATGTCGAGGTACGGATATCTCGAAGTATTTCAGAGAGTCCCGTGGAATTCGAGATAACGAGAGTCGACTGTACTTACTTTACGGCAAGCAGATCCAGATCAGCTGGCTTCTTCAGAAGTCAACTGAGCTGGACCTACACTGCTTGCAAAGGCAGGGTATATCCGGGTTCAGCAGGACCAGGGTTAACCTTAATATATTCGGACGTAAGAAAGGCTTTGTTTTATCTTTATTTCATTACATAATGTGTTTGGATATTTGTTAGAATCGCTTCAGTGATTAGTCCTGTGTCAAAGGCGCAAGTTTCCCCAACAAGACTGCCCTAAACCTTGGGACCACCGTGGATAATGGACAGAGGGGTGACCTGTCGGCGGCCCATACATGGCAGCTATCTTAGACTTCCGACAGGAACGATTTAGCTATTTTTGATCTGCAAGTCACCCTTATACTTCATACAAAGCTTTATTCCTTTTGCCTTTCGGTTCAGGATTTCAGAATAGATTTTCAAGCCATGAAAATTTCCGATCTTCCAATTTTTGATCAGTTACTGTTTTTGGTTTGTTTTGTGTTTTTCAACTTAAAAGAATTTTTTGTTTTCGCAATAAAAACATTGTGTACGCCTCCGCAAAGTGCTTCTAATGAGTACCCACAACATGTTTCAGTAGATATATAAAAAGAAACATTTCTACCACTCTTATCTGGAGCTATGTCAATAGCATGGAGAAATAGTCAAAAAGCATCAATAAAACAATTAAGGTGACTTGATACGTGTGGTAGACTTCCCGCTATTTTTGCAAGGGAGACAACTTTTGCCATTTCCGGATCCCGAGGTAATAAAACTTTTTTCATGCTCAACTCAGCTGAGCATGAATTTTTTCCTGCATATAAATCTCAAGTTACTAACAATTTCAAATTCTTTCTTGCTAAACAGAGCTGAGCACGAAAAGTTCTCTGCTAATAAATATGAAAATGCCAACTATTGTTGGAATTTTCATATTTATTAGCAGAGAAATTTTCATGCTCAGCTGAGTTGAGCATGAAAAAGTTTTATAACCTCGGACCCTGTTTGCTTTACTATACATCATATCCTTCTGAAAAGGTATTTACAATAAAAGAAAAGAATGTGCTCTCGTGTAGCAATTGCTTTCGGTTTTGAGTAAACACCTTTTCCGATGGCAAGCAAATTAATTTTGACACAGTTGCCTCCCCTGAAAGTGCATCCCTGCTACTTATGATGTATTTATATTTTCATACAAACTGACCCCTGTGGCATCAGAGACGGTCTTCTAATGTGCGAACAGACGTACACCTGAACAAGTGATCTAGTAGACTTGCCTGCCTCACGAAGGTCCGAATATTTTTATATCTATCATGCCTTATCCTGTTTAGTCAGATATTTTTTTTATACTGACAGTCAGTCAACCAATCAAATTACTAGTCTCCTAAACAGTGACTGCCAATTGGAGAGCTTGTTACACCAGAATAAGGATATTAAAGACAGACGACAAAATGTTATGTAATCAAACAGCAACTTATTGCAGAAGCCCGTTATCAGTCAGCATCATGTTATTTTCTGCAGTACGTTTCATATTATTATGTCAAATAATTCATTAGGCCAAGGGAAAACTATCGAATCTATTAGAGTCTTGATAAATCAAGATGGAAAAAATCCCGCGTGAGCTAATGTGACCGTAAATCTTACGGCCTTCAAATAACTTTGATAACACCCCAAAGCAACTTCCATCATTATTCAACGAGAGTAAAAAGGTCCAGTACTAGGCTTTAATAATTGCATAACAGTTTTATACTTATTTAGCGCGCAATTTGACTAGTGGAGAGTACTTTAAAAGCGACACTTATACTTTGGTTAATCCACTGAGCAGGAATGTCGGAACTGTTTTGTACGCACAAATGTTTAGAGTGAGATAATTTACCTATACGTAAGTTCTCAATGTAAATATGACTAGTAGGAATGATAAGAAATGAATTTCATTTTTGTGGATTTTATCGCTGTGTGAACTCCGGCGGATCACGTTACAAACTGAACATAAAGAACATAAAGCCGTGGGCATTATGTTCTTTATGTTCAGTTTGTGAGTAATTCGCCGGCGTTTACACGTCGATAAAATTCACAAAACCTCGCCATTATGTTCTTTATGTTCATTTTGTGAGTGATTTGCTGGCGTTTACACATCGATAAAATCCACAAAAAATTAAATGCATTCCTATAACACCATATAGACCACGTGCCGGTGACAGCAAAATAATTTTGCATATGCGAACTGCGAAGATACAGATCAGCTTGCGTATCAGCGCAGTCTGGTCTTTGTATTCGTTGTTCTTTCTTTGGATTCACCGTCAACTGTAGATTGTTAATGTGGACAGCGAAGACTGGTGGAAAAAGGCGAATGCACAGGCTTATCGGAGCGTTCGTTATAAATGCAAATCATCAAACATTTATTTTGTTGTCCGACCAAATCAATTATACTGAGACAAAAACTTACCTTGAGCTTCACTCCAGCATATATGACAAGTCTTCTCGCAAATATTGCAATTTTGGCCTAGAGAAGTAACATTTATAACCGTTTTGGTGTAGTGTACTGGTTATTAAACTTAGACAAAAAAGCCAATCGCTATCTATGTCATGAATTAGAACACTGAAAATCCTATCTCGATTAGAGTAGCTAATACAAAATCCTAATAATTGTATTGTTTACATACAATTCAGATTTGATAAGCGTCACAAATTTCTTTTTTCATTCGCGCCACAACGTCAGAAAAATGTACCTTCCGCCATATGCTCCCAGTGAAGATTCAGATCAAACTAGGTACAGTCGAACCTCGATATCTCGAACTCGCTTATTTCGAATTACCGCTTATCTCGTAGTGAAAACCTGGTCCCTGTTTTAACATGAAACTATGACAACAGGTAACAAAATAATGTGGAAAAGAGGAGAAATTGCTCCTGAGGAGCAATTTCTCCTCTTTTCCACATTATTTTATACATATATTTCTAACTTCAGGAGTCAAATATTCATTTGTTAAATATGGTTGTTCAATTTATTGTTTTCCTCATTCTCTCAACTCTGATATGTCGAGGTACGGATATCTCGAAGTGTTTCAGTGAGTCCTTTGGAATTCGAGATAACAAGAGTCGACTGTATTTGCTCTGTCTGATCGGAATCTTCACTTTCTGACGTTGCAAATATTCCACACTGAAAATAAAGTCGACTCTCTTTATCTCAAAGTCCAGTGGACTCTCTGAAATACTTTGGATATGGTATAAGATTTATCAAACATAGCATTTCTTAAAAAAAAAATTCATATTACTGAATCTGGAAATTTTTCCTAAGATCCAATAAGCATGTTTATCACATTTCGTGATGGCGTCACTTGATCCACGCAGTTTCATTTGAAGTTTATTCTTTATTAGGAGACTTGTCCTACGCTTTTCACACATTTTGTGCTCAGCGTAGACCAAGCTTTTTGTGAAAGCTTATACTTGTGGCTATAGGTGCACTTGTACACTCTCAATGACAGTTTTTTTGTTTGTTTGTTTGTTTTGTTTGTTTGTTTTTTTTTTGTTTGTTTGTTGTTGTTTTTTTTGTTTTTGTTTTTTGTTTGTTTGTTTTTTTTTTTTTTTTTTTTTTTTTTTTTTTTTTTTTTTTTTCTTTGTTATTATTATTTTTTTTTTTTTTTTTTTATTTTGTTATTCAAGGCGATTTTTCTTTTGTACAATCAAGTGTGCTCTTGGTTAACCTTCAAAACGCTAATGCACAACTGCAGCACATTTCCTAAGTATGCCTATTAAAAAATATAGAAAATTTCACAACCAAAAAAAATGAAAGTTTTCAGATAAAAATTCTGATTTCATATTTTTATTGCCAAATCTATCTCATTTCCCATATTATATGGGGACAATGTCAGTATCATTCCAAAAACACGCCTATTCAATTATATTGAGAAGTTTGCCATCTAAAAATGAAAACTTTCAGATGAAAAATTCTGGTAGTTTTCATATTTCTGCTCAAAACACAGATTGTACGTACTCGTTAGAACCGCCTCGCCGAGGCGGTTCTAACGAGTACCCACAATCTATGTTTTTGAACAGAAGTTAGAAAAAATAATGTATACCCCTGTAAATCCCAGTTTTACTATATAAAAGTGGGGTTTAAGGGGATCAAAATTATATAGGTATGTTTTCGTGATGAGACTATATTATTTATTTTATTTTTAATTCTTTATTTGTTTATTTATTTATTTTTTTACTCATTTGTATTTTCTGTTAAATAAGGCTTGACATTTCATATGATTTGTCTGCCTAGCAGACATGAAATGTCAAGTCTTATTTTCTTAGAGAATTAATCTAAAATAAATAGAATGCCGTTTGCTGCTTAAAGGATTTACAAAATAAGTAGTCACGGTAAAACAAGTATGATCAAATAACAAGACAAATATTTATTAAGCTTTAGTTCCATATTTACTCATATTACACATACTCGTATAAAAGAGGACAAGCATTACACATACCCGTATAAAAGAGGACAAGCCGTTAATTCCAATAGAGTTTGAAACTTCATGCAATGCTACGTACATCGTGTACTTTTCAGCAAAGCAGTCATTTTATCTATTACTTTAACGGGTTAGTCCTTTATGTGGACATGTCTAACACATTTTGTACGATTTTTAAACGAAAAAAAGCTGAATGAAATGGAAATCATATTATCGATTCAGGCTCATTATGAAAACAAGCCTATTCAAATATACAGTAAGTTTTACCACCAAAACATGAAAATTTTCAGATAAAAAATTCTGATAAATTTGAAATTTCTGCTCTAAACATAGATTGTGGGTACTCTTTAGAACCGCCTCGGCGTAGCGGTTGTAACGAATACTCACAATCTATGTTTTTGAGCCGAAATAAAAAAAATAATATATACCTCTGTAAACCCCTGTTTTTGTATATAAAAGTGGGTTTAAGGGGGTCAACATTATACAGGCATGTTTTCGTGATGTTGTGGTGACAACATAGTAAAAGTGAACCTTTGTCCTGCTGAATAAATTAAAATGCCACACCCATTTCTAATTTTCAACCAATCAGATTACTTGATCCAGATTGTTGATATTAATTCACATACTTAATGGCAATCAGTGTAGATCCAGATCAGTTGGCTTCTTCAGAAGCCAACTGATCTGGATCCATACTGTTGGCAAAGGCTGGATATATCCGGGTTCAGCAGGACTAGGGTTAATGACTCAAACACCGATGGCTCATTTGCCGTTCCTGATTCGAACTCGTTTTGGGTCCCTAGGAAATTCTTCCCATTGGTCTAGAAAATAATGTTAATATCAAACTATATATATTGTGCAATCATCAAGGCGAGTCTAATAAGTACATTCAGCATACCATTATTTCATAGATCATGTGACAGCTATGATCTCACAATCAGCATCAAAAAGACTGAGGTAATATATCAGCCAGCACCTGGAAAGCCTTACAAGGAGCCTACCATCACAGTGAAAGGTCAACGACTGCAAGTGGTAGACAAGTTCACCTACCTTGGAAGCACATTGTCTAGAGTTGTGCACATTGATGATGAAGTCAATGCTAGAATTGCCAAAGCTAGTGCAGCATTTGGCCAGCTACGTGGAAGTATTTGGGACCGAAGTGGAATCAGACTTGACACAAAGCTGAAAGTATATATATCGGTAGTGCTGCCAACACTATTATACGCATACGAAACTTGGACAGTATACCAACGGCATGCCAAAAGACTGAACCACTTCCATACAAGCTGTCTTAGAAACTTCTAAAGATCAAGTGGCAAGACAGGATTCCAGACACAGAAGTCCTGAAAAGAGCAGGGATGCAGAGTATACATACTCTTCTGAAACTGGCACAGTTAAGATGGACAGGCCATGTCACCAGAATGCCTGATGAACGTTTGCCAAAGAAAATCCTCTAGGGAGAACTTCAAGTAGGAAAACGCTCCCATGGTGGTCAGAAGAAGCGATACAAGGACACCCTCAAAGCCTCCCTTAAAGACTTCAACATACCAACAGAATCATGGGGACAGATTGCACAAGATCGTACAAAGTGGCGAGGCCTCATAAAAAGGGGAGCTGGTGAATACGAAGCAAAAAGAATCAGCGAAGCTGAGCAGAAACGTGCACAGCGGAAAGCCAGAGCTAAGGCGTCACCAACAGAGCTTTCTTCCTCAGATCTCTCTTGTTCTATTTGCAACAGGCAGTTTAGAGCTAAGATTGCTCTTATCAGCCATCTTAGAACACACAAATAATAACACATCACACAGTTGATTAGGATTGGTCATTGTCAGTAACGACAGACGAACAAGAATTTCATAGATCGCAAACACAGCCCCTAAATTACCCCCATTTGCTTCCCGACCTGGCGCTATGATTAACCCACAGTGCCTCGAACTACCAATGTCTAGAACAAATTTTCGTGGTCCCAAAGATGTTCGAACAATTGTATATCGCTCATTTTCCGTTGCAGTCATCAATTTGTACCCTAAATATTCCGACAAACAGGCCTGAGCAAACAGTGCAGACTGTAAACGAGTTTCTAAAGGAGCAGTTTGGTCAGGGACTACATTCTTTGTCATTCAGTTTGAAGTGTTTGTCAATACTTCAGGCTCGATTTTGCACCGAATTATCACCTCCTTGTCAATAGTTGTTTTATATCTAGCAAACAGTATTGATTACTATTTATAACACCTACGTTATAAACAGCTTTGGTTGTCACTTGCGTTTCAAGCAGAATTTAGCAGTTTCATACTTCAAGTTTAGTTTTGATCCAGTGATGAAAATAATCATCAAGGCTTGTTGCTAGAAATAGTTACGATTGCCTGGTAATATATGTAATACTCTACCCACCCAACCCCGTTATCTTTTTAACAAGGACTCTGATTACGAGGATAATAATAGTCTGTTTCCGGTGGTGCATACACACCCACCCTTACCTCTACCCCCCCCGCTCCCCCCCCCCCCCCCCCAACGTTCAAGCATGTATACACACACATCCATCCTAGTCTACCTGCTTCATTACGAAAACATGCTTATTCAAATATACTGAAAATGTTACCACAAAAAAATAAAGAATGTCAATTTTCAGATAATAAAAATCTGGTATTTCTGCTCAAAACATAGATTGTTGATACTCGTTAGAACCGTCTCGGCAAGGCGGTTCTAACGAGTACCCACAATCTATGTTTTTGAGCAGAAATAAGAAAAATAATGCATACTCCTGTGAACCCCAGTTTTACTATATAAATGTGGGGTTTAAGGGGGTCAAAATTATATAGGTATGTTTTCGTGATGTCAAAAACAATAGAAAGAAACTCAGATTTAAATAAAACAATATAAGCCACATGGGCCACAAAGTGAGAAAACATTACTTCGGACATGTGCGCCCAGCTAAAATTCAGGGCCCAGTTGTTCAAAGCGTCGTTAGCTTAACGAGCTCGATAGTGGTCAAAATGTTAACTGCTCTAGTAAATACAATATCTTATTCACAAGTATTTTTGCTGAAAAAAAAAATGTGAGTAGCTTTTGCAAATGCAAAACCTACTCACATTTTTTTCAGCAAAAATACTAGCATATATGCCATATTAAATGATCAAAGTTTTCACGATATGTTAACCAACGATATCGTTAGTTTTGAACAACTGGGTGCAGATGAGCCTGCGCATTCGCATAGTCTGATCAGAATCTTCAATGGACGCGTTTATGATGCAAAGTTTCTTCATGCGGATACGAAGACTCTGGTCAGACTGCACAGATGTTGACGCTCACATCATTATATCACACTATTATTGTTGCTTTTTAATTGTTATTTATGTTTAATGAAGCTTTCCAACCACTTCCTGACATTTTCTGGTTGATATTCGTCATATGGTCCTAAACCTTTAAATTTTACAACGCCATTTTCTATTATGTATAGTGCTTCCGGGAACGAGCCATACTGATTCAGTGATTCATTGTCCATGGTATCCATGACGACAGGGCATGGGATTCCGGATTCGTCAAGCATTTTTGCAGCAGATACGCGCTCTTCAATAGTCTTATGTTGCTTTAAATAACTGTATTTATTTGCATTTATTGCCCAACCATCTGACGGATGAGCTTCGGTGATGTAAACTGTAACAAAGTCAGCATGTTTGTCGAAATCGGTCACAATTTGATTGAATTGGTCCAATGTCGACATAAATGGTCCTCATGACATGCTGCCGAAGTTTACAACCAGAGGGCGTCCTTCTTTCTGGAAATCCAGCAGCTTCTTTTTCACTTTATCTAATGTAAGAATGTCTATATTTGGAGCCTCTAGTCCAACTTTTAACGGGCAAACTAAATGCAAGTACTGAAATTGCAGCAGGGTACGAAATGTCTCATGTGTCACATTCACCAAAACACTTTTATCAGAATATCTTCGAAGTTTTTCTGGTAGCAAAATTCTAGGCATATTCTGCAGTACTTTTAAGGTGATCTCGCGAATACATAATATCACCATATACATACTGGCTGTCGGTACGGCTAATACAGCCGCTCGTAATATCCAAAGTGTGGATGCCATGGTCGTTGTATTACCCTCTGTACATCTCCCTGAAAAGAGGCAGTAATAAAATGCGCCGTGTCAAGCGAAACTGTGCTTTCAAACATGAGCAATATGCGCAGATTCACATCACCCTGAGCATGCACAAGTATCATCCCGGCCTTTGCTCTGCATTCATACATTCTGTAGTATCCAATGATTCTGTAAGCGGACAGTGAAGGCTCTGATCAGACTGCGCTAATGCGCAGGCTGATCTGGGCCATCGCTATCCGCATATGCCCTAAGACATTTTACCATGGCTCGGCCCACATTATAATATAATAATAATACTATAAAAATGCTAAGCTTGGTGGATAAAAATTGCAGCAGACGACATTATGAAATACTTTTTTCACAGGTGATCTCCGAAAAATAAAACAAGATCAATATTAGAACGTCGTTTGCTATAAGTAAAAAACATACATGTAGTTTTTCAGCATAGGGAATTCGGTGCGTTGTGTTTGTGAACGTTACAGCATCGCACATACATTACGGTAAATATTACCACCCACCCTCTCTACCTCCTTTCCCCTTGTGCTATGAGACCGATCCTAGAGTTTTCGAATTTCGCAATTTTGCATTAGGACAAACAGCGGTCATAAACACATACACATAAGAATCGACATTAAAAATATAAGTAAAGGTACCCAGGAAATGCCATTATCACGAAACAAGGCTTTCTCGGAACCTCGAAAACAGAAGCCATCATGAAAACACGCCAATATAAATTTAACCCCCTTAAACCCAACTTTAATACAGTAAAACTGATGTTTACATGGTATACATTAATTTTCTTATTTCTGCTTAAAAACATAGATTGTGGGTACTCGTTAGAACCGCCTCGTCGAGGCGGTTCTAACAGGCACCCACAATTTATGTTTTACTGAGAAATATGAAAACTACCAGAATTTTTCATCTGAAAGTTTTCATTTTCTGGTGGTAAAATTTTCAGTATATTTGATAAGGCGTGTTCTCGTAACCGATGATGATCATACAATAACAGAACAAACGACGCACGAACAAAGAAGGACTGAAACAGAGGACATTGGGGGTTTAAGGGGGTCAAAATTATATAGGTATGTTTTCGTGATAAAAAAAAAAACTCCTTGTGGCTTAACCAGTTCAACTTATACCTGGCCCTTAATTCTGATGATGCTCAAAATTACAAATATATGCTCGGTCCGCAGTGGGGTCCTCTATATCATCAATGAAAGATCAAAGTGAAACACTTATAACCACAATAACTATGGTGAAACAAAGCAAAGGGCTCGTTGACGATATGTTAACCATAAGCAGGAAAACGATGGACCGACCATAGTTATTTACAGTCAGGCACCAACCTTATGAAACAGATTGGGAAGGGAAGCAAATTTACCAATCATATTTGTGTTAATAGCCATGTATGCACTTTGCCGCAGAATATCCATGTTGTAAGCTATCTTTTTGTGGGGACTGACAGATTTTATCGTGCTAAAGAGAATTCTATGACTAATAAAAGTGTTTTATGTCTTACCTTGTGTCATTTTGTTCTTGTGTTTTTTTTTCAGTCCTTTTAGCACTACGGTTATCTCGCTTTGGGAAGAGAGAGCTAATCTTAGTGCTTTTCGTACGTTTGTTCGATTTTTGCTTGTTCAGATTTGTCTGTTTCTTCTTCCTCTTTGTGTCTGGGAAGGGCTGCGGTTTGTGTTTGTGGCACTCCCTGGACATTTCTCTTACTTTTTATATGCCCATTTGAAAAACGGGACGTATTATGTTACGGGTATTTTCGTTTCCGGCTAACTCCTCCTACAGTTTACATCCGATCAAGCTGAAACTTGGTATATAGTTAGACCATGATGTGGCGCAGCGCATATTGTTTCGGGGTTACAGTCTACCAAATGTTTACAGAGTTATGCCCCTTAAAAAAATTCTGTAATCTTTTCATTCCCGGTTAACTTCTCCTACATTTTACATCCAATCATGCTGAAACTTCATATATCGTTAGACCATGATGTGGAGCAACGCATATTATTTCGAGGTTACAGTCCACCAAATATTAGCAGAGTTATAACCCTTTGAAAATTTCAGTTGACTTTTCGTTTCCGGCTAACTCCTCCAAAAGTTTACATCCGATCAAGCTGAAACTTGATTTGTAGTTAGATCATGATGCGGAGCAGCGCATATTGCTTCAAGTTTACAGTCCACCAAATATTAGCAGAGTTATACCCCTTTGAAGATTTCTATTAATTTTTCGTTTCTTGCTAAATCCTCTTACAGTTTACATCCAATCAAACTGAAACTTCATGTACAGTTAGACCATGATGTGTTGCAGCGCATATTGTTTCGCAGGTGCAGTCCACCAAATATTAGTTGCACAATGATGTGGAGCAGCGCATATTATTTCAAGGTTACAGTGCATCAAATATTGGCAGAGTTATGCCCCTTTGAAAATTTCAGTAAACTTTTCGTTTCCGGCTAAATCCTCCTACAGTTTACATCCTATCAAGCTGAAATTTTATTTGTAGTTAGACCATGATGTGAAGTAGCGGATATTATTTCAAGGTTACAGTCCATCAAATATTAGCAGAGTTGAACCCCGATGAAAATTTCTATTAATTTCTATTATTTTTTTGTTTCCGTCTAAATCCTTCTATGATTTATATCCGATCAAGCTGAAACTTCATAAATAGTTACACGATGATGTGGAGCAGCACATATGATTTCGAGGTTACAGTGCACCAAATATTTGCAGATTTATGCCCCTTTGAAAGTTTTTGTAAACTTTTCACAGCATATTGTTTAGAGGTAATAGTGTGCAAATTTTATTTTATAATAGGTATATTTTTTGCAAATAACTAAAGTTTTGGTCATATGGGCAAGATATTGATTATTTCTTCTTTTTTTTCTTCTTCTTCTTTTATTAGATTTGCAAGGAAAGATTGTCATTATTAAATCTTTATGAATACATAATTCTTTTTGGATTTTTTAATACTCTTCTGATTTGGCTCCCTTGAAGAACAAAAATAAAATCAGTATTAAACAAGTTAAAGGTTTACATTTTTTTTTTTTTTTTTTTTTTTTTTTGTTGTTGTTGTTGTTGTTGTTGTTGTTTATTTTTGTTTTGTTATTGTTTGGTCCGATATTGAAGTATAGGAAAAACAAATCAGCCAAAGGCTTATACGAGCTTATGGTATAGTCATGCTTCTGTGGTGTGTCCTCTGTCAGAAAGCATTCTCCCTAGAAGCAGCAAACTTTTCCCTATTTTCCCAGGAGGGAAACTGTAGAGTTTCAGTTTTTCTGCTGCTGTGAGCTTGAAAATTAGGTCAAGATCACCAAAGCCTAATCAATTCTTTGTTATGTTCCAATTATATATTCATGAAAATATGGTAAGACTCCAACTATTGATTCAAAAGCTATAGTGTAGAGCAGAAAATGTTACAGAGTTTTCAGTTTTTTCTAATGCTGTGACCTTGAAAATCAGATCAAGATTACCAAAATCTAAATTTGTTATGTATCAATCACATATCCATGCAAATTTGGTAAGAATCCAACCACTGGATCACAAGATTTTGTACAGAAAAGCATGTGGGACGCCGATGCTGACGCCAATGCCAACTCCGACGGGATCCGCATCAAAATCAATATGCCCCCTCCCCATAGGTGGGCGGACATAAATATGTGCTGCGATGACTAGGCACCGAAATCTCATGTTCTATTAGTCTTGAATCCACTAGGAATCCTTCCTTTATTTTATCAGTGGCGTAGAAGAACACAACTATTTTTACGCACACCCAGGACAATTTTGAAAATTATCCCTAGTATCGCTTCCAAAATAGGGCTACTCTTAAAGAAAAGAATTTGCTCCCTCTGGGAGCAAATTCTTTCCTTTAAGAGTAGCCCCTATTTCGGAAGCAATGGAATCTTACCTATAATAGCAGCCACTATGGAAAAGAAGCAAAATATTTGTTAGTTAATATCTCTTATGCAAATAATATTATTTTTTTACGCATGTAACGCATATGTGTAATGAATGCTACGCCTATCTTTTATGATGAAGTACCATAGCTAACATTGCACTAGATAAGCCGATTGTCAAGCTAATTATTTTTTCTTATTTCTTCACAATAAATGTAGGTGCTCACTAGATTGTGTCTTTCCTCTAATTAACGGCAAAAAGATTGCCTTTGGAAACAAAGAACACACTACGGATTAGAAAATGGGAGTCTTGGTTTTATTGAGACTCTTCTTAAGCAGTAATGAAGTTTGCAATACTGCTTACGCCCTATAGCGTATACATGAGCAGAATCCCATTTTCAATTATACCACACATCTATTGAGTGCCCGCAATATACTTTTTGTGGAGAACATTACGAAACCAAGCTTATTCAAATATACTGAAAATTTTACCACAAAAAAAAAAAAAAAAAAAAAAAAAGACAAAAAAATGAAAATTTTCAGATATAAATTCTGAAATTTTCAAATTTCTGCTCATAACATGGATCAAGGGTATTCGTTAGAACCGCCTCGACGAGGCGGTTCCAACGAGTACTTACAGTCTATTTTTTGAGCAGAAATAAGAAAAAATAATGTATACCCCTGTTAACCCTAGTTTTACTATATAAAAGTGGGGTTTATGGGGGGTCAACATTATAAAGGTATGTTTTCATGATGAATAAGAAAACTATCAATACCTTTGGCTAAGGAATGGCTTATTAGAGGCACTTCTAATAAGTACCCACAATACATGTTTTGTGGAGAAATAAGAAAAAGATCAATATCTTGGACTTTGCAAAGGCTTATCTAGAGCTACGGTGAGAACTGTACATTTCACATTGGTGCGTGAACAAGCCACAGCACAGTTCTGGTTGTGGTGCGACTCGAATAATAATACTAAGAACAAAGCACGGCCCCACAGTGCAGTCGGTAGTGCGTCTGATCACGAGTTTTAATCCCAGCCATATAACTCGTTTAAACTGATGAAATAATTTCTGCGTATATAATTATATATGCTTAGAACAAGTACTTACAGTGTTTTTGCTCCGCTTACTATGAAAGAAGTCTTCAGGGAAACATAGAACAATCTTGTAAAGAAGTCAGTTGTACGGCTGTCCTTTTGTGACGTCCTAGCTTGCCTTTAAACCCCAAAAAGTCCTAGCTTTTAAACTCTAACATTTCGAGTTTTATCCTAATTATTTGACAGATCTATCTCAGGGGCGGATCCGTACTTAACCATACTGACTACGTATTTGTAAAGACAGGCCTGAGTAAACAGTGTAAACCAAGTTAAGTCACCGGATCAGGGTCTACACGGTTTGCCAATCATACAGCAATTGTTAGACAAGCAAAAGGTAGAAAGATGACCGCTTTGTTCAAATTGAAGGTCATGTATGATAAAGAGAATATGTTCAAATATTTAGGCTATATACGGCAATATTTTAATCCGGTCAATACCGGTCATTAAACAGGACACTGAAAGTCATATCTCTTGTACGGGTTGATAAAGAAAATTCTTAGGGGTTTATACACAACACAAGACGAAATATTTAGACGTAAACGTCTAAATACCGGCGCAATTTTGTTCATGTTTACTTAGAGATACTGGACAAGGGTATACCAAAGTTTAATTAATTTTCAATGTAACAGTTAAAAACGGACAACAATGAGCTTCTTTAATATATGCTTTTATTAAGCTTTATTAAATATCTTGAATGAAATGAGAATAAATTAGACATTAATCAGACAAGTATATAAAGCCAAAACATTTCGCGTGGAAACACTAAAAAGCGTGAGCGTGCTAAAGAAAAGACCCTTGTGGACTGTACTATATTTCATCAGGTATATAATGCCAAGAAATTTTTCGTGGAAAAAAAAAAAACACGAAAAAAAACAAAAAAACAAAAAAAAACACGTCAGCGTGCAAACCACGTCAGCGTGCAAAATAAAGAACACAAGGGGACTGTACTGTATTTTGTTGTTTGTTTGTTTTTTTTAATCTGAAGATGTTTCATGTTGTATGAAATGTATTATAATATGCTCAATATATGATTCTTGCAACTAATGCCTGCAACGTGTCAAACTCAAACTGATAGAAAAAACCGACCGGTAAGTGAAGACAGCTATGCCAGTTTGAATACGATTGGGCATAGCACTATGTGAAATTATCATGGCAACAACAAAAATAGACCTTGCACCTGAAAAACCCTTTGAGTTTATTTATAAAACACAGGTGGACCATGCACCTGAATGAAGATGGCATGTGCATACACATGTTCTAAATGTGAGTGCTTTTTCGACGACTGATTATCGAGATAGAGGCATTTAAAAACTTTACCGCAGCATAAAAGCACTTCACAGAAGTGTCCCAGACTTTGACCTCTAGCCCCATCCCGAGGCTTGAACCCAGGGTGCATACTTACAGAATCGCAGGAGACCCTCCTATGTACACATGCTCCAAATAGTAATGCTTTCTGTTGCGTGACTGTCGAGATACGGACATTAAAAAAAAACTCTATCGCAGTGTGACGCGCACGTACACGCTTTAGAACAGAAATAACAAAATTGGTAAATACAACTAATAAAGCCAGCCCAACCTGAAACATGTCACCTTGAAGAGACGTACTGAATTTGAAAAAAAAAAAAAATGCCACTGCGTGAGAGTCGAAGATGCTAGCCGTTACACCATAAAACCGATGTAAGTTTGTTACAAAATCGTATCAATATTTACGATGCGGTTTTAAAACTCCTGTGAGAGCTAATCGAACACTCTACCATATGTAAAAATCCAAAGCTATATTAAGTGACCGGCGCGATTCCGTAGATAGTAAAATGGACTTGCTGGAGAAAAGTATCAGGTAAAAAGTGTTAGGGTAATTTGGTATTCAAAAGTTATCAAATTTATCCAAAACTTCCCCTGAAAATGAAATTTGGATTCAAACGGATCTCGGCTGAACGTCACAAATCCCCCTCTGTCTCCGCCCCAGTATCTACATGTACACCTGGACCCTGCAGTTTCACAACCGTGTTTTAATGCTTAACATGCTGAGGAAAATCAGCAGCTTCTTTCCTTTAAGAATAGTTCCCTTTTCAGAAGGGACTTGGTGGGCGAGAAAGCAAACATATTGCTAATTTTCTTGTCAAGAATGGCGAACAAAGCACCAGGTGTATCCATTATCTTAGTCAAGGGTTGGCACTCACCAAAACGGCTGATATTGTCATTAGCCCAAACGGCTGATATGGCGTTTGCCAAAGCAGCTGATATTGGCGTTAGCCAAAACGGCTGATATTGGTGTTAACCAAAGTGGCTGATATTTGTGTTAGCCAAAACGGCTGATATTGGCGTTAGCCAAAACGGCTAATATTGGCGTTAACCAAAACGGCTGATATTGGCGATAGCCAATACGTCTAATATTGGCGGGAATTAGCCAAAACGACTGTAAACAATTAGCAGTCACTTCTTACGATACAGAGCACACTTAAGCATCTTGGTACTATTTGACTCGGAACAATCAAATGCACGCGAACAGTAATGATCCAGAGCAGCAAGAAAAACCACACAACCTTACAGGACATCGGCCACACATCGATATATGCTTCAATATCCAATGGGTTTGTAAGCGGCCAGCGCAGGCCCGATCATATTGTGCATTGCGCAGTCTAATGGGGCATATACTGTCCGCACATGCCCAGAAGACCTTTTTTCTTATTACACAGCTCAGACATTACGAAGACACGACTATTCAAATACAAATGTATATAGAAAATTTCACCTTCAAAAACTGAAAATTTTCAGATAAAAAAACTCTGATATTTTTCATATTTCTGCTCGTAGATTGTGGGTACTCGTTGTGAGTACCCATAATCTATGTTTTTTAGCAGAAATGAGAAAAAATAATGTATATCCATGTTATCCATGTAAATCGAAGTTTTACTATATGAAGGTGGGGTTTAAGGGGGTCAAAATTATAAATGTATGTTTTCGTGATAATTACATATTTAAAGCGATGACAGAAAGCGCATGTCTCGAAGCCCAGTTGTTTTGTGGCGCAGTTCAGTTGGATTATATAAAACAACAACAAAAGAAACGAACACTATTATCAGAGAAAACTGTAAACAAGCAAACACGTTTCCTGCCAGTTAATCAATAAGCAGAAAAAATTGAACCACTACACCGCAACGCCGAAAAACGTTCCTTCTAACGTGTGGCTGGAAGGCTTGAAATAGATTGTGCGTATCAGACTCTTCGTTGTCCGTATGAAAAAAACTTGCATTCTTGGTTATTCAGAATGTAAGCACTGAATATTCTTTCCCATCACTAAAACATGCCTATATAATATTGATCCCCTTAAACCCCATTTTTATATAGTAAAACTGGGGTTTGCAAGGGCATTAGTTTTCTTATTTCTGCTCAAAAACATAGATTGTTGTACTCGTTAGAACCGCCTCGCCGGGGCGGTTCTAACGAGTACCAACAATCTATGTTTTGAGCAGAACTATAAAAAATATATCAGAGTTTTTATCTGAAAATTTTCAGTTTTTTTAGATGAAATTATCTATATATTTGAATAGGCATGTTTTCGTAATGATGCGCAAATGCACAGGCTGATCGAAACCTTCGCTAGGCACACATGTATGAAGATACATGTCTCTCTTTGCGAGAATAAATTAGTTCTTTTCTACCTGTTTCGTAATCAGCTCAGGAATTATTGAACAGATTGTACTGCTGGAATTTTATGTGGTTGATTTTGACCAATTTGCATGCAATCTTCTATTTCGTAGCAGACAAACGACATGCGAGTTGTATTAGTGTACAAATAATGGAGCAACAAAAAGAAACAAGAGGGCCATGATGGCCCTGTAACGCTCACCTGAGCAACATAGCACTTTGAGAGCCTGATCTAGAACTGATCAAGGCAAATATTCTGATCAAAGTTCAAAATGATTATATTAACAAGTAGGACAATGTAGTATGTCTAATGGACTGTGAAATATAGGTCAAGGTCAAATATGGATGACTGCACTCAAGAGGCCATGCTAAGATGTATGCATGTACTAAGTAGCACTGGCTGTAGGAGCAATAGTTACTGAGAAACTGACCTAAACACAAACACTTCACAAGTACCAAATATCACTCTGTATTACCAATAATTACTGAAAAACTGACCTAAATGGAAAAACTTAAGAGAGTCACTGGACCGAAAACTATACATCACCTTGAAATAATCAAGACAAACATTTTGAGCAAGATTCATGATAATCACTTCAAAAAAGTGACCTCTACAGCATCAGCAAGCTTTTCCTTTGATTTGGCCAGGTGAAGTAGTTTTTGATATCAAGTGACCCAGTTTTAAACTAGACCTAGAAATCATCAAGACAGACATTTTGAGCAATATTTATGATGATTATTTCAAAAATGTGACCTCTGGAGTGTTAACAGTTTTCTGCTGATTTGGCCAGGTCACCTAGTTTTTGACCCCCTGTGACCCAGTTTCAAACTTGACCTAGAAATCATCAAGACAAACATTTTGAGCAAGATTCATGATGATTTCTTCAAAAGTGTGACCGCTAGAGTGTTAACAAGGTTTTCTGCTGATTTGGCCAGGTGACCTAGTTTTTGACCCCAAGTGACCCAGTTTCAAACTTGACCTAGAAATCATCAAGACAAACATGTTGAGCAAGATTCATTATGATAGCTTGAAAAATGTGACAACTAGAGTGTTAACAAGGTTTTCTGAAATAGCCAGGTGACCTAGTTTTTGACCCCAGGTGACCCAGTTTCAATCTTGACTTTAAAATAATCAAGACAAACATTCTGAGCAAGATTCATGATGATTGCTTTAAAAATGTGACCGCTAGAGTGTTAACAAAGTTTTCTGCTGATTTGGCCCGGTGACCTAGTTTTTGACTCCAAGTGACCCAGTTTCGAACTTGACCTAGAACTCATCAAGACAAACATTTTGAGCAAGATTCATGATGATTGCTTGAAAAATGTGACCGCTACAGTGATAACAAGATTTTACGCTGATTTGGCCAGGTGACCTAGTTTTTGACCCCGGGTGTTCCAGTTTCGAACTTGACTTGGAAATCATCAAGACAAACATTCTGAGCCAGATTCATGATGATTGCTTGAAAAATGTGACCACTAGAATGTTAACAAGGTTTTCTGCTGATTTGGCCCGGTGACCTAGTTTTTGACCCCACGTGACCCAGTTTCAAACATATCCTAGAACTCATCAAGACAAACATTTTGAGCAAGATTCATGATTATTGCTTCAAAAATGTGACTCCTAGAGCGTTAACAAGGTTTTCTGCTGGTTTGGCCTGGTGACCTAGTTTTTGAAACCACGTGACCCAGTTTCAAACTTGACCTAGAAATCATCAAGACAAACATTTTGAGCAAGATTCATAATGATTGCTTCAAAAATGTGACCGCTAGAGTGTTAACAAGGTTATCTGCTGATTTGGCCCGGTGACTTAGTTTTTGACTCCAAGTGACCCAGTTTCGAACTTGACCTAGAAATCATCAAGACAAATATTTTGAGCAAGATTCATGATGATTGTTTCAAAAATGTGACTGCTAGAGTGTTAACAAGGTTTTCTGCTGATTTGGCCTGGTGACCTAGTTTTTGACCCCAAGTGACCCAGTTTCAAACTTGACCTAGAAATCATCAAGACAAACATTTTGAGCAAGATTCATGATGATTGCTTCAAAAATGTGACCGCTAGAGTGTTAATAAGATTTTCTGCTGATTTGGCCCGGTGACCTAGTTTTGGACCCCAAGTGACCCAGTTTCAACTTGACCTAGAAATCATCAAGACAAACATATTGCGCAAGATTCATGATGATTGCTTCAAAAATGTGACTGCTGGAGTGTTTACAAGGTTTTCTGCTGATGTGGCCCGGTGACCTAGTTTTTAACCCCAAGTGACCCAGTTTCGAACTTGACCTAGATTTAATAGAGGCAAACATTTTGAGCAAGTTTCATCAAGATTGGGTCAAAAATATGACCTAGAGTGTTAACAAATTTTTCCTTTGATTTGACCTGGTGACCTAGTTTTTGACCCCAAGTAACCCAGTATCGAACTTGACCTAGATTTCATAGAGGCAAACATTCTGACCAAGTTTCATCGAGATTGGGTCAAAACTGTGACCTCTAGAGTGTTTACAAACTAATTGTTGACGGACGACGGACATAGGGTGATGACAATAGCTCACCCTGAGCTTTTGCTCAGGTGAGCTAAAAACAATGTATGAAACTACTTTTGATACAAAATCTACGACTCCCGAACCCCATCCCCGCAAAAGCGCTTCACAGGAAAATAGTTACTCGTAAGGTATGAATTGTTTATCATCTCAGTTCTTGTTTTCTGCATACCATCTGAAGATGCTTTATAAGTCTACCAAGTTCCAAAATCTATCTTCACCCCAAGTTCAAATGTTTTAAACTTCACAAAATGATAGCTTGGACCTCAAAGGAGCTTACTAATACAATTAGTGAAAACATCACAAACAAACCAACACGTAAATCAGTTTAGATCACTGTGATGAAAAGAGGATGAGGCTCATTACAGAACATGACTAGCTGAGCCACGGAGGGTCCAAACAAAGATATAACATCAGACATTATCATTCTGATGAAAAGTTACCTCGGTACCGTTATAGAGTCTAAGACCCGACCCACCGTCGTGCAGAAGAGGAAAGCGTAGTTGTCAATGGTTTGGTTAAAACTAATATCCATGCTATTGGCCCATTAAGGAGCTATGTGAGAAACGAAATTGGAAAATTAAACAAGACTTATCTTCCAAGAAGAGAATTTGCAGTTTAGTTGAAATTTCGTTTTTCATAAGCTCCTTAAGGGGCACACAGAGAGAGATGCATTCTTTGGTCTTAGATGTTTCTTCTTTAACGCTTGTAACTTGTCATCATCATGTTTAGTTTTATTTCCCCTAAGGGCTTTGTTGCTGATCCCTGCCACTTTATCTCCTACTAATGGCCCTGTTTATATCCCATCCATTTATTACAAGTAATGTAACTTTTTATATTTGTCAATCAATTTGGATGGAATTTTGAAAAAAAAAACAACAAAAAAAAAACAAAAAAAAAACAGGCTTTACAAGGGTCCTGCAAAAAGTTCTTCAAAGTATTTCCCCTTTACTGAAACACATTTTTGTAACCTTTTTACCCAGTCGCGAAAAGCAGATAAATAGTCTTCTTTTGGTATCTGTTGAAGACACTGATAAATAGCGCTGCCAAGAGAACTTCTAGACGTATACTTATTTCCAGAAAGCATTTTCTTAAGCCTTGGAAATAAAAAGAAGTCACAGGGACTCAGGTCAGGTGAATAAGGTGGATGGTTTAAAACTTTCATCTTTTCAGAAGCCAAAAAGACTTAACAGCCTCACACTTATGAGAGAAGGCGTTGTCATGTAAAAGGTGGACTCCTGACCATCCTTTGCTTGGTCGTTTCTTATTGTAAAACTCTTTCACTTTTTTCAGTACAGGATTCTTGTAGAATCGGCAAGTGACTGTATGACCAGATGGACAAGGCACTTGAACGACTGGCCCACTTGAATTATAGAAAATTGCATACAACATCTTTTTCAAACTTATGGTTCTCTTGGCAATACATGGGCGTTTTTGATATTTTCGCTTCCATTGCTTATTATCAGGCCTTCTTCATGGCTCAAACATGTGCACCCAGGTTTCATCACCTGTCAGCAAGTTCCCGACTATTACAGCCTTTGTGTGTTTTCAAAAGTTCCCGGGCACATTTAAGGCGTTTTGTCTTTCGCTCCTCAGTGAGCAAATGAGGTACCCACATAGCGCAAACCTTTTTCAGGTCCAAACGTTTTTTTTTTTAAGAATTGTTTGCACACTGCCTTCTGATATGCCAGTACAACTAGCTATATCTTTGACAGACAATCGCGCATCCTGTTCGACCACAATCTTTACAGCAGCGATGTTAGCCTTGGTAACAGATGTTTTAGGCCTTCCAGGACGGGTGTCATCTTCAACAGAAAATTTCCCAGCTTTTAAAGCTCTAACCCATCTAAAAACTATGCGCATTGAAATGGTCTGAGGTCCATATATACTACACAATTCATTAAATATCTGCTTTGAATCTATATTAAGCCTTATGCGGCATTTAATATAGCTACGAATTTCAGTCTTCTGGTCCATGTTCCAATGTAACAAGTAAGTTGGCCAGTGTATATGACTGCATCTATTTCAATTTGAAATAACCCGGTCAGTTGGAAAGCAATTAACACAAAATAAACGGGTAGCGTTAGCTGTTCAACACACCATTCAAGTGCAGTGAAGCATTTTAAAATATACCTGGGATAAAACAAAGGAAGCCTATTAGTGACAGAACTTTTGCACGACCCTCGTATGGAGAAGTTTATGATATCAGTAGCAGCGGGTAAGAAGTTTAGCGGTCAAGACTTTATTCTGTTTGTTAAAACATGTAAAGATACCCTTGCCAGGCGAATATGCTGAGATATACGAGGCAGACCGAGGAATGTCGTCATCTAATAAAGCGAGTTCTCAATGTCAAAATCAAAATCATACGTCTGTCGTTATTTGTTTTCAATAAATTATACTATTTGATATCGATAAATTAAACTCCAAAAAAGATGCTTCGGTATCAGATGAGTTAGCTTTATTTAAAAACTGGAGTTAGATGGGATAGCTCTGATCAACCATTTGTTCAACATAAATTTTATCAATAATAAGCACTTTAAAAGTAGAATTGAAAACAGAACGAACAACCGAGAAGAAACTACCATAGCGCCTTAGAACAATACCACAGCTCGCTGTGCTATTTCTGATTTTCGGTTTGATCTGGTTTTCGAAACAAATATATAAACAAAAGATTACCCATATATATATATATATATATATATATATATATATATATATATATATATATATATATTTGTAATTTGGACATATATTTGTAATTTGGCGATGCATTAGAATAAAGGGTAAGGTTTCGCGCAAATAAAACTGGTTTTAGACCCCGGCTGCTTTTCTTCTGGCCTTTCCATGGCGGTTCCTCTGTAGCAGTTATTGTTTATACGTTTATGTGTCGGTGGTTTCATATGTGGCGTGGTTTTTGTTGTTGTTGTTTGATTGTTTTTCTTTTTGTGGTGCCTCGGGAAGGTTGTGCTTAGTGATTTAAACATTCCCTGGGTATCTTAACTTATATGATTGTAACATTTTGCATTCCTGAGCTACCCAAGAAAACTGGCAATCGATCATATGCCATTCTAGTTATATGGAAGGAAATTAATGCTTGCCATTTCTGTCCAGTTCTGAATGTGGTGTTCTGTTTTGCAATTTTATTTTAGTAGCTTCTTCAAACACTTTTTGTAGAAGTGGTTAAACCGTTTGGCACGTCGTTGTTACACTTCCATATCTCACAAGCATTTAGAAGAGTCTGTAGTACCGCAGCTTTGTACAGTTTGAAGTGTGTATCCACATGTTCGAGTCTACACGTTTCTAGATAGCCTACCGAAGGCTTTACTTGCTCTGGTAATTCTGACATTACGTTATCATCGCCATTTGTACAGCCTTGATAATGTTTTTAGTCTACTGCAATTCTATCACTCTTCATTGAAATTATAAGCGGCCCATTTTTTTCGGCTGGAATTGCCTTGTAAAGGTCTACATTCTTTTAACGATGTGAGAATTCACATGGTAAAATATAAGTGAAGGTACTTAGGGAAGTTTACAGTCTCGAAGCGCAACCCTCCCGAGGTACCACAAGAAGGAGATAAAAAATAAAATTAAGGACACAATTAAACTACAGACGAACAAACAAAGAAGAACTGAAACAGAATTAACCGCCCTTGAACGATCAGTGGTAAAACTGCTGTGGGACTTAAACCAGTTTTAATCGCGCAATACATCACCCTTCATTCTGATGCATCGCCAAATTACAAATATATGTTCGGTCCGATGGGGGTCCTCTACATCATCTGTGAAGCACATCGTGAAATACATATAACCAAATGCACTCTGATGAAACAAATCAAATATCGATCTTAAGTTAGAACACAAGACAACCACAAACAGGACCACAATGAGCCCGAACACAGACATTGATAGTCAGGTGCCGACTATCTGAAACAGATGGAGGAGGGAGCCGTCATTTAGTCTAAGGGCCGCTCCATCGTCTTGCAATGAAAGAGGGACGCAAAACTATCTTTCATAACCGGGTTAACAACCATGCGTGCAGTTTACCACAGAATATCAATGTTGTGGCTAGCAACAATTTTTAAAAACTGTTCCGTAGCCAACAATCTTACTGAATTTAGAGACTTAGTCGTCATCAAATTCAAGGTGGGACAGACCTTTTTGCAGAATTGCTTTCAACCAATGTTATATTTTGACATCAATTCAGAAATACGGCGATAAAACTTAGAAAATGACTTACTTTTATGATTACGGTACCCTTGTTTAAGAAGTTTGGCTGTTAGGATTTTATTTCATTTTTATAAGTCACTAAATTGACTAGATATTCTAGCATAACGAATTAACTGGGAAATATACACTATATGATGGAGTCGCCAGGCCAAGAAAATCATATAAACTGTTCCACTGTCTTTTCTAACTTCCCATTATTGCATAAAAATCAGTGTCGCACAATATTAACAGCCGTGCATTAACCGGCGAAAAGCCTTGTATTAACAAGACAAATCACGCACTATTAACACACGGCTACGCAACTTTCAATATGATTGTACCGGAGCCACAGATTTGCTGCCGTTACGAAATATGTACTGCCCGGCCCTAGAACGAGCATAGTCCGTGGAAATTGCGTTCACGAGACATCGGTGAAAAGGCGAAACAAAAATAGTGCAAGAAAAAACGAGAAATGTAGCAAATGTTTTCAGTTTTTATGCAATTATAGCGATCGAACATGGTTTTTCAATGCATTAACATTCGCCAGGTCCCTTGGAAGATGTTGAAAACCGCGGCCTCCGGCCTCGGTTTTCAACACCTCCCTCGGGACCTGGCGAATGTAATTGCATGAAAAATCCATGTTTGATCCCTATAATGACTCTGGTAGAAGCTTGGCCTTTCCAAGGTATCCTGCAGTTGACAGTTTAGAAATGCTACAGTGGTTACCATATACATGTACCTAGCGATTTTCTTTCCTACTGAATGATGCCATTGACTCTAAGGTGCTTTCTGTTGCGTTTTTTGTCTGTACGTCTGTGATTTCATATGTGGTGTTTGTTTTGTCCTTATTCGTTTCTCATCTCGCATTCTTTTTGTGCCTCGAGAGGTTTGGGCTTTGTCATTGTGGCGTTACCTGGGTATATTCACTTATATTTATGGATGCCTCCTTGAATCGGTAATGTGAAGCAGCTCTGTACATTCATATATAATATGTATAGGCATAGCATCTTATTTTGGAGTGAAAAGTCAACATAACAAATTCGTATTTTGAAAACTCATAAAGTCGATGGACACAAAGACAAAATCAGGAATGTTTAGATAAACAGACAAGAGAGAAAAATATTTGCCTTATTCATTCAACAGAGATTATGCACGCCATGTAGCAGTATAATTTACTCCACTCCACAGTTGACTGTCTGTTAATGATTTCTGCGTGGATGGAAGCTGAACGGTTAGGTGCTTAGACTTTCTCTGCAGGATAACATCTTTGTCGAACAGCGGTGTAGTATCATCTGCACTTAAAATCGGGGTAGTCCCTATTCTTTGCGGACCATAAGCTGTCTTTATAAAAGAACTTGGATTCTATCCGCTCCCAACCTTGTTTTAGACTTTCTTGAGATGTTTTTGGATGTTACTGGTTGAAAGCAGAGCAAGTGTCACTGTGCTTTCCTTTCCAAGCTCCAGGATTTCTTTTCATTTGATCAGGTCAACTGTCGTTTCTGCGAGATACTGGAACATAAATATCTGATGCAGAAGACTTTACTAGTTCTTTTCTTGGTTTCCGAAGAAAACTGCCATGCAACTTATACAGCTGAAGATGTTGAAAGGTGCTTTGCCTCTTGGTGCCTTGCATCGACATGAAGGCATTCAGTCTATTGGTGCTTTTTTGCCGATTTATTGTCTAACGCGCAAGCTGAGTTTGCTATGTGCATATGATCAGCTTAACAATCTGCAACTACATAATTTTCGTCATTATAATATCTTGTTTGTCTTTCCTCTAGACAATGGCTTCTACTGACCGTTCTAAGGTGGTGGTCCCGGTGTTAGTCATACTTTTTGTTGCTTTGTGGTTTATTCTACGAGGCGATTTGTTTTATGTCTTACCTTGTGTTATTTTGTTCTTGTGTTTTTCAGTCCTTTTAGCAGTGCGATTACCTCGCTTGGGGAAGAGAGAGCTAATCTTAGTGCTTTTCATACGCTTGTTCGATTTGTGCTTGTTTGGTTTTGTCGGTTTCCTCTTCCTTTTTGTGTCTGGGAAGGGCTGCGGTTTGTGACTGTGGCATTCCCTGGACAGTTCTCTTACCCTTTTTTACTTACTGAGATATTAGCATTTGGGGTGTAGGTGTATCAAGAGGTCTTTTGAAGGATTTGGCAGATCGAAAAATTACGAAAACACGCCTATTCAAATATATTGAAAATTTTACAACCAAAAAAAATTAAAAATTTTAGTTTAAAATTCTCTGATATTTTTCATATTTCTGCTCTAAACATAGATTGTGGGTACTCGTTAGAACCGCCTCGCCAAGGCGGTTCTAACGAGTACCCACAATCTATGTTTTTTAGCATAATAAGAAAAATAATGCATACCCCTGTAAACCCCAGTTATCCTATATAAAAGTGGGGTTTAAGGGGGTCAAAATTGTATAGGCATGTTTTCGTGATGACTTTGGTTGGTCGTCAGAATAGGACGCTCTGCAGTTTTACAGGCGAAGCTTTTACTAATGCACTTACAAACTCCTTCTTGTAAGTTCAAACTTTCCATGTTTTCATGGATACAGAAAATTTAGGAGCACAAGAATTATAACTTTATATGACTGAATCATCCCTATCGGTATTTTTTTACATTACTAATCAGCGAGATGTCAGACAGAACATTTTCGTGTTCACGTTTCATTTATTTACACACACGCTTGTGTCACGCGATATTCCCGGCTTCCTCAAATTAGTTTTGGTCCATAAATTAAGTCCGTGCCGTGGAGGCAGTCCTAGTTCCAGCTATTAAGCTTAATTCCGGTCTAATGTCTCTTTTATGAAACATGTTTTGATATTTCATGGAAGCCGCCATCTTTCTTACGGTCAAGAATTTTTACAGCAAATGAAATCGCTACAGTCGAGAACTCCTATTGCACGCGCGGAACTAGTTACCACATTTGGGTGTCTAAACACTGCTGGTAAATCACGCACAGTTCTAGCAACCAGCCAACAAATGCGCGGGCTTGATTGAGAGACCTGGTTTTGACTGGACGAGCAAAGGACTTCTGGAGTGACTCCTTTCTTTGTTATAATACTGTAGATTTGGAACGCTGCATCGGAAAACTTATGTACCGAGAACATATTTGGCATTTCCACGTTAGTTGTCTGACCGAGACCCAAAAAAGGTAAGAGAAAAGTCCAGGGAGTGCCACAATCACAAACCGCAGCCCTTCCCAGACCCCAAGAGGAAGAGGAAACTGACAAATCTAAACAAGCACAAACCGAACAAACGTACGAAAAGCACTAACATACAAACCCTTACTTTTGAACTAGTATGGAACTTTAAAGTGAATTATATTTTAGAAATGCCAAGAGGCCTGATTAAGAGTCTTTAGTTTCTACGGTGCAATTAGGTTTAATTGCACTTAGAACCTGCGGACTGCCTGGCGTCTTTCCACACCGTGGATCAAAGTACTCAGTTTGTTTTATAAGGCACATGCAGTTGGCCAAATGTGGGCTTGTATGTAAATTCTCCTGAACTTGCAGCTTTGAATCTGAATGTGCTTAGTCACTCGTGACACCCAATTCCTTAGCCCGATAGTATAATTTTACTCACTTCTTGACACTGAAACCAAAAAAAGTAAGAGAAAATTCCAGGGAGTGCCACAATCACAAACCATAGCCCTTCCCAGACCCCAAGAGGAAGAGGAAACCGACAAATCCAAAAAAGCACAAACCGAACACACGTACGAAAAGCACTAAGATTAGTTTTCTCTTCCCCAAGCGAGGTAATCGCAATACTAAAAGGACTGAAAAACATAAGAACAAAATGACACACGGAAAGACATACAACAAATCGCTTCGTAGAATAAACCACAAAGCAACAAAGAGTAAGGCTAACACCGGGACCACCGCCTTAGAACGGTCAGTAGAGTAAACCACCGGGGGATTTAAAGCACTTTTACAGCTAGCTAACTTCACCCTGTGTCCCGATGCTACTCTTAATACAGAAACACATAAAAATTCGGTTCGCATAAAGGCTCCCAACTCAGTCAATGCATCAAAGCGAAAACATAAAAATCAAATTAATCACTATAATAAACAAAGACGAGTACTCATAGCTAATTCTACTGTATGCCAGAGTAAACGAAAACCAGTAGTTGAACCACGGCGGGCCAAGCCAAAGACATATCGTCAAGCCCCAACCCACTGGTTAAAGTTTTACGAAGAGACCGTCATTGAGTCTGAGGCCCGAACCGCCGTCGTGCAATTTAAGAGTGAAGCATAGCCATCAACAATGATTTGGTTGACAACTAGGCATGCAGTCTGCCGCATTTCCCCCAGAGCAACATAATCTAACCTAATGCCCCTTCCCCTTATCATTGTGATAGCTTACTGATATTGCTGTAGAGTAATGTTTAACCTGTGCACTGTAATTTGCATGTCTGTGTTGAGTGTGTGTTAGATGACGCTCGGTAGTTACGCTACCTTTGTTATCTTAGTTATAAGATTTTATCTTTTTTTTCTCCTCATCACCTAGTTTATCAGGTGTGTATTTCAGAATATAAGTATAATAATGATTAAGCAGCAGACGGGCTCCCAGTCTTGTTTACATTCATCCTTTTGTATAGCGAAGTCTTCTTGGAGAAAATAAAGCGTATCTTCCATCCCCTCGCCTTGCACGCACGCTTCACCGACTTTGAGGTTCATCTAGCAACGAGAGACGTCATATGATCATTGATCATGTCATTACAAAAACACAACTATTCAAATATGTAGAAAATTTCACCTTCAAAAGTCTGAAAATTTTTGGAAAAAAATTCTGATATTTTTTCATATTTCTGCACAAAACATAGATTGTAGGTACTCGTTAGAACAGCCTCGGCGAGGCGGTTCTAACGAGTACCCACAATCTATGTTTTTGAGCAGAAATAAGAAAAATAATGTATACCCCTGGAAACCCCAGTTTTACTATATAAAGGTGGGGGTTAAGGGGGGTCAAATTTATATAGGCATGTTTTCGTGATGTCAAAATATTGGCGACTGCCTTATTTACCTTTTGGAATATATATATATGACTGACCACCTCTGCAAACGGGGTTATCAGAAACTGGAAATTTCACTTGCCATTGAGAGAGCACGGCAACAAAAGAGAGAAGATCTACTTTCTTATAGGCCTAAATCCGAGTTCTCCCCTTCGTGTTGACATATCACCAAGACTTGCCAAAAGTGAGGAATATAGTCAACAAACACTGGCCCATCGTTGAGTCCTCTAGCACTTTGAGCGAGATCTTTACAGAAAGACCGACCATGGCCTACAGAAGACCTAAGAGTCTGTGGGATCTTCTTGCACGTGCCAAGCTCAGACCAGACATGCGTGATGATGACCCACTTGGGGAGACACGACCGTGCGGTAAAGCAAGATGCAAAACCTGCAAAATGATAACCTCCACACAGATCGCGGTCAGCGGGGCAACAATCAAGCTTAGGTGCAACACTAGTTGTAAGACGACCAATGTGTCTACCTTATAACATGCACCAAGTGTGGAAAACAATATGTTGGTGAAACCGGTGATCGTGTGAACCAACGGATGAACGGCCACCGAGATGATTGGAAACACAAGCGGTTCGAGAGGTCTCCTGTCGCAGAACACTTCTTTTTTACCAGAAGATGATTCCCTTAACCACGCCACGCTTTGTTCCTTAGACATAACCCGGAGTGGAAAAATCAAACCAGGAAAGCAAGAGAGAGCTATTGAATCCGACGTCTGAGCACTCTACGGCCATATGGGATCAAAAAGGGCGACCAGTACAGGAAATGCGACCGTTTATGTGGAACGTTTTGTTTATGTGATTTTACGTGTTGGGCCCATTTGGGTTACGTATTAGTGAAAAACACTCAGTTTGGTGTATATCCCTTTCGGTGTAAGGTTTATGTGCGTTGTGTACATTGCGTATATTGGCACAGTGATGTTGACAGTAAAGACAAGTTTTATACGTTTTGCACATTGTGTTGATAGTGAAGATAAGCTTAATTTTTGCACGTTGTGTTTACGCGTATTGTTTACATTTCACATATATCTATACACGATCAGTTAGCAAGTCGCAGCGGGCCAGAAAACATGGACCCGGAAAGGGCATAATCATTTATTCGTAAATTTTACATTTTTTATGTTGTTTTTAAAATAGAAAACCTCTAAAGAAGGCGAAAACAGAAAGGCCTCAAATAAACAAATCATTTGCACTGTTAATGATTAACTCTCAACATATAGTTAACATCTATCATTTCAGCATCCTTTCTGGATACAGTGCTATCAAAAAGACCTTTTGTTAGGTGTTATGCTCCTTATATATATATATATATATATATATATATATATATATATATATATATATATATATATATATATATTAGATTTGGCACTACAATTTATATAGGGATTCTGTTTGTTCTACCTCTTGATATGATTGGTTGGCTCTTTTCTGTTTCCGTGGACATGTTTGCTATTATGACATAGAATAATATTTCAGTGCTTTGGAATGGAATTTTTTATTCCCAAGCTAGCATAAAAGTCCGTAAATACCTTAATAGTTTGACGGAAATTCCCTTGAATAACAGCATTGTGAATAATTTATTACATCAACGAGCGTGCGCCTGTTTTATCAATATTACCGTTTGATAAAAATGTTGAAAAATAAATATGATTTATACCGTGCTATGGATTAAAATACCAATTCATTTAGTATAGACCTCTATAAAACACTTTAAGCAATGAATCAAACATCCTGCAAATTCAGGCCATTCAAAGCCATTGTTAGTTCAGGCAGAATGACTCGTAATTAAAACCAAACCAGAAAAGAAAATCAGGATCTGAAATTGCAATTTTGACAGCAGCGAAAGCCTCGAATCAAAGTCCGACGTGTGGGAGAGCTCTTTCTTTGGTGAAGAATTTGAGACAGTTATATTATTCTTGGGACAATACAACAGCTGCACTATCTTATATTTAATATTCAACCACGGTATTGATAAGATGACTGAGCTGCAACGAGAGAAAACGTACCTTCGGACACATCACGAAAATATGCCTGTATAATGTTGACCCCCTTAAACCCCACTTTTATATAGTAAAACAGGATGAAAGTTACCAATGACATCATCCGATTTAGTACAGACAGGTCTTGGCACACACTATGCATCAGAAGCAAAATAAACAAGTCTTCTCTCACTGGCGGAAAGTGAGTGCTGCCGGAAGTAAACTGAGCCTCAATATTTATTTTGCGCTCATAATTCAAATATACTGAAAATTTAGCACAAAAAAAAATGAAAATTTTCAGATAAAAATTCTGATATTTTTCTTATTTCTGCTCAAAAACATTCTCGCCTAACGAGTACCCACAATCTATGTTTTAAGCAGATATAAGAAAAAATTCAGATTTTTTATCTGAAAATTTTCATTTTTTTTTTGTGGTAAGATTTTCAGTACATTTGAATAGGCTTTTTTTCGTAATTATGAGTTTTCGTAATTATTGATATTCAACTACTGTTTTAAAAAGTTAAGAGTATTTGCAGCAAAAGACCATTCTTTTTTCACCCCCGTAGGATTATTTTTTCTTATAATACAAATTGAATTCCAAAACTTTGTTGCCATTACGAAAACACGCCTATTCAAATATATTGAAAATTTAACCTCCAAAAACTGAAAATTTTCAGAACCGCCTCGCCGAGGCGGTTCTAACGAGTACCACAATCTATGTTTTGAGCAGAAATAAGAAAAATGATGTGTACCCCTGTAAATCCCAGTTTTACTATATAAAAGTGGGGTTTAAGGGGGTCAAATTTATATAGGCATGTTTTCGTGATGACAAATCCTTGCACAGCGGGCATATGACGTTCATACAACGTCGCATCAACGTCGATGCAACCGACGTTAATGCGACGTTGTTTCAACAGTGCGTGCCCGTTGGGTGGCACTTTCAATTCCCTATTACACAAGCACCGTTTTTATAATAGGGCATACACAATTGCAGCGTTGACCTTGACCTGTATGTGTTCAGTCATGGTAAAAACTGTCCATGGGCGCCTAGGAATTGACTGTCATAAGACATCTGATTAATATACAGGTATATTTCTTCAGAGGATATGGAAGATAAATGACAACAAGAGATTTTGCCGCTACTTTTCAAAAGGAACCAATTGTTTGCGGAGAGGACTTTGCTCCCCTAGTACTTAAATCCTATAACCCATGTATGCCGAGTGGACTTTTCTACCTCAACTCTTTGGACAGGTCTGTCTCTTATATAAGAGGTGTCTGGTTAGTTTTCTTATTACCATGTTTTATAGAAATGTATGTATTAAGTGCAAACAGTGTAGACTGATCAGACACCGCGTTCTGCGGCGTCTGATCTAGGTCTACACCGATTGCCGATATCTCTTTTATCGGACGCCAGGCTTAAATGGGTCAAGGGGAATGGACACTATTTCAGGGAAGGGCAACCATTAAAATGATTTTAGCCTCCCTTCTAAAAATTGGCAGCTCTGGAGCAAATTCATTCCTTTTAGAGTTGACTCTTTTTCAGAAGGGGTTTGATATGCAGGAGCGCACACGGGGTGTCACAAAAGTTATCTCCGTTGAAAAAATGGCAGAAAAACGACCAATTGTATCAAATCCCTAACACGCTCAGCACTCTGGGTATTAGTTTCAGCAGGCCGACTCATTGAAATATTTTTCTTATTATTATTATTTTTTTTTTTTTTTTTTTTTTTTTTTATTTTTATTTTTTTTTTCCAGAAAATAGGTTTTGACAGACATTTTGCATGAAATGTCTAATCCTATTTTCTGGGAAAAATAAGAAAAAATGTTACCAGTTTGTTGTCTGCTGAATTAGCCAAGAGACTGATAAAGGTAAGAAAACATGAGGGCTGCTCTGAAAGGAAGGAAGAAGCACATGCTTTACATGAAGAGTATTTCTCCATGAGACGGAATGTAAATAAATATTTCCATGTCATCATCACGAAAACACGCCTATATAATTTTGACCCCCTTAAACCCCACTTTTATATAGTAAAACTGGGGTTTACAGGGGTACACGATATTTTTCCTATTTCTGCTCAAAACGTAGATTGTGGGTACTCGTTAGAACCGCTTCGCCGAGGTGGTTCTAACGAGTACTCACAATCTATGTTTTGAGCAGAAATAGGAAAAAATATCAGAATTATTATCTGAAAAACTTCCAATCTTTGGTGGTGAAATTTTCAATATACTTGAATAGACATGTTTTCGTAATGTGCCAGTAAGCATTCTTTAGAAATTTACAGATGGTCGTTATCGGCCCGTCAGGGTAGCTGACGGGCCGATAACGGCCCGCTGTAGATTTATAAAAAATGCTAGCTGGGATGTTTTCCTTAAATGTTTACGAATTCGCCTAATAAGATGGCGAACTACGCGTGTCCTGATCAGACTCTGATGAATGCAATTTCATTTGAGCATGAGCAGTTCCTATAAGATTGCATGTGCGCCCATCGAAGACTCCGATCAGCTTGTGCATCTGAACAAGCTGATCAGTTTCCGTTGTTCGCCTGTATACGCTTTGAATTACTGAAAGACTGATCAGATTATGCGGATACGCAGGCTGATCTGAGTTTTTGGTTCGCGCACATGCAATATTGTAGGTAATGGTGTTTCCCGGTCCTTATGTCATTATACAGGCTATGTCAGGAGACTCTGCTTTTTTGGTAAAAGGTTGCTGATTTTCCCATAACCTGGATTGTCAAAAATCTATAATCCATATGACCATGGCTTACTTAAAGTGGATTCCAATAAACAAATAAAAACAGCATGATCGAGAGAAACCGCCAGTCTTTAATTATATATCGATGCATGTGAGAATATCGACGTCCACATTATACTTAAACTCTTAACATGCTGTTAGCGATATCAGAACATGACAACTACTCTGTGTGTTTTCTTACTTATTTGTCATTTGATTCAGTTGTCTCTCAGTTGAATGAAATATTAGTCATTTTTCACTGAAAAGTTGAGGAAATTAGTTTAACACTTAGTATAATGGGTAAAAATTACAACAGACGACATTTAGAATTTGTTGTTGTTGTTTTGTTGTTGTTCAGTTTGTTTGTTTTCCGACAATAGGCTTTGGCACGTCACGAAAATTGCGCATGAAATGCTACAGCCTTCCTCAATTTGCCGCCTGCTGAATTTACCAAGAGTGGTAAAGCATTAAGAAAACGCCTATTCAAATATATTGAAAATTGCATCACCAAAAACTGAAAGTTTTCAGTTAAAAATTCTGATATTTTTCATATTTCTGCTCGAAACATAGATCGTGGGTACTCGTTAGAACCGCCTCGGCGAGGCGGTTCTATCGAGTACCCACAATTTATGTTTTTAAGCAGAAACAAGATAAATAATGGATACCCCAGTAAACCCCCGGGCCAGTTTTACTATATAATAGTGGGGTTTAAGGAGGTCAAAATTATATAGGTATGTTTTCGTGATGGGTTAACTGTCACTTTGCACGTTTCCACGTTGTCGACATTGTTTTCTTCTTCCGGTAATTACGTACATATAGCTTTTTGTCAATATGTATTCGATCGCCTTTGACTTTTATTCCGTAACTTTTCTACCATTCTAATCAGCAATTTTCGTAAGATCCCGTAACATGGCTTTAATATGTCGGCGTAAAATGTACATTTCTTAAGTTCCATTGCATGGATAAGTAATTAAATATACAAAAAATGGTACTTTCTCATTTCTCTACAAAAAAATGTTATGGATACTAATTAGTAGCGCCTCGCAGAGTGCCCAAATGAGTACCCAAAACATATGTGTTTGTGGACAAAGAACAAAATGTTTATCTAGATACCATTACAAAAACATGCCTATTCAAATATATAGAAAATCTTACCTCCAAAAACTGAATATTTCCATATGATATTTTTCGTATTTATCCTCAAAACGTAGATTGTGGGTATTCGTTAGAACCGCCTCGGCGAGGCGGTTCTAATAAGTACCACAATCTATGTTTTTGAGCGGAAATAAGAAAAATAATGTATACCCCTGTAAACTCCCAGCTTTACTAAAAAAAATAGAATATTTATCTGAAAACTTTCAGCTTTTGGGGTGCATTTTTCAATATATTTCAATAGGCATGTTTTCATAATGCAAATTTGGTGGTCAGTTGTATTAGGTCTTATATCTGAAAGTTATTTCGAAATCACAAGAGAATCAGTAAGTAGACGTCGTGCGTGCGTGTGTATGTGTCATTATTTTTCTGAATCAGGTTATTTGCTTGTTTTATAAAAAAAAAAAAAAAAACGAAAACGAGGTACGATTCATTAATGAAAAGGTCCAGTCTTAGTATCGGCGCATACAAACCGGAAATTCCGTGGCGCTATTGAGTCTGGACCTTTTTATTTACGAATCGTGCCTCGTTTTCATTTTCGTTTTTTTTTTTTTTTTTCTTCGAGACATATTTGCGTATGACCTGTTTGTTGTCTGGTTTGTTTCTATGGTTACCATGTTTGCGCGGTACTACTGTGTCTGATGATTACTAACTATAGAGATAAATAAGTCATGAGTATTGACTAATTACTACTACGCTCACCACGAAATTACCTGACGACAAAAAGTGGTATATTTTCTTGTCTTTTTGGAGACGACCCCTTCTCAGAAGGGGCTTGGTGTGCAAGAAAGGAAACAGGAAGTCACATAGTTGTCTATATTTAAAAAAAAAAAAGAGAGATAGAAAAAATACTATATCATACTATATCAAGTTCCCAACTGCAGCAGCAGACATTTTTATTTATTATTTATTTATTTTTTTTTTTCATAGATAAAAATGTCTTGACATTTAATGTGAATCGTCTATCAAAGAGACGATTCACATGAAATGTCAATACTTGTTTCCTATGAAAAAAAAAAAAAAAAAAAAAGAATGCCGTCTGCTACAAATTTGTAAATGCTTGGCGTTTGAATAGTTAATGACCCTTAAAAGGCTACAAAGCTGAACATGTTGATTTTTGGTTTGTGTTGGCCACTTATTCAACAGAAACACATTTTTCTCATGTCATGATTCAGGTAACAATAACCGCCCATGTATTTACAGGTTCTAATAAGTTGAGAAGACGACACATTTGGTTCATTTAACCCATTTATGCCGAGTGATTCTTCTACCTTAACTCTTTGGACAGGTCCGTTTCCAGGAAAAGGACTGTCTGGTTAATTTTTATTATTACAATGATTTACAGAAATTCCTGCACTTAATACAAACAGTGTAGACCCAGATCAGACGCTGCATTCTGAAACGTCTGATCTGCGTCTACGCTGTATGCCAATGTCCCTTTTATGTGACACCAGGCATAAATGGGTTAATGTTTTTGTATGGCTCCCTGCACACACATCCCCTTCTGAAAAAGGGTCTAGTTTAAAGTAGACGCCTTTTCAGAAGGAAGCAAAACAATTTTGACAGAGTTATCTCCCCATCTCTCCTCCCCAGAGTGTATTAGTTTCCCCTAAGTATTGGAAATGACGCCTCTTTGGGAATCTTATCCTCAGATGATCTCGGACAATTAACGGAGCCTTACCTACGTATTGTGATTGAAGACAGGTAGAAACAAAAGCTGAGTACTTGCAAATCAATACTCATCAACCTTTAAAGCGCAAATCACCATTTCAGCAGATGATATTTTGATTTTTTTTTCTCAGAGACAATACGACTTGGCGTTTCATGTGAATCGTCTGCCTGCAGTCGATTCACATGAAATACCAAGTCGTATTTTCTCTGAAAACTGATAATAAAAACAATAAAATGTCTTCTGCTACAATTTTGCTTAGTCCTTTACGGGTTACCAGCACGCGCTTATAAGTTTAAAATCTGAGCTCTTTAATCTAACAGCAACTGAATATAATTTCCCTAATTAAGATCTATTTTATAAGAATTAAATTCTACGACTGTAATAAAAATGATTTTTATGCTTAATATGCCGTGATAACTCTGTGAACTGAATAAATTAAGTTTAAAATTCCCAGAGTGCTGCTTATTAACAAGTAAAGACTGGTTCTTCATTATTAATTAATACCCCGTAATGAAAATCGCCATGTTCAGGTAGAAATTGACCTGTGAACAGTTCTAGTTGAGATGCTGAGATGAGTGAGATGCGATAGAAACGAATACCTAGAGACAATACATGACAAATCATTCAATAACAGATTCTCAGTATAGCAGACTTGATTAAACAAAACGACAATGGTGAGAAGATATGAACAGGTATGTTTTATCTACTATTTTTATGACATTTGTATACGAAAATATGAAAATCATACGAATTATACTTGAGAAATATTTGTCGAATACAACACACTTTTTACCGTAACGTTAATGCTTAGCACTCTCAGTAAAAGTTCAGCAAACAACATTTTGAAATAGTTTTCATATTTTTTTTTTTTTCAGAAAATAGGCTTTGACATTTCAACCTCAAAGCCTATTTTCTGGGAAAAATTAAAAAAAAAAATATTATCCATTTGACGTTTGTTGAATTTGTCCAGATAGTGGTAAGGGTTAAAACATATTTGTAAATTGTATCTTATTAACCATGAATAAGCCAGTTTTTAAGAAGAACTTTGGCATTTTCTCTATGTCGCTACAAAAAAAAAAAAAAGAAAAGAAAACATCTCTGGATACTCATTAGCACGGCCTCCTCGAGACTTCTAATGAGTACACACAATATATTTTGTGAAACATTTTTTATGTGGATATCCCTCTGATTTAGGACTACATAAACGGTGACGTTTTCACCATATACGAGTAATAATGAGTACTGAGGAATAATATTACTAAGCAAATTAAAACAAATCTATGAAATAAAACCGGTTGCTAGAAGTATCAAACAAACTGAAAAAACAAGTTTAAGAACTGCGAAATTCTGAAAATCCGTTTAATGATATAGACCCCTGTGTAAATCGCTTCTTACTTTATATTATGGGCGACCGTACAACGTGTTCGCGGAGAAATAAGAAATATATTTATCCGGACATCACTCTTAACTATGGCATTATCCCATATAGTTCGGAGGAATGGAAGAAAAGTTTGTTACTGAGTTAACATAGTTAAGACATGTGTATAAGGATAAACGAATGACAGCAACAACAGAACAAATTGAAATCCGTTCTAAAAACTGAAAAATAAATACTGAAAATTTGCTTAATATAGTAGACCCTTGCATATCCCTATTTACACTATATGCTATGGGGATACAAGGGGTGTATATTACATAGACTTGTTAACGTAATGTGGCTGGGGTCAGTTGTTCAAAATCTCGTTAGCTTAACGACCTTGTTAATGACAAAATCGTTGACTGCTGTTGTTGTTATTATTATTATTATTATTACTATTATTGTTGTTGTTGTTGAAACTGCTGTTATTTCTGTCTAATTCAACTTTCGAAACAAGTAGTTGACTTCTTAAGACATATTCTGAAAGACGCATAAATTGAATTCATTACGTGCATACACCTACGTAAAATTAATTATTATTATTATTAATATTATTATTGCTGTTCTTATTGCTGTAATTGCTGTCGATTAAACTATCGAGACAAGAAGTTGACTGGTTTAGAGGTTTAGAGAGATTCTAAAATAGCAATAATTAAAACAAACATTTATGATTATTGTTGTTGTTGTTGCTTCTGCTGTAAATGCTGTCAATTCAACTGTTGAAACAAGCAGTTGGCTGCGTTTAGAACATTCACGCATTAACTCGGAAACATCTGCCAAATGACTTTAATAATAATAATATTATTATTATTATTATTATTATTGTTGTTGTTGTGGGTATTGTTATTGTTGTTGCTGCTGCTGCTGCTACTATTGTTAATGCTGTCTATTTAAATAGATAGGATGGTAAAACTGCACAGCCAGGGCGTGTGATTTCTTAATTGCAGATTTTCCAATGATTAAAGTCAATTTGATACTTGACTCAATGAGTACAAACGTGCTAAACTGTGATGTCATATTTGCATGGGATGATGTCATATGCGAACGGCATTCGCATAGATAGGGCTTCTTTGCTGCGCGATATATTCCAAGTAATTTTCCACATTACTCAGAATCCTTTCATAATGCGGAATACCGGCCCTGATCAGACTTCGCGGCCGGATTTTCGGTTCACTGTTTGTATCGTATAATAACGTTTCCTCATGACACCGTTTAAATATTTAAATGTATGTTATTTTCTGATGCTATTTTCGGATAACAGTACCATGCATGCGTCTGTTCAAAAGAGATTTTAAAAATTTATTTTTTTTCAGGCCAAATGCGTGTAGCTGGTTTAAATAATATTGTGTTAACAAGTGTACATACATACATAACAGCAAGTAATAGTTTAACATCGTACTTCTTATACAAATGAGATTCAACAGAAAATCTTTAGACTTCTGTAAATCTCTACAGCACCTTCACGATAAACACAGAGAATAAGATGATATGAAATACAGATAAATTATACAGAAATATATTCTATACAAAATGACCCTTGAGAGCTATGAACACATTAAAAAAAAACTGTAAATAGCTGGTGTCAAGTTTTCTTTACCAGACTAGCTAGGTTTAGCCGATTATGCCTCATCAGAAAGTCTCATAATTTTTTTTAAAACTTCCCGGAAGGGGAACGCTAGCAATACTGTTCTTGCTGACAAACTTTTCTGTTGAATGTTCTGCTCTTTCTAGCTCAAATAAACAAAATAATAATAATAAAAAACAGGGACTTAATAACCTGCTATGCATTAGGGGAAGAACAATTGCCGTTCCACGGGAATGGACTAATGGGCACCAATTATAAAACCATCATAGCTACTATATATCTTTTCTGAATATGAACTAGGAAATTTCTCGGCCATGTTGCCAAATTGATTGGATAGTTACCGATCACAAAGTTTCAGACATGCTTAAGTAAGATATTGATAACTCCCGACAAAGTTGATAAGTTAGAGACTTTAATTTAAAACACTCACAAAATAAATAATCTGTTTAAAGCTTAAGATCTACATTAGCTGAAAAAAAACTGATGCAAATTGTATCGAAATCGGTTGAAAATTAAGAAAGTTACGGATATTTAAAGATTTCAAACTGGGCTGTCATGGACGCCGCCATTGTTGTGAGTTTGTGACGCCAGTTGTTCCTAATCAAAATTTGCGTAAACTGAATAACTCACTTATGCAAACCATCAAAAGCTGTCTTTCTGCATATGTCTTCTTTGGTATAATAGCAACTTATTTTCCCTAAAATTGCATTGTTTTCTTTCGAACATAAAGTTTCATTGTCTTATTAGAATTTTTTAGTCCCTCATTAAATATTCAAAATGGCGGCGCCCATGTTGACAACTACAAAAGCTAAAATCTCCAATAACTTCCTCATTTCTTGATTGAGTTTGATAAAACTTGCATAAAAGTGTTCAGTTTGTAAATATCTTGAACATCAGACATACTTTATATTTTGTGAGTGTTTCCCTTTAATGACGGGTGAAAACTGCAAGTACGAAACACTTTTGGAAGACTTACAAACAGTTATTAAAACTTGGCAGAAAAGGCAGAACATCTCTCAGACTTATTTATGAATAACGAACGTGCAGATCAATGTACAATATTGCTTCATTCGGCATTAAACATGATACAATGTTATATAGCCTACAAAATACAAAGAAGCGTATTTCGGTACCCCGAGTTTGGTGATACATGTCAAATATTCGTTACTTAATCAATGACATAGAAAGTGAATCAGCATTTTGATTATGCCACTCCAAAAACCATGAGTTTCTAATATTGGTTATACTTGTGACGCCCAGTTGGCGACATCGTACATTATATTATCAGCATCATCCTTCCTTAACATGAGATATGTTACTTTAGGAAACTATTTTCGTTCATATTAATTAATTTACACCAATATCGAATCGTGTTTTTTTCCCATAATACATAACGGTACTCGCCCGAGTACTCCATAAAGACCAAGGCCCAGTTGTTGAAAGCACCGTTAGCTTAACGAGTCTGTAAGTGGTCAACTGTTCTAATAAGTACAATATCTAATCACAGGTATTTTTGCTGGAAAATGTGAGTAGCTTTTGCATTTGCATTTGCAAAAGCTACTCACATTTTTTTTTCAGCAAAAATATTAGCATACATACCATATTAAATGATCAAAATTTTAACGGTGGATACATTGGTGGATTGCCTCACACCTAAACTTTTGCGACAGAATTTTGTGTGAATTGACTCGATATCATTGATTTAATGATTTCGCCAGATTTCCGAACTGTTCTTTAAAGCTAAACCTACCAGAGTTTCACTTAGAGCGTCAAACAGTTTCATGTTTGAAATACAGGTATTTCTATGTGAGCAAAAATTTAAAATAAATTACGGAGATCAAATAAGGCATGGTCGGCTAACGTGTGCCGGGATTTTTTTTTTTTTTTTTTTTTTTTTTTTTTTTTTTTTTTTTTTCAAATATCATGGTTTTAGTTTTTGAGGTGTTTATTTTTAATCTCCAAGTTCGACAATTATTTTTTTCTGTTAAATGATATCGCTTGTAATGATTCAGGTTACTCAGCAAAAAAAACTATTTAGTCATCTGCATCAAGTAAAAGGAAAACTTAAACATCTTCGAATGTGTACATATCATTTAAGCTGCTGTTAATTCTTTGGTATATCATCTATAAACATCATGAAGGTCATTTGTGAGCTGGGATCCCCTGCTTTACACCAAAGTGCAAACCGATAAAACCCGAATATGATTGATTATGTTGAATACAGAACTTGACAACGTTGAGCACATCCCTTAATGCATAGCCTATTTTACCGCAAACGTTTTGAAGAAGAAGTTTTAACCATAATATCATGCCAAAAGTTTTTTCGAAATAATGCATACACAGAATAAGTAGAGTTCATAATGGTAATGATAGCATGGTAGAATAAATATTGAGTCTACAGTAGACTATCTTCTTTGGAAGCCAAATCGAGTGTTGTTTAAAATCTCATATTTCTCGGACCATTAGGTTAACCTATTGAACAGAATCTGCGAGTAATTTTTTTGAAATCGCATTACTTATTTTAGTCTCTCTATAGGTTGTTTGCCAAATTTTCATCACCACTCTTATATATTGGAGCAATTATTCCCCTGTTCCATGTTTGCGGATACCATCGCCCGAGACTGAAAATATTTCGTTAACAATTTTCACGAGACGGGAGATGATATCAAATCAAGACTTATTTGCTTCAGTACAAACAATACCGAAATCGCAAAACGTTGTGTGTGTGTGTGTGTGTGTGTGTATGTGTGTGTGTGTGTGTGTGTGTGTGTGTGTGTGTGTGTGTGTGTGTGTGTGTGTGTGTGTGTGTGTGTGTGTGTGAAAATGACTTGAGTTCTTCTAAAATTGTATCTGCGTCTAAATCAGGATAAAATACTATCATTCAGCGGGGTTTCCATATCTAACTGTGTCGTATCGTGGCCAAACATATTTGTCAGTTCATTAACTCTTTCGGTGCCAAATTTTAGACGACATTTGTCGCCTGCTTTCTTCATCACGAAAACATGCCTATATAATTTTGACACCCTTAAACCCACTTTTATACAGTAAAACTGGGGTTTAATAGGGTATACATTATTTTTCCTATTTCTGCTCAAAATCATAGATTGTGGATACTCGTTAAAACCGCCTCTCCCAACGAGTACACACAATCCACATTTTGAGCAGAAATATGAAAAATATCAGAGTTTGTTTTATCTGAAAACTTTCAGCTTTTGGAGGTGAAATTTTCTATATATTTGAATAAGCGTGTTTTCGTAATGATCTTAAAAAACTGCCGCTTGGAAACACTATTATATGTAAAGTTGAAAGACTGAATATCAGACAGCGTAGATCCAGATGAGACGGCTCATTGAGCAGTCTCATCTGGATCTGTGTTGTTTGCAAAAGCCTGGTATTATTGCCTGTGGCAGTGAAAGAGTTAAACAGATCTTTCATTTAGAAATTTGCTCCTTTTTCATTTTCTTTTTGATTTTATTTTATTTTTAATTTATTTATTTTTTTTTTTTCAAAATTGTCTTGATTCTATAACCTCAATATCATTCAGTTAATTACCTTTTTCTAATTTTGTAATTTCTTCTGGCTTTATTTTATTTTTAATGATTTTATTTTTTATTTTATTTTTTTTTTTTTTTATTTTCTTTTTTTTTTATTTTCTTTTTTCTTTTTTTTTTTTTTCTTTTTTTTTTATTTTTTTTTTTATTTTTATTTTTTTTTTATTTTTGCAATAGTTAGTACGAGAATATATTAAATATGTATCTCAGCCAACAGTAATGATAATAATCGCCCATTGTTACTAGACTCCCTGTTTCTGTACCAGGCTCAGCATCGGAACCCCCACCCCGTTAAACCCCTCTTTTATATAGTAAAACTGTGGTTAACAGGGGTATACAGTATTCTTATTTCTGCTCAAATACATATATTGGTACTTGTTAGAACCGCCTCGGCGAGGCGGTTCTAACGAGTACCCACAATCTATGTTTTGAGAAGAAATAGGAAAAATATTAGAATTTTTATCTGAAAACTTTCAGTTTTTGGTGGTGAAATTTTCAATATATTTGAATAGGCGTGTTTTCGTAATGTGTTTCTGTCGACCGCTCCAAGGCGGTTTCTCCTGTCATAGTATTTCCTTTCCTTGTTTGTTGTGGTTTGTCTGTGTTTATTCCTCAGCTCGTCTTCTTTCGGTGCCTCTGGAAGGCCATGTTTCATGAAATGGCACTGCCTGGGTATCCATTAATACTTCTGTTCAAGATGTAAAAGATGTGCTGAAAAATTTTAACATGACAAAAGCTTGCAGTCCTGATCTAATTAGACATCGCTTACTAAAAGTTACCATCAAAAAACGCCGTTACATAAAAAGATGACAGGTCAATACCTTCAAACTATAGACCACCTAGCGGTAACATGACGTTTATAAATACGATATCGATGCAACGTTATGGTATTGACTCGACCCTAATGTTACGATATATAAATGTCATGACATTGCTTCGACAATAGTACACCGTTGTGTAAACGTCATGACGTTTATCGACGTTAATGCGTCATTGTATAAATGCCATGTGCCCGCTGGGCAGTTTCCGTATTGAGCCAGATGTCACAAATAAATGAAAGGTGCATTCTTCTTAAACAATTATATCATATACCCAGTAGTGAAGTATATGGATATTTCAATTAGTTATTCTCTATAATTCAAAATGTGATGATATGATATCAGTAACTAGTGAATTATGTCACAGTTTCTGAGCTTTATATATATATATATATATATATATATATATATATATATATATATATATATATATATATATATATATATATATATATATATACTCGTATATATATATAGATTGCTTCCCGTGTTATTGCATTTCATCTTCACTTTGGCTGCCAAAAGGGAATTAAAGAAAAAACACTCATAAAATTAATAATCTGTTTAACGTTAAAGACCTGCATAAGCTGAGAAAAATGATGCAAATTTTATCAAAATCGGTTGAAAATTCAGACATCTAAGGGTATTTGAAGATTTTAAACAAAGCTGTCATGGGCACCGCCATTGTTGTGAGTTTGTGACGTCATTTTCTCCTAATTAAATATGCATAAACTGAATAACTCACATATGCAAAAACATCAAATGCTGTCTTTCTGCATATATCTTCTTTGGTATAATAGCAACTTATTTTCCTTAAAATTGCATTGTTTTCTGTCTTACAGAAAGTTTTAGTGTCAGTTTAGAATTTTTCAGTCCCTCATTAAATATTCAAAAAGGCGGCGCCCATGTTGACAATTACAAAAGCTAAAAACTCCAATAACTTCCTTATTTCTTGATGGAGTTTGATAAAACTTGCCCTAAAATGTTCAGTTTGTAAATATCTTGAACATCAGACATACTTTATATTGTGTGACTGGGGCCCTTTAAAGCTGGCCAAATGAAAGCGTTACCATAACGTTATGAATGTGTTGATGCTACATCACCAAGTGACGTAAACGTAGCTAATAAACAGGCTGAATAATGTTTATTATTCTTCAGCTCAAATTGAAACAATTTTGTCGCGTTTTCAAGAAAACAGTACTGGCTTAAAGATATATAATAACTAGAATTATGAACAGTTTTTGCTAGATACGAAAAATCTGCCACTCAGGAGCTTGGATAATTTGGTAAAAACTTGTTCCTTTGGAACCCATTTTACCAAATTACAACGCTCCTTCGTGACAGAATTTTCATATCAGTCAAACACTCTTTATTATTCTCTATTTTCAATTATCTTATTCAAAATAATATTCTGACCCCTTTTCAAAGGAGACCAAACTTCTGCATCCATACCATATCAGACCATACATTCTCTGAAGCAGTTAATAGGCTGTAACGGAAAAAAGTATCTTCTGACATGTGCGCCCAACGAAGACTCACAGCATCACGCGCATCTGCATTCTCTGATCAGAGTCTTTGAGTCCGCATGAAGAAATTTTGTGTCCTTGGCTATTAAATGCGACCAGTAAAGAGTCTGACCAGACTGCGCGAGTGCGCACATGTCCGGCAGTAGGTTTTCTGTAACGATGCGACTCAAAGAATTTGGATTGTAATGTTTTACTGTACTGAGAAAGTGTAAGTTAATTTATACAGTGTAACCTCAGTTGCTCGAACACGGATGTCTTGTTTACCGTGGATGGTTCGAACTCTTTTTTCCGTCCCTACAAAATTCTTCCAATAGCTCAAGAAAACAAATATTTAGGGATGTTTTTCTTATTTTATCATGGAATTGTATGTTGTGTGTACTCATTAGAATCGCATCGATGTGTATACTCATTAGAATCGCATCATCGAGGCGATTTTAATGAGTACACTCAACATACAATCATTGTGTAGAAAATCGAAAAGATTTCCCTAAATTATCGCTATTTGCTTCCTGAACTGGTGCCATGATTAACCCTCAGTGGCTCGAACTACCCATGTCTCGAACGAATTTCCATGGTACCAAAGATGTTCGAGCCATTGAGGTTCGACTGTATGTCAATTCGTGTCCACGTACTCACTTCTTAAGGCAATTACGAAATGATCAATTCACGAAGATCCAAACTTTGGTATGAAATAATAATAATAATGATAATAGTAATTATAATAGACCGGGCACGAAACACATAAGTTCATAAAGTATATGAATCGACTGGGGTCTCACCCTTCAGCCATCCGCTCATCCATAAACAAAGCGCGCAAAATGTACTTTATGCGAAGTCACTGTTACAATGCGAATTTATGCAAGAAACATATACTCTGATATTTCGTCTCGCCGTTTCCTCTCAAGTCGATGTTTCTGCAAATAAACACCAAAGTGCCTTGTGCTTAAGTCGCTGAGTCGGTGTGATTGATAGTTGGTACTCCCGCCTCCACACAGCTTTATTGACGTTCGTTAGACAAGTGAGGAGTGTAATTATTTTTTCGGAATGATTCGGAGGTTTACGTAGACAGATAAATTAAAGTTCATGAATATGCAAAACGAAATGGATTGTATTCTCCCGGCAGTAGTTTGGGAGAAGATGTGAAGATAGATGTTATGTAAAGCATAATGAACTGTTGATGAGGCTGTTTACAAGAGGTGTCGAAAGAGAGTGACTGAGAGAGACAGACAGACAGACAGAGAGAGAGAGAGAGAGAGAGAGAGAGAGAGAGAGAGAGAGAACCTGAACATTTAAAGATTTTAATTTCTTTTTGTCAACTGCTCAGTTATAGAAAAATATTTATGAAGGTTCCCAGGAAAACGAGCGAAAGGATGACCAAAATCGGATAAGAAATAAGAAGAATACTTCAAAGAAAGGTAAGAGAAAAGTCCAGGGAGTGCCACAATCACAAGCCGCAGCCTTTCCCAGACACCAAGAGCAAGATGAAACAGACAAAAACAAACAAGAGCGAATCGAACAAACGTACGAAAAGCACTAAGATTAGCTCTCTCTCTTCCCCAAGCGAGCTAATCGCAATGCTAGGAGGACTGAAAAACACAAGACCAAAATAACACAAGGCAAGAGTTAAAACAAATTGCCTCGTAGAGTAAACCACAAAGCAACAAAGAGTAAGACTAACACCGGGATCACCGTCTTAAACCGGTCAGTAGAATAAACCACTTTTACAGCCGACTAACTTCACCCTGGGTTCCGATGCCACTCTAAATCACAACTAGTAAACTAGAAAGCGAAATGGGCAGCTGTTGAAGGTAACCAAAATGCAGTTATTGGTGACTAAAATGCTGGCATCACTGCACATATTAAGTTTAAATGTTTTGTAATTAAGAGTGTGGATGTCACCATTTTAACTCATCTGAACATTTCGACTCACAGGTAAGCTTATAGTAAAGGCAGACTCCGTCGTCCTTCCGTCCTCCACACTCTTCAAACATTTCCTCAGAAACCAATAAGTCAATCAAAGCCAAATTTCATATACAACCTCCAAGGGCCGGGGAACGAAAGTTAATTCGCCGCATCTGGGTCACATGACCAAAATGGCCGATATTCTCATATATGATAAAACCCTTTAAAATTCTTCTTCTCCGGAATCAAAAGGCCAATAGCCCTGGGGCTTATTATGCAATATTGGCCCAATAAAGTTTGAAAAAAATTATAATCTTTCTAAGGTCATTTTTTTTACATAGAATTCTACAGGCAAAAGATCTTCTTGTCTGAAACTAGAAGGCTCAAGCCGTTGATATTTAGTATGTAGATTTATCTTGAAGAGCTCTACCAAGATTGTTCAAATTATAGCCCAGGGGCCAAAAATGACTCGACCCCAGAGTCATTTGTTTTACATAGTCTCATTTCAGAAAAACGAAAACAAACAAAAAAATCCCAAAAAACTTCAGAATCTTCTTGTCTGAAAACTGAAAGGCCCAGAAATTTTATTTTTAGTATGTAGCATCAACCAGAAAGCCTTTACTAAGATTGTTCAAATGATGGTCCTGGGGTCAAAATGGCTCCATCCCGGATGTTACATGTCTTACATAGATTCGTATGGGAAAACCTTAAAAAATCTTCTTGTGTGAAACTAGAAGGCCTCGTCCTTAAACATTTGATACTTAGTCTTATCTAGTAGATCTTAATCACGATTGTTAATATTATAGCCCTGGTGTCAAACTAGCCTCGTCCGCGGGTCACTTGTTTTACATGGACTCGTATGGGAAAAAAAGAAATCTTTTTGTGCGAAACTAGAAGGCACAGGCCTTTGATATTTGCTATATCACTTTATCAAAGCCATATTTTATGTGCAGTTTCTGTTTCGCCGAATTCATTGATGCAAAATTCCATACCGAGTTACTGTTTGATACTGTAGGATACAGAGACCAAAGGTTTTTATCCCCCGAGCGATAGGTTCGGGGTGGAGGGGGGAATATAGCGATCAGCATGGCGTCCGTTCGTAGACGCATCCTTGTGCGCTCCATACCTTTGATACCCTTAGACATTTTCGATAATATGTGGTAGGAATGTAGAGGAGGAACAGTAGGTGTGTCGCGTGCAAGAGAAACGACTCTCATTGTCTTCGTTATGTAGTTATCACTCCTGAAGCCAAAATGTTGTGCAGGCCATAACTCCCATATTCTTTGAGATAATTTGATAATTTTTGGTAGGGATGAAGAGGAGGATCAGTAGGCGTGTCGCGTGCAAGAGACACAACTCTCACTTTATTCGTTATGTAGTTATCTCCTGAAGCAGAAATTGTAGACTCATCCTTGTGCGCTCCATAACTTTGATACCCTTTGACATAGTTTGGTATTATTTGGTAGGAATAAAGAGAAGGACCAGTAAGCGTGTCGCAAGCAAGAGATACAACTCTTACTGTCTTCTTTTTGTATTTATCTACCCTGAAGCCGAAATCTTGTGCAGGCCATAACTCCTATACTGTTTGAGATAATATGATAATATTTGGTAGAGATGAAGAGGACGACCAGTAGGCGTGTCACATGCAAGAGGAACAACTCTCACTTTCTTCTTCGTTATGAAGTTACCGCCCCTGAAGCCAAAATCTTGTGCGCTCCATAACTTTGATACCCTTTGATATATTTTGATCATATTTAGTAGCGACATTGGTAACGACCAGTAGATGTGCCACATGCAAAAGAGACAACCTCTGCTGCGGTTCTTTTCTAGTTTCCTCTCCTGAATGAATTTCTAAGCTAAATTCTTGAGTATGTGGTTTGAAATATTTTGTAGAGGCACAGATAAGTACCAGTAGGCATATCGTGTTCAACAGTACTCTCACTTTTTCCATTATGTACTTATCTCCCCTGATGCCGAAATCTTGTGCAGGCCATAACTCCCATACTGTTTGAGATAACTTGATAATTTCTACTAGAGATATATCAGGTCAAGAAGGTGTGTAGCATGCAAGAAGGACAACTTTTACTCTATTTATTTTTTACCCCAATAAACATACAGCAAGTTTCTGTACCTTCACAAAGTATTTATTTTTGCTATTATTTCTGAATATGTACACTCACAAATCCAAAGTATTTTCAAATATTGTGTATCCTGTACAAATTATCACATCAGAAGTAGCTATTAGATGATTTGACAAAAATAAAAAAAAATGAAAATAAAAAATAAAAGAACACACAAAAATAAAATCATTAGCCGTACACCTATTATTGTTTTCACTTATTATTTTGGACACATTTTATACTAACTTTGCATCTTTTTACTTTGCCCTGTTTCAGTATCAATTGAAATACACAAATGTAGAAGTGGCGGTTTGGTCGGGGGATTTGCCATCCCTTCTGATGGCTATTTTTCAAACCGTACCGTCTACCATACCACCAGTATGTTTCATTCTTAAAAAATGTTACCATAAGCTTGCTCAGAACAAGTAGTCTCAGGTCAAAATAGTCTTTATGAATTAAAAATCCTATAGTCTTTTTAATTTTTTTTCCGAACACGTATTTTAGCTTCTTATCCATACAGTTTGCAGTTCTCAATAAAAGTACACCTCTTATAAACAAAAAAATAACACTTTAAAATTATCTTCTTTTTCTTCAAACTTTCTGGGGGCAGTAAGAGAATCATTAAATGCATTTTGAGTGGCACTTTACCGTTCTTTTGCTCTCACTCTTTGTAGTCAAACCTTACCTTTGTTACATTATAGTCCCGAGAAATTACGTTATGTTTTTTATTTATTTATTTATTTATTTATTTATTTACTTATTTATTTATTTATTTTGTTTTGTTTTATTTTAGTATGGCCCTAATATTCCGTTAATCAAGTTAACACCCAGTTATAAACAACAAAAAGAAGAAGATGTTTTTTTATAACAAATTTGCTTATAAATCCATCACAGCAAATTGGTTTTCAAGCATCTTTATTATTTACTTATTTCGGTAGCATAATGATGCATTGTAATATCCATAAAGAATATGCCAAACAACTTGAAATGGATAATTTACCTATATAAACCCGCTAAAACAAACAAAATAAAATAAAATTGTTATAGACCTTTTTGCAATGAGTTATTTATTGAACAGAATTCAATTCAAAAATCGTCCTGCTTTGTTTTTGCATTTAACATATGTAACAAAAACTTTGTTTGTTCTTTATGTGTCATGTGTTATCAGTTAAGAGCAAGAAGATTAAAGCTTAGGTTAAATATTGCAGAATTCTGTAAAACTAATGCTAATGATTTTGTTATCAGTTCAGATGAAGTTTAGACCGTGGTTCAATATATCAGTGTTCATTGGAATCTGTGTTCAGTCGTGTCGGTAACATTAAATTTGCGGTCAAATATTTCAGTATTCCCTGGGCTCTGTGTGCAGTTACGAGGGTAGTTCAATAAGTTCGTAGAACTCGGTATTTTTCTATACAATTCAAGATTTCTTTTTTCATTTTTGTGCAGTGTAAACCTTTGTCAGTTGAATGATAACATCCGTTCAGTCAACAAGTACATTTTTTGCTCTTACTTTTTGTTTGAAAACCTATACCCATAGGCAAAAATGGAAAGTCAGAATATTGAGTTCAGAGCAGTCATAAAGTTCCTCACTAAGGAGGGTGCAAAGGCCAAAGAAATCCATCGGCGCATGGCTGATGTGTATGGTGATAGTAGCCCAAAGTATTCCACAGTGGCAAAGTGGTCAGCAGAATTTAAACGTGGGCGAGACTCCTTAGAATATGACCCAAGGCCAGGTCGCCCTGCTGATGTCATCAGTCAGGAGATGATCGACCTTGTTGAGAGACTTGTGCTAAACAATCGCCGAATCAAAGTTGCCGAACTTGCTTCAGAATATGGTATTTCTAATGGAAGTGTTTACACTATAATCCATGAACATTTAGGCATGTCAAAAGTATCTGCCAGGTGGGTACCCAGAAACCTGAACATGCAAGATCGTCAGCAAAGGGAGGAGTCAAGTCAAGAACTTCTGGAAGTGTACAATGCCAATCCAGAAGACTTTCACACCCGTCTTGTAACAGGAGATGAAACTTGGCTTCACCACTGGGACCCAGATACTAAAAAAGTCCATGCAATGGAAGCGCCTTGGCTCACCCCACCTAAGAAATTTCGTACCCAGCCATCAGCCAGCAAGGTAATGGCCACTGTGTTTTGGGACTCCAAAGGGATTATATTGATAGTTTACAAGCCTGCTGGTACTTCAATTACAGGAGAATACTATGCCAATGTCATTAAACAATTAAGGGTTGCTATTAAAGAAAAAAACGGAGGGGAAAGCTAGCTGCTGGTGTCCTTCTTTTGCATGATAATGCCCCTGTGCACAAGTCCAGAGTTGCACAAGCGGCTATTCGTGAGTGCAAGTTCGAGCAGTTAAATCACCCGCCATACAGTCCTGACCTGGCCCCCAAGTGATTATTATCTGTTTTGAAATTTGAAGTCACACTTGCGTGGAACGAGATTTCGGGACGATGATGAGCTCAAGGCTGCTACAGAGGCTTGGTTTTAGACGACTTTTACTTCAAAGGCATAGACTGTTTAAAAGAAAAGTGGGCCGAATGCATTGAAGTAAAGGGGGATTATATTGAAAAATAATGAAACAATCTTCCAATCTGTGAGTTAAACCCCGAGTTCTACGAACTTATTGAACTCCCCTCGTACTTGGTTATCACTTCACATCAAGAACACTAAAGCTACATTGAAATATTTCAGTATTTCTCCCTGTGTTTAATTATTTTGTTACCAGTTCACAACAGGAACATTAAACCTGCGGCCAAATATTTCAGTATTCCTTCCTTGGACCCTGTGTTCAACTAGTTCGTTATCACTTCACGTCAAGAACGTTAAAACTGCGGTCAATTATTTCAGTATTCCTTGAAAGCTGTGTTTCAGATCAAGAAGAATAAAGCTTTGGTAAAAATATCAGTATGCCTCTAACACATAGATTGTGGTACTCGTTAGAACCGCCTCGTCGAGGCTGTTCTAACGAGTACCTACAATCTATGTTTTGAGCAGAAATATGAAAAATATCAGAATTTTTTATCTGAAAATTTTTATTTTTTTGTGGTAAAATTTTCAGTATATTTGAATAGGAATGTTTTCGTAATGACGAAGTTTGATACTACCGTTAACTGCTTCTTTGGGATATAATTTCAAATAGTTCGATACCATCTCATATGAAGCATGTAGTTCTATGATCATGTAGTTCAGTATTCCTTTAGCTCAGAGCGAAGTTATCAATAGTCAAATATTTGGCTATTGAACGCTGAGATTACAACAAAAATGTATAGAATCTATAGCCAGAAGTGGTAATTTCTAGCTTGTAATCTTAGATTTTGTTTTTGCTCACCGCCTTTCTTCGTCTTCAGTGCAGGTAACAAAATTTGCAGACAGGCATTGAAATTAACCATCGTGCGCAAATACTTCTTTTAACGAGAAGAATTCTGTAAGTGTTTGTACTTTCGTTCTTATCCTATGATTTATTTGTATTCTCTTGCTTGTATATTTAATATTGGTTCCGAAATAAATATGTATAAACCAAATGCTTCAAAGTGATAATATTAAAGGATTAATTCATCTATCTAATTACATTTTACTTTGCGGATTAAAGATCATTTATAGTATGAACAAAAGCTACAAAATGTACTCCATCATCAGAAAAAGAAAGTATGTATGAATTGAGTGCGAGAATATACATTCTGATCAGGACCTTCGTTGTCCGCTTATAGAAATTATGCATACTGTAGATGATATCAACCAGTGGAAAAGGCCCTGACCAGACAAAACACTTATGAAGTCTGATTGGGGCCTTCAATATCCGAATATGGAATGCTGGCCATTTTTTTCCATTTTGCACATTAAATCTAGACAAAATTAACGGTTTCCAATCAATTATTCATTACTCGGTTAATCACTATGATGATGGTTTGCCAATTTCTTTTACGCGTTGCACTGTTTCTTGTGATTGTTTTTACAATAATTACATGATCAACAACACGTAAATGCACAATTGGAGACATAGGCAAAAATAACGAGCCCTTGAAGCTCTAATCATAATTGCAACAGACGACATCATAAAAAAGACAGTAAATCCCCCTCAGTGACCACATTAACCCGTTTATGTATATCGTCCCGTAAAAAGGACATTTTCAAACAGGGTCTACACTGTTTGTATTAAGTAAAGACGTGTCCGTGAAACATAATAATAATAATAACTACCCAGGCACTCACGAAAACATGCCTATATAATTTGACCCCTGTAAACACCACTTTTATATAGTAAAACTGGGGTTTACGGAGGTATACATTATTTTTCTTTTCTGCTCAGAAACATAGGTTGTGGGTACTCATTAGTACCGACGCGCCGAGGCGGTTCTAACGAGTTCCAAAAATCTAAGTTTTGATCAGAAATATGAAAACTATCAAAGTTTTTTATCCGAAAATTTTCAGTTTTTGGAGGTGAAATTTGATATATTTGAATATGCGTGTTTTTGCAATGATTGGAAATGAACATTAGAGGTAGTAGAGTCCAGTCGGAATAAAAGGGTTAATGGCACGGAAAGAGTTACCACTTCAGCAGTGCAGTGCAAGATTTTGAAATTAAATGCTTCATTACGAAAACACGCCTATTAAAATATACTGAAAATTTTACTATAAAAAAAATGAAAATTTTCAAATAAAAAATTCTGATATTTTTCATATTTCTGCTCGAAACATAGACTGTGGGTACTCGTTAGAACCGCCTCGATGAAGTGGTTCTAACAAGTACCAACAATCTATGTTTTTGAGCAGAAATAAGGAAAATAATGTACACCCCTGTAAACCCCAGTTTTACTATATAAAAGTGGGGTTTAAGGGGGTCAAAATTATATAGGCATGTTTTCGTGATGTCTTCCTTATGGTAAATATTTTTATCAAAACTAGGTTTACGTGAAATTTCAGTTTTCCCAGTTGGATCTTTAATAATCTTGACACTGTATGGGATGTTTTTCTGTGATATATTTTTAAACAGAGGAATAGTTTAAGAAAAAGCAATCACAAAACACTTTGACTGGAGTCAAACGACAATTCTGCTGTACAAAACAAACTTGATATGAATGACTGCATTTAAGGCTCCATATTTCTCAAAAAATAGACATTTTTATCCAAGAAAGATTTAATAAATTGATATATACTATTATTTCGATCAAAACATGTCGCATCTGACAGCCTGTAAAATTTCAGTTAGTCTCTTGTTTTTGAACTGGATAAAAAATGAAATGAATTTTTATGGTCTCTCTGAATTATTGTTGGCAACATTAATTCAGAGATACGATAAAAAGTCATTCGTTTCAAGAACGAGAGACTAACTGAAATTTTACAGGCTGTCAGGTGCCACATTTTATGATTGTATTAATATCATACATCAATTTATTGAACCTTTCTTGGATAATAAAATGTCTGTTTTATTTTAGGAATGAGGAGCCTTTAAACATTGTCGTAGTAATTCGATATTTCAACTCCCAAATACGTCCCTTCATGCACAAAAGAGGCCTGAGTGAATGTGCACATTAAATTAACAAACGTGTGAACATTACGAAAACATTTCCAAATATAGTGAAAATTTTACCACCAAAAAATGAAAAATTTCAGACAAAAAATTTTGATATTCTTCATAGCTCTGCTCAAAACATCGTGGGTACTCGTTAGAACCGCCTCTGTAAACCCCGGTTTAACTATATAAAGTGGGGTTGAAGTGAGTAAAAATTATATAGGTATGTCTTCGTGATGAACTGTATATTTCTTAATATAATCACAGTTCCAAGATTTTCTTAATCATTACGAAAACACGCCTATTCAAATATATTGAAAATTTCACCACCAAAAACCTGAAAGTTTTCAGATAAAAATTCTGATATTTTTCTTATTTCTGCTCAAAAGCATAGATTGTGGGTACTCGTTAGAACCGCCTCGCCGAGGCGGTTCTAACGAGTACCCACAATCTATGCTTTTGAGCAGATTGTGAGTACTCGTTAGAACCGCCTCACCGAGGCGGTTCTAACGAGTACCCACAATCTACGCTTTTGAGCAGAAATAAGAAAAATAATGTATACCCATGTAAACCCCAGTTTTACTATATGGAAGTAGGGTTTAAGGACGTCAAAATTATATAGGCATGTTTTCGTGATGAAAATTATTTTTTTTGTGGGCACACATTAGCAGTGTCTCTTGATATATTGATATCTTGACACCCCTCTTATCTAGATATAGTAAGTCATGGTATAAACCATATAATATGAGAAATGATTTTTTCTTGTGTGAAGGTAGTTTTTTTTTTTTTTTTTTTTTGGCAGCACAAAATGGTTGCTGGTAGCAATAAACAAATTGTAAGGCTGATTTTAAGTAGAAAAGCAATTTCTAAAAATACTCTTATAATGTAAACCACTACATACATACATATCACTGTGTTTTAGATACTATTATACAATAACCATCCTGTCTAATGACACCTTTAACCCTTGTCATGCTGAATAATTTAAGATGCCACGCCCACTTCTAATTTGCAGCCAATCAGATTACTTGATTCGAGTTTTTGATAGAAATTGACATAATTAATGACAAACAGTGCAGATCCAGATCAGTTGGCTTCTTCAGAAGCCAACTGATCTGGATCTACACTGTTTGCTAAAACAGGACATGTCGTGCTCAGCAAGAGAAGAGTTAGACTACCGGAGATAGACGAGACTGACACAGCGTTCCGCGGATTACTACTTGTTTACGCGAATATTGCCAACCCTGTGAGATTTGAAGCACATGCATGGGTAGTTACTTCTTGCACATGCTTTAGTGTTTGGTTTCACACATTTGTCTGGTTAGGTTTGTTTCGCTTTGCATAACCTAACCTTAGACCTGCTCATTGTAAAGGACGGAGCGTACTTAAGGGCTAACAAAAAATAGAGTATTAGAAGCTGAAAACAGCATATGCATCAGTTAAGCCTTAACGTACTTTCTAAGAACAATACTTGATTTTATTTCAAAATATTTTTTTTTTTTTTTTTTTCATAGAAAGGCTTGAGGCTTGACATTCCCTTTAAATTATCATTTTAGAAAATAAGGCTTGACATAGGCAATTTAAATGACTTGTCAATCTTTATTTTGTTCGATACAAATAAGAAAAAATATAAAGCACTAATTCAGCTTAGTGCTTATCTTCCTATCGATGAGATCTCTGTAATAAAACTATGCTGCTATCTACAAATCTAAATGAAAAGTAGACTTTAAAATTCCCAGTTGGGCAAGAAAATGTTATTGTCTGAAGGGCAGGCGGCAATAAAGTTTCCGACTTGTACCTGAATGTTTACCGGGAATGTGTCTGTGATGTTTAGAAAGTGTTGTTAACAAGTTTAAATACACATCATCATTGGCCTCCACCTCATGTCTGCGTCTACTTATTTATTTATTTATTTAAGATGTTTTTAATGATCTCAATTCAATAGTCACCTTTCTGTAGTAAGTTAGTCACATATAGTCGACTCGTTATCTCGAATTCCAAGGGACTCTCTGAACTACTTCGAGATATCCGTACCTCAACGTGACAGATTTGCAGAATTGAGGAAAAAATAATTCGAACAATCACATTTAACAAATATATATGTAATTGGAATCTTGAAGTTAGAAATCTGTTGAAAATATTTTGGAAAAGAGGAGACATTGCTCCTTAGGAGCAATTTCTCCTCTTTTCCACAATATTGTTTTACCTGGTCTTAGATTTTCATGCTTAGGCAGGGACCAGCTTTTCACTTGGAGACAAGCGGTTATTCGAGTTAAGCGAGAGTCAACTGTATTGAATAGTATGAGCTGCAATCTCAGACATGTGCGCCAAGCAAAGATTCAATTCAGTTTGTGCATTTGCGCAGTCTGAACAGAGTTTTCAGCTCATCACGAAAACATGCCTATATAATTTTGACCCCCTTAAACCCCACTTTTATATAGTAAAACTGGGGTTTATAGGGGTATTCATTATTTTTTCTTATTTCTGCTCAAAAACATAGATTGAGGGTACTCGTTAGAACCGCCTCGGCGAGGCGGTTCTAACGAGTAATCACAGTCTATGTTTTGATCAGAAATATGAAAAATATCAGAATTTTTATCTGAAAATTTTCAGTTCTTGGAGGTGAAATTTTCTATATATTTGAATATATATTTGAATAGGCGTGTTTTCGTAATGTGCACAGGCTGATTTGAGTCTTCAGTGGGTGCACAGATAAGAAGATATGATTCATCAAAACATGATACCTAAAATAATGAATGCAATTTCAATGCAAAACTGGTACTGGCATAAGTTATTATCTATAGGCGCATCACGAAAACATGCCTATATAATTTTTACCCTCTTAAACCCCACTTTTATTTAGTAAAACTGGGGTTTACAGGGTATACATTATTTTTCTTATTTCTGCTCATAGATTGTGGATATTCGTTACAACCGCCTTGCCGAGGCGGTTCTAACGAGTACCCACAATCTATGTTTTGAGCAGAAATGTGAAAAACATCAGCGTTTTTTATCTGAAAATTTTCAGTTGTTGGAGGTGAAATTTTCTATAATTGAATAGGCGTGTTTTGGCAATGGATAGTTTTCAAATCCAGCCCTATTTCATTTTTACGCGGTTGATTACTGAAAAAATCATTAAAATACTGGTGAAGGAAAAATAACATGATATTTGAGAATATTTTAGAAATATGAAAAGTACATATGAAGATACACAGGAACGGACACGATCCAGGTAAGCAGCCCTCCTGAACTTAAGGATTGAATGACATATAACGACGCAACAAAACAGCATTTCATTCAAATTGATTTTCTATGGATTTGTTGAATCGTGCAGAGTTTTAGTCCTTAAGTTTATTTCTATGTATTATTATTGTGTATAAACAAAAACATAAATAAAGCTACCAAGAAAAGGCCACATTCACGAAACACAGCCTTACCCATGCTCCGAAAGAAGAAGTGAATAACAAATTGGCAGTTTTTGAAAATTATTTGATGACGTCATAAAGGTATATTAATAGGGCAAGAGGCTTTGTTAACACTTAGTGCACTGGATAAAAAAAAAAAAAAAAAAAAAAAAAAAAAAAAAAAAACAGCAGATAATATTTGCATTTTTTTCCAGAAAATAGATTTTGATATTTCGTGAAAATTGCCTCCTTAGGAGACAATATGCACGAAATGTCAAATCTGTTTTCTGGGGAAAATAAGCAAAACCTGCATTTTCCGAAACATGCTTAGCATTTAGAAGTTGTGTCAGGAGAAAATGACCCTTATTTCATATGTGGGCAACGAAGGTCCGGATCATTTTGTCTCCTGTGGTTAGAGGAAGTATGCAAATGTACCTTTGGTGATGTCATGGCCATCTTTTCCTAAAGGCCGTACACTGACAAGACACAATGTCTCAGTTGCTACAAGAACTACAAGAGAGAAACCGCATTGGAATAGTCATCAGAAACAATTGCTGGGAAGATTGGTTCTCATTCTCCGATTGAGCCAGCGCACGACAAAGACTCAGATCAGCCTGTGCATCCGCCCAGTATAACAATCAGTCTCGTTTATCCCTCTTTGGATAGCCGGTGGCTGTAGATGGCGAATGCGATCAGCAGGTGCCCATGCTGATCTGAGTATTCGCTGGTCGCACAAGTCTTACTTTTTTTTTTCTTTTTTTTTTTTTTTTTTTTCTTTTTTTTTTTTTTTTTTGTTTTTTTTTTTTGTTTTATTTTGCGTGCGCTGTCTCGTATTTGAAAGTTTGTTTCTTATTTCTCCACGAAAACGTATGTTGTGGATAGCCCTTAGACGCGTATCCGCACCCACAATACAGGTTTTATGCAGAAATAAGCAGTTATCTAGACATCCTTTTTATCTAAAAGCTTGGGTTAGGAAGATGGTCAACAACATACAACATGCAACTGAGCCGGCACACAGCATTTCGTACTAGATGACGTGCACCCAGCGAAAACTTGGATTAGCCTTAGCATCAGCGCAGACTGATCAGAGTCTTCGCTGTCCGCCTGAAGACGTTTTGGATTCTTGGCTACCCACAGAGTACCCTGCTAAGACAGCCTACTGTGCGAATGCGCAGGTTGATCTGAGTCTTCGCTGGGCGCACATGCTTTATTGTTTGCAATGCTGTGCCCCGACTAGCTGTCTGTTAATTTTACTATCCACGTTAAATAACTATGTTTTCTTTTTCGTAGATAACGAGTGCTCTCATATGCGTTTGTAAACTATGTGCGTAATTCAAGTTGAGAACAACGAAATATAAAACTCTAATCTTAAGATTGTCGGTCTGAAAACAAAATATTAAAAGAGCCAGCGCACGACAAAACCTACAAAATGGCATGTGCGCCCAGCAAAGACTCAGATCAGCCTGGGCTTCCGCCCAGTCTGAACAGAGTCTTCGCTGTCCGCATGAAGAAATCTACGTTCCTCAGCTACCCATTGAGCGCAATACGAAGACTCAGATCAGACTGAGCGGATGCCCAGGCTGATCTGAGTCTTCGCAGGGCACACATGCCATTTTATTGGTTTTGCCATAAGCTGGCTCAAATATTATTGTGTCATTTTGAAGATAAAGCAAGAGATTTACTAGCCGGAAGGTCAGAAAACGTACATTTAGACATGTGCGCCCAGCGAAGATTCAGATCAGCCTGTACATTCACGCAGTCTGATAAAACTATTCACTGGATGCATTTTGGACAGCCAAGGTTGCAATGTTTCTTCATGGAGAAAATGAAGACTGAATAATCTGCACAGATACGCAGGTTGAGTTGAGTCTTTGTTGGGCACACGCCAGAAGGCACGTTTTCTCAGGTTGAGGTTCTTTTTTCTATTTGATCATTTTGCAATATTATTGGCAGTTTGTTGATATTACGTTGCAGAAGCACTTTACGTTTTATCAAAAGCTGCTGATTAAGGGGATTGGGCAAACATGAGAATTTTTACAACTTCCTCACATCACAGTGTTTTTGTTGTTTTTTGTTTTTTTGTTATACAGTTGAACCTCAATGGTTCGAACATCTTCGGGACCATGCAAATTCGTTCGAGTCATGGGTAGTTCGAGCCACTGAGGGTAATCATGGCACCAGTTCAGGAAGCAAATAACGATAATTTAGGGAAATCTTTTCAATTTTCTACACAATGATTGTATGTTGTATGTTGTATTGTAACGTACAATTATTCTGTAGAAAATCGAAAAAAAAATCACTAAATTATCGCCATTTGCTTCCTGACTTGGCACCATAATTAACCCTCAGAGGCTCGAACCACCGATGTCTCGAACAATTTTCTATGGTCCCAAAGATGTTCAAGCCATCGAAGTTAGACTGTATATTTGTAATTAGAGCTGCATCAGAATTAAGGGTTAGTTTATGCGCAAAACGAAACAGCCACAGTATAAATAACACACGTGTTTTCATACAATAACTGGACAACTATAAACAACATAAAACTGAGTTGCGAGATTAACAACACTGGGTTGACAAAATTACCGACAAATTTTATGGGAAAAGCAATTGTTCTTGTTCAGCTCTGTAATTTTAAACTTGAACGATCTTGATCCAAGTGCAAATATGCTTTCATAATTCTGATTTTCTGTAGGTCCAAACATGACTATTTTTGAACTTGTTTTAAATGCAAAGAATGCTAAATATAGCCGAAACAGGAACAGTCTGTACCATCGTATCAGACCATTATTGTTATATTCATTTTAACCCATTTACGCCTAACGTCACATAAAAGGGACATTAAAAACAGTGAAGACTCAGATCAGACGCCGCGTTCTGCGGCGTCTGATCAGAGTCTACACTGTTTGCATTAAGGAATGGTATTTCTATAAAAATGGTAACAATAGAAACCAACCAGACACTTCTCATATTGCAATGAACCAATCCAAAGAGTTAAGGTAGAAGAGTCCACTCAGCATAAATGGGTTAAAAACATATGAGCCGCAACGTCCGAAAACTTCCTTAGAACATGTGCGCCCAGCGACGATTCGACAGAGCAGCCTGCGATTTCGCGCAGAATCCACATTGGGCACATTTCGGATAGTAAGAATGCAACGTTCTTCATGCGGCCAACTAAGGCTCTGTTCAGGCTGCGCAGTTCTGATCTGAATCTGTGCTGGGCGCATGTCCCAAGGTACGTTTTCTGTCGTTGCGGCTCGACTACCTCCTAAGGAGGCAGTTTTACTCTAAAGGTACATATAATACCGTTCTAGTCTATTGTCTTTTTAAGCAGTGCGTGATTGGAAATTTACTTCAAAGAAATTGACGAGCAACTCATTACTATTAAAGACCTGCGATTTTCTTCAGGATAGGTGCTTTGCGTGAGATTGTAACTTGCTGAGTTTTTAAATAAAACAGACAAAGCAAAACAGTGCTTATCGCCTATGTGAAGGAGTTCATTTGGTTAGGTCAGTTACAGTAGAATTTACGTAGGTACATATGCTGATGTTGATAGATTTGAAATATAAATATAGACCACTATGGTGCAGTTTATATTTTCTGGTCATTTGTGGTTTTTTAGCTTATTCCCAAAATTTTGAAACATTACAAAAACAAGTCTATTCAAATATACTGAAAATTTCATGAACAAAAAATTGAAAATTTTCAGATAAAAATTCTGATATTTTTCATATTTCTGCTCAAAACAGAGGCGGTTCTAACGAGTGCCCACAATCTATGTTTTTTAGCAGAAATAAAAAAAAATGTATGGCCCCTGTAAACCTCAGTTTCTCTATATAAAAGTGGGGTTTAAGGGGGTCAAAATTATATACGTATGTTTTCGTGATGATCCATGAGGTTCACTGCCAAGTTCTAATTAACCGAAACTAGTTAGTCTGGCCTAGAAAAGTTGACACTTCAGCTACTTATAGTTTTGTGAATGTGTGCATTTTTATTGTATAACTGTTACAAATATATATACAAACCAGACATTGGTACGTAAACAAGTCACTATACAGATAAGATTCAGAAGAAAGGTATGTTAATCTGTATTCCATTTGCTGTCATCGTAAGTCTTTCATATATCGTGATTCGAATAGATACGAATGTCTGAACATGTTAAATAAACCAGAAATTTTGCAAAGCATGTTTAAATAGAATTCCCAGTAATTTTTACTAGTATAGTAATAATAATAATAATAACAATAACTGTAAACGAAAGGCACTAATTTACTGAGGCAGTGCCAAGAGATGTTTTGCAAAATGGCTTCAGGGGAAGGTATAGCTAGTACTGTGCATCAGAAGTATTGATGTTAAAGCAAAACTGAACATTAGTCAAGAATACTTTTCTAAGTATTGGTACTGATAATATTGGTGTACTAGTTCTTTCAATTTTGAATTAAAATTAACTATTGAATTTGAAATCGTTCGAGGTTTTGTTTTTAATATGTAACCTTGAACAACAGAAAAAATATTCTTATTTTATCCATACCAATCCTACCTGTCATATAACAGTACATTTAACAATGGTTTGTAAAGAGGAACTACTTCATTTCACATCTTTTGTCGCAAAAAAGCGAACATAGTGCGTTCGAAAAAAAAAATGGTGCGTGTTCTCAGTATCACTACAGGCACATAATGTACTATCTATAATATTATTTGAGCAAAATTGATGATTAAGAGCATTACCATGAGTTCGTATTCTTGCATGATAAATTTGGCTCATACGTTTTTTTTTGTTTTTTGTTTTTTTTGTTTTTTTTTTGTTTTTTTTTTTGTGGGGGGAGGGGGGGGGGGGGGTTTGGTTTTTTTTTTTTTTTTTTTTTTTTTTTTTTTTTGTTTGTTTTTTTGTTGTTGTTTTTTTTTTTTTGTTTTTTTTTTTTGTTTTTTTTTTGTCTTTTTTTCTTAATTAAATAAGGACGTGGCTGTCATATTAGCATTCGCTTTATGTTTAAAAGACAAAATACTTCTCGAGTCACGAGTATCTCGAGGGAGTTCATTCCAGTCATGAATAACGGAATTATAGTATTTTATAGTAATAAGAAGGAATTATAGTATTTTCATATTAGAATATATTTAAATCACAATAAGATTGCAGATTATTTTCAGTTTCTCATGGAAAGTGTATATTTTGTCATTATATCTACACATCTATGTGAAATATATAATTCTTGTCATTAGCTCTAGATAAAATATCCTTTCTATCCACAATATAGTTTCACATTTCTCCCGAAAACATATATTATGGGTACTCATCAAAAGCGTCTTGCAGAGGCACTGCTTATGAGTACCCAGAACTTCTGTTTCGGTGGAGAATTACGAAAGTATTCATGTGGACATCCCTCTTATATAGAGGTATCAACGCCGTGTCATTTTCACTTTATAATATTTCATTACGCAAACACGCCTATTCAAATATATTAAAAATTTCACCACCAAAAATTGAAAGTTTTCCGATAAAAATTCTGATAGTTTTCATATTTCTGCTTAAAACATAGATTGTTGGTACTCGTTAGAACCGCCTCGGCAGAAATAAGGCAAATAATGTATACCCTTGTGAACCCTAGTTTTACTATATAAAAGTGGGGTTTAAGGGGGTCAAAATTTTATAGGTATGTTTTCGTGATGTTAAAAAGATGATACTGGCTATTACGTACATTAAGCTGCATTTATACAGTATAAATGATAGAAATATTGAAACAAATGAAAATCAGTTTAAAAATCGAAGCATTCTAAAAATTTACTTAATCTATATACCATAACACGATGTTCAAGCGGTATTATAGGTCACACGGGGTCTGTATAACATTAATTTCTTAATGAAATGTTCTTGAAACTTTTCTTCAATAAAACCAATCAGGTGGTTCTGTTGGCATACATGTACTTTACCACCTCAAGAGATCTATTGATGAATCTGATATTTCGAAACAATCCAAAAAACTTTTAATCTACATGTATATAAAAGGTTGTTTCTGTTCAGACCTTATCTTTGCTTCATTAAAGGCTTTATCTGTGATTTATTTGTTATCTTTAATGATTCATGGACGAGTTAGATAACCTCCAAGCGAACCGAACCAAATATGTTTTTTACCACAATGGAAGCAACTCTGCTTGCCATCTGTTATTTTTGTGGCTGTTCAATTATATTTGTCAGTATTTCCATTTGATGTTAAGAACTTGATGTGGATCTGATTGTACATTTGTATCATTTCCTTAGTTCACGTATTTATTTTAGATATATCGAACACGTTATGCGACAGACTGCATGCTGAGTGCTTTAGCACTCAGCATTCAGTCTGTCGCTTAACACGCACAAGTAACAGTAACAACTTTGCGAGAAAGGCTTAATCCATAATTTTTCAAAAAGGCTTATGGCTGACCTAATTCGACATTCATCGGCCGCTTCATGTTTAGTAGTGGTTTTCTTTTGTTCTGACTATCATTCTGTAGTCGATCCCACATCACGGTTTCTGCATAGTGCTGAAAAGCTATATTTTTTGTTTTATGTGTTGATCTTCTGATAAATTAGGGAGACCTATATGGGCCGAACAATTGTGTATAGCTGGAACAGTATCGGGACTAGGAGCGAGGATTCGACGTCAACAAATCCATGTTTAAGAGGAACTAATACACTTTCAGGGGAGATATTTCTGCCAATTTGTTTTTATGTCTCCCGTCTGAAAAGGGGTCTACCCTAAAAGGAAAGTATTTCTCCCAAGATGTCTACCCTAAAAGTAAAGAATTTGTTCCCAAGGGGAGCGAATTCTTTCCTTTTATAGTTGAACTCTTTTCAGACCCCTTGGGAGTACATTTTTCCCTTTTAAGAGAAAACCCATTATCATAAAGGATTTACATGCAGTAAAGCCTGTTTTTTCCTGTTCGTTGTAGTGTTTTATGGATTCTGTCTAGTATTGCAATCGCCTCGTTCTGGAAGAGGACGCCGGTTGCTTTTCTTTGGTTTGTGGCTTATGTACCGTCCGTCTTGAATCTTGAAAACATACCTATATAATTTTGACTCCCTTAAACCCCATTTTTGTATAGTTAAACTGGGGTTTACAGGGGTATACATTATTTTTCTTATTTCTACTCAAAACCATAGATTGTGGGTACTCGTTAGAACCGCCTCAGCGAGGCGGTTCTAACGAGTACCCACAATCTATGTTTTGAGCAGAAATATGAAAAAAAATCAGAATTTTTTTATCTGAAAATTTTCATTTTTCGATGGTAAAATTTTCAGTATATTTGAATAGGCGTGTTTTCGTAATGGTTTGTTTGTTCTTCCTCTTGGTGAAAGTGGTAGGCTATGGTCAACTCTTATCCTGAACATCTTCTATACTTTTTTGTGTGTTTTGTTCTACAGAAAGCGTTGTTTTGTGTTCTTATTTCATGTCAATAAAATATTATAAAGTGTCTTAGGAGGGCTGTATTCTATGATTCTGGCCTTTCAACTTAAGTACTGCCTTAGAACTGTTCACAGCAAGACTGTTGTGAGGATGAACTTTAATCTGTTTTATGGGTTCCCAATCCTCAAACTTATCTTCTGAAAAATTCCAAGCATAAACGGAAATGTATGAAAAGAGCATACATACAAACAGTAAAACAGATGGCAAAGTGGACAGCACCACAGTACTATCCTCAGGACATTAAAATGTCGTACAGAAAGAAACACCGTAAGTAAAGTAATCAGCTGGATCTAACAGGGACTGACTAAAGTGCCGAATAAAGTCTGTTTTATGAGCATACTCTCAGGCTTGGTATTATCAGCATTATCAGTATTCGTCCAACTTTTAATTTCAAGATAAGATCAAATCTGTGTGTTCCGGTGAGCGTAAACAGCCTGTCTCCCTGGGGCGTTATTTGTGATGACTATGATAGTGTGGTCCTTTGTGGGCAATGACCAGTACTGTCGTCATTCATTATTCAGTGTTGTTTGGCTTTGCTATGCTACTTTATAACAATATAGTGGTGGTGTACTGGCTTATCCGTGATTTAAATTTTACCGTATCTAACCCAGGTTTTCGGACAGATCGGCCTTAGCAAATAGTATAGACCTATAGCTGAAGCCGCAGAACGCGGCTTCTGATCAGAGTCTACACTGTTTTCCACTCATCCAGCGTTTTCAGATACATCATCTGGCATTACAAGGACTTATGAAACTTTAGGTATGGAGTTAAGTTGACAGAATATTTAGAGTAAATACGGTAATCTTGAGCAGACAGGCATGCGCAAACAGTGTAGCCCCAGACCAGGTGCCACAGAATGATTTATTCATAGTAAATTACTTGCAAATATAGACTAAGAATTGTAAAATAGTATCCACAATGCAAATGATATTTTGTATTATCCCCAGTATATTTATCAGGATATGCTTTCATTACGAAAATACGCCTATTCAAATATTCTTAAAATTTTACCACCAAACAAATAAAATTTTCAGACAAAAACATCTGATATTTTTCATATTTTTGCTCACAATATAGATTGTGGGTAGTTAGAACCGCCTCGCCGAGGCGGTTCTAACGGGTACCCACAATCCATATTTTTGAGCAGAAATAAGAAAAAATAATATATACCCCTGTAAACCCCAGTTTTACTTTGTAAAAGTGGGGTTTAAGGGGGTCAAAATTATATACGTATGTTTTCGTGATGTGCTTACTTTATTTGCATTTGTAGCGGTCAAATTATTTTTATAAACTTCAATATCGGTTGTTTACGTGACTTGAGCTGTGGCCAGTATTGTGGCTGTATATAGTACATTAACAGTTATAGCGTCATTCAAAGATTATGAAATGATACGCTGTGCAATTTGAGTCAGAACATTTGCCTGGTTTCTAGATATTACAGGAAAGCAAAATAAATGGTTAGAGTATTTATCACTAAGTAGATATATATATTATACGCAGTTATATAATTCTACATAAATTTACTTCAGATGTTTTATACATAGCGCATATAAATCCCTTGGAGAGACCAGATAGCCTTAATTAGGTATGATTGAAAAAAAAAAAAAAAACATTGCAGGATGCAGAATAGAAAGTTCTCCAAAAAAACACAAGTTATTTTGATCAAAGCCAACAACTATATTTGGACTGTTTAAATGTGAAAAAAAGAACTTTACGTGCCCTGACTGAAGTGCGCATACATTATGAAAACACGTCTATTCAATTATATTAAAAACTATCACCACCAAAACCTGAAAAAATTTCAGATAAAAATTCTGATATTTTTCATATTTCTGCTCAAAACATAGATAGTGGATACTCGTTAGAACCGCCTCGCCTAGGCTGTTCTAATGAGCACCCACTATGTTTTAGCAAAATAAGAGAAAATGGCATATTCCCCTGTAAGCCCCAGTTTTACTATATAAAAGTGGGGTTTAAGGGAGTCAAAATTATATAGGCGTGTTTTCGTGATGTATAAGAACTTTGATTCGGATACATAGTGCTATATTACCATAATTAATAGTACTTGTTACCCTTAATAGATTTTCTTCACTTTTACAAGGGCGATAACTCTTTTAAGTTTTTTGTTTGCTCTTCTGCAGACGAAGCTTCTTATGAAAAAGGGATTTACTCTAAAATGAATTTCGTTTTTAGAACAGAACCCTTTCCAGAAAGGAGACAATAATTTTAAAGAGTTATCACCCCTGAAGGTGTATCTGTTTCCCTTAAATAATGGAAATAATATTACTGGTGATAAATAGAAAATTATTAAGAGACGAATATTTGATACGTTGGCAATTAAATTTTATTGGTTCTTTCAGTGCAATAATCGATCATCTGGCGATGTTTATTTTTTGAGAACTCTTTCAGATTGACGTTTAACTTGCTGAACTGACATACCAGCAGAAAACCTTTTAACATATTTTTTCTCATTTTCCCAAGGATATAGGAATCCAACATTTGAAAATAACATTAGATCTTTCTTTTCCGACAAAACAGGGGGAAAATCAGCTTCTCGTCTGCTCAGTTTGTCTAGCGAGTGCTAAAGGTTAAGAGCTATTCCCTTGGTAGACAGCTCAAATAATATCTGGAGTTTCCTTTCAGTATCGTTTTTATTAGCTCACCTGAGCCGAAGGCTCAAGGTGAGCTATTGTGATCAATCAACGGCCGTCGACGTCATCGTCGTCGTCATCCGTCTGTCCTTCCGTCCACAATTCTTTAAACAACATCTCCTCCTAAACCACTGAGCCAATTTTAACCAAATTTCACAGGACTGATCCTTGGGTACTATTAACTGAAAATCGTTCAAATATTTGGAATCCATGCAGAATTCTGGTTGCCATGGCAACCCAAAAAAAACCTTTAAAAATCCTCTTGTCAGAAACCAATAGACCGATCTTAATATAACTGTAGAAATGTTCCCTTGGTGACCCTCTACCAAGGTTGTTCAAGCCGTCACGATTCGTCAGAAAACATGGCCGCTAGAGGGCTTGGGTTTACTTTCCCGATATATCTATATAGAAACCTTTACAAATCTTCTTGTCAGAAACCACAAGACCGATTTTAATATAGCATGGCAGGATTATTCCTTTTGTAACCTTCTACCGAGATTGCAAAAGCCGTCATGATTTGTCAAAAAACATGGCCGCCAGTAGGCGGGGCTTATTTTCCCTATATATCTATATAGAAAACTTTAAAAAATCAAAATCTTCTTGTCAGAAACCACTGGACCGATTTCAATATAACTTGGCAAAAATGTTTCCTCGGTGACCTTCTACCAAGATGGTTCAAGCAATCATGATTCGTCAAAACACATGGCCGCCAGGGGGGCCGCGGTGCTTATTTCCCCTATATATCTATAAAGAAAAAATTAAAAATTTTCTTGTCAGAAACCAATGGACCCATTTCAATAAAATTTGACAGGAACGTTTCTTTGGTGACCCTCTACCAAGATTGTTCAAGCCGTCATGATTCGTCAAAAAAACATGGCCGTTAGGAGGCGGGGCTTATTGCATTCTTCGCGAAATCTTTTCTACTGATGCAGGACAGTTGTCAGACAGACTGTAATCTTTTGCAGGACAGATAAGTATCTGCAGGACTGAAGGCATATTTGTTGTCAGAATATTATTTTCTTTGCTAAGATTCACAGGACATTTGTCAGACAGACTAAAAGTTTTTGCAGGACAAAATGAAAACATTCCAGTTTTGTCCTGTACTTTTCGCTGAGACTGTTATTGCCCCTATATGTCTATATAGAAAACTTTAAAAATCTTCTCTTAAGAAACTACTGGACCGATTTCAATATAACTTGACAGAAATGTTTCTTTGGTAACCCACTATCAAAATTATTCAAGCCGTCTTGATTCGTCAAAAAATAGAGCCGCCTGGGGGCAGGACTTTTTTCCTGTTTATCTATATAGAAAACTTTAAAAATCTTCTTGTCAGAAACCACTGGACCGATTTCAATATAACTTGGCAGAATTTATTTTTGGTGACCCTTTACCAAGATTGTTCAAGCAGTCATTATACTTCAAAAAGAACATGACCGCTAGGGGGCGGAGTTTATTTTCCCTACATATCTATATAGAAAATTTTAAAAATATTCTTGTCATAAACCAATGCACCGATTGAAATATAATTTGGCAGGAATGTTTCTTTGGTGACCCTCTACTAAAATTGTTCAAGCCGTCATGATTCGTAAAAGATGGCTGCTAGTGGGCGGGGCTTATTTTCCTTATAATACATCAATATAGAAAACTTTAAAATCTTCTTGTCAGAAACCATTTGATCGATTTCAATATTACTTAGCAGGAATGTTCCTTTGTTGCCCCTCTACCAAGAATGTTCAAGCAATCACGATTTGTCGAAAACATGGCTGCTAGGGGGCTGGGCTTATTTCCCTATATATCTTCATAAAAGACTTTTAAAATCTTTTTGTCAGAAACCACTGGACCAAATAACTTGGCAGAAATGTTCCCTTGGTGACCCATTATCAATATTCAGTTCAAGCCGTCATGATGCGTTAAAAAAACATAGCCGCTAGAGGGCAGGGCTATAAAATTTATACAAAAATCTTAGAGCAGTGAACTTGGCTGAAACTTCAATAGTAAGTATGCAAATCTGTTTGCTCAGATTAGCGATATAGGACCATCATGGTCCTCTCGTTCTAAATACAGTCAAACCTGTGTTAAGCAATCATCTACCTAAGGGAAAACCAAAATGTGTTTTTTCTTCATACAGGTACAGTTACATGTATTTTTTCTTTGATCGGACCTGGAAAAACTAGCATTTAATCTTTATAAGTCTCTGGGCTAATTTAGCAGATGACAAATTGGTGATATTTTTCTCTTTTTTTTCCGGAAAAAAGGCTTTATCATAAATTGTCTTCCTAGGAAACAATTTGCAAGAAATATCAAAACATGTTTTCTGGGGAAAATAATAAGGACAATATTTAAGGGCCAGTTGTACAAAGCGTCGTTAGCTTAACGAGCTCATTAAGGGTCATTCCGTTAACTGTTTTAGCGGATTCAATATACAATATTCTGATATTTTTTGCTGAAAAAATATGAGTAGCTTTTGCACTGCACTGCGTATCACTCGATGTAAATTTTGGTGATTTGTGGATGACCATGACCCATGATTCCTGCAGGTGTATAGAAAAAGTATAATCAAGCTTCACAATGCACAGGCTGATCTGAATCTTCGCTTGGCCATCATGTCATAAGATACGAGATCTTACAATGCGGCCCGTTTTGAGCCGGGACACAGCATTTCCTACAAGACTGCATGTGCGCCCAACGAAATCTCAAATCAGCCTGCGCATCCGCGCAGTCCAATTAGAGTCTTCGCTTGACGCTTGAAGACCCTTTGGATCCTTGGCTACCCATCGAGTGCTCTACGAAGACTCTGATGAGACACTGCGAATGCGCAGACTGATTTCGGACTTCGCTGGGCGCACATTCAATCTTGTATGAAATTGTGTGCCCCGGCTCATATTTCAGTTCCAGGTGAGCGAATCATAAATATTTCATTATTGCACCGCCAGTTCAATAGACTTTATTGTACATTTGCATAAAATCAATTCTTAGAAAAACATGTGCCTTATATAAATAGACATTTAACCCATTTAAGCCTAGCGTCCCAAAAAATGGACATTTGCAAAAAGTGTAGACCCAGATCAGACGCCGCAAAACGCGGCGTCTGATCAGGGTCTGCACTGGTTGCATCAGGTACAGGAATTTCTATAAAACGTGGTAATAATAAAAACTACACAGAAACCCCTTCTACTGGAAATAGAAAAAGTTGAGGTACAGGTAGGAGCGTCTACTCGGCCTCAATGGGTTAAGAAATCGGGTCATGATTTGAACCGCAACGCGAGAAAACATAACAAAGTCTTCGTTCTCCACAGGAAGAAATTTTGTATCCTTGCTATCCAAAATGCGCTCTGTGAAGATTCTGATCGGTCTGCGCATATATCAGACTGCGCTAATGCACAGGCTGATCTGAATGTTCGCTGGGCGCACATTTCCGAATTAACTTTTTCTGATGTGGCTCAAATCGACATTTAAGATATCGAGTAATGGTTTTATCTACTTTATTGCAGCATTGTTTCAATCCTTGTTCTGCTTCAAGCCGTTGAATAATCAAAGCGGAGTCCGGGAGAAGTACTATAAAACAATTACTTTGTACAAACACTGCAATGATAGGTCTTTCCTCGATGGTGTTTGGGGTGTTGGTGGGGGGGGGGGGGGGTAACTTGGGTGTAACGGGTGTGCGAGCCAGTATTTTAAAACGGACCCATTCATATACTTGATCGTCCGAAATGTTGATCTGCTCATATACTTAACCATTTATTGTTGGTTGTAAGACAAATATAGCAGTCAATTCATTGAATACCAAGAGAATATGCAGCGTCGAAGAATCTCTGAGCGAAAAATATACATATATACCGGGATGTCAGATATGTGGTACTTTTCACATACGAATCAAGAAACATTGGGTCAGTCATATATTTTTTGTTGAAAAAAGGAGGATAAGTCTTCCGCCTTATATTTTCCGTAGAACTTCAATGACTCGCATACTAATGACTCGTTTACAGTGACTGATTCGAACTTGTTTTTGAGTCCCCATAAAACTCTTCCTATAACTCAAGAAAACAAATATTTAGCGATATTATTTTAGGGACATTTTCTATTTTTATCATGAAAATGTATGCTGTGCATACTCACTGAAATCGCCTCACCGAGGTCAATCTTCGCTGGGCGCATATGTAATCTTGTAAACTATACTGTGCCCCCATCACGAAAACATGCCTATATAAAGTTGACCCCCTTAAACCCCACTTTTATATAGTAAAATTGGGGTCTGCAGGGGTATACATTACTGGTCTTATTTCTGCTCAAATACATAGATTGTGGGTACTCGTTAGAACCGCCTCGGCGAGGCGGTTCTAACGAGTACCCATAATCTATGTTTTGAGCAGAAATATGAAAAAAATATCAGAATTTTTATCTGTAAATTTTCATTTTTTTGGTGGTAAATTTTTCAGTATATTTGAATAGGCTTGTTTCCGTAATGCGGAGCATATATTTAATATCCCTGAACAGCCAAGTCCTTACGGCAAACGTTTTTAGTGAGACTATAAGTATACTACTTACATTGTTTATTTATTATTTATTTTAGCGGCAACGTAAATGTACATCCGACATGTGCACCCAGCGAAGATTCAGATCAACCCGTGTGTACTCGTTGACGGATCAAAGTCTTTCATTACGAAAACAAGCCTATTCAAATATTCTGAAATTTTTACCACCAAAAAATGAAAATTTTCAGATAAAAAATTCTGATTGATTGATTGAGTTGGGGTTTAACGACACGTCAACCCTTGTGGGTCATTTTGTGTCGTCTCCCAGAGAAAGGGAGAAAAAAGATAGAAGAGATAGTAGAGGAGATGAAAGAGAGAGGCAGGGAAGAAAGAGGAACAGGAATGAGTGAAGAAACAGAAGTAATAAAAACATCCCCCTCTACCCTTACCTGCTACAAGGATAGCAGGCCTTGCCCAGCTGTAAGCCAATATCAGTTGGGCGCCCCGGTGACGTAAGATATTTTGATACTTCTGCTCAAAACATAGATTGTTGGTACTCGTTAGAACCGCCTCGCCGAGGCGGTTCTAACGAGTACCAACAATCTATGTTTTGAGCAGACATAAGAAAAATAATGTAATGCCCTGTAAATCCTCGTTTTACTGTAGAAAAGTGGGGTTTAAGGGGTCAACATTATATAGGCATGTTTTCGTGATGTGATGTTGGTCTGTAGAAACCGCTAGGATCCTAGGCTCTCTACAGTGACCAGCGAAGATTCAGTCTATATAAATGTGCTTACTGATAAAACTTCAATGTCGATCAGCAGAAACCGCCAGGATCCTCGGCTCTTCACATAGTGACCAGGGAGGACTCTGACCAGGCTGCTCGAATGCGCAGACTAATTTGAGTATTCGCTGGATGCATATGAGCTACTGTAACTAATGCGAACAGCAAAGGTTCAGGCGAGCCTGCGCATCCGCGCAGTCTCGCCAGAACCTGTGCTGCTAGCTCAAGTAAGCAATAAAGCAATAGGAAATTTCTGCCAAAGAACTAGACATGGTCTCGCTAAGGGGCCGGGGCATGCGCACTAAAAGCAACTGACTCGATGAAAAAGGCCAAAGGGTCATTTATCTCACGGCGCGGCTTATATATCCGAAGGTACATTTTCTCATGTTTTGGTTTATTTATTATAGGTGGACCAGGATGACCAGAATAATTTCCAGACCCGCTACACACAGCCTCGTCGTAAACGGGCAGGTGACTATGGGCGATACGAGTATGAACCTCAAAGTCTACAACACCGCCAAGATGCAATGAAAGCTATACGTATGCACGTGTTTACAAACGGCAGGCAGTACGATGGGGAGAGTGGCTTACACTTTTCTTTCAATAGGAAACAGTTTCCTCGAATGGAGAGTCTGCTAGAATTCATCAACACAAGAATACGTACAAAAATTGGAGTCCGGTTTCTGTTCCGCTGGCCCGCCGCTGAAGAAATAAGAGATATAGAAGATATAGAGGAAGACGATACACTCTTTATTGCCTCCAACACTCGTAAACTGGACACAAAGAGAGACTACGGCCGCGTTAAACACGGCAGTGATAGATACGAAGGTGGGAATACAGCGTTTTCAGAAAAATACAGTCAAGGGACCCATGAAAGTAGAAGTACAATCCGAAGTAAGCCCTCGCCTGTGTCAGTACGCTCGAATAACTCCATGATGACCTCAAGCCGAGGTCCAATCATGGTGAATCTCATCTCGAATATGGAAAGGGGCAGCAAACAGTCGATGTTCATTAATCCACAGAGTGGGAACTTCGAGGATATTCTCAAGACAATAGAAGAGATAATAGTCATTGAGAGACCGCCCGTAACAGCACTATACACTCTAAGACCACCGCATAAAAAGGTAAGTTTAACTGCACTCGCTATAAAATATATACGGGAAAATGTACCTTTTGACACGTGGGTAACATGAGAAACTGTGCATTTTGACATGTACGTGATATGAGAAACTACGACTTTTTGGCATGTTTGCAGGAGAAACAGTACTTTTTGACATATGAGCAATATAGAACATGTGCCTTCTGACATGCGCGCAACGTACGAAACTCCACCTTTTGGCATGCGCGCAACATGAGAAAAACTCCACCTTTTAACATACCCTCAATATGTGACTCTGTGCAATTTTACATGTGCGAAACATGAGAACGTCTGCCGTTCGACATTCGCGCGACATGAATACTTGTATCTTTTGACATGCAAAACTCCACCTTTTGGCATGCGCGCAATATCTGAAACTGTACAATTTTACAAGTGCGCAAAATGCGAACTTGTGCCTTTCGATATTCACGCAACATGAGAACCTGTACCTTTTGACATGCGTGCAACATGAGAAACTGTACCTTTTGACATGCGTGCAACATGAGAAACTGTAGCTTTTGACATGTGTGTAACTTGAAAAACTATATTTTTAATGTATGTACATATACAATATCAAAGTTTATACAGGTCATTTACTGGTTTACAAAGAAATCATTTTCGTTCGTTCGAACGACTGGGAATTATAAACCAATTAAATATATAATTGAAGATTAAATTAAACAAGTATGGAAACTACCAGGCAGAACAACATTTGCAAGTTCTTATATATATATATATATATATATATATATATATATATATATATATATATATATATATATATATATATATATATATATATATATATATAGTTCTTAATTGTAACCATCTGTGTGTGCAATGTTATGAAATGTTATATCTCCCTCTGTTTTCCTTCCTCGCTTTATATTTATTATCTGTTTCGAGATTTCGGGACGACGATGAGCTCAAGGCTGCTACAGAAGCTTGGTTTGAGGACCAAATAGACGACTTTTATTTCAAAGGCATAGACTGTTTAAAAGAAAAGTGGGTCAAAGGCATTGCAGTAAAGGGGGATTATATTGAAAAATAATGTTGAAACCAGCTTCCAATCTGTGAGTTAAACCCTGAGTTCTACGAACTTACTGAACTCCCCTCGTATGTATATATATATATATATATATATATATATATATATATATATATATATATATATATATATATATATATATATATATATATATATATATATATATATATAGCGAGAGAGAGAGGGAGAGACGCACCTTTTTAGCATGTGTACAACACGAGAAGCTGTGCCTTCTGAGAAGCAGTGCCTTTTGAAATGTGCGCAACAAGCGAATCTGAGCCTTTTGACGTGCGCGCAACATGAGAAACTGACCTTTTTTCCATTTGCGCAGCGTGACATGTGCACACAGCGAAAGCTCAGATCTACTCTACATGCAGTCTGATCAGAGTCTTCAAAGCAGCGACTTAGGGGGACAGCGAAGACAGATGATACTGTACACAGGGTAATATGAGTCTTCACTAAACGCACTTTCATGCTGACATCATATGTTGTTCACATGCGAACAGCATAGAGCAATGCTAACTGCGATCAGCACAGACCAACCCCGGTCTTTAACACTCAGCATGCAGGGAAAAAGTTTCAGCAGACATTTTGATTTTTGCTCACCTGAGCTTTTGTGATTACGCTGTGTCCGTCGTACGTGCGTCGTCTGTCGTACGTCGTCAACATTTACCTAGAGGCCACAGTCTTGCTTCAATCTTCATGAAACTTTACCAGAGAGTTTGACTTGGTGATATCAAGGTTAAATTTGATAATTAGGGGTCATGTCCGGTCAAAAACTAGGACAAATTTCTTTAAAGTTTTGTTCACCCTCTAGAGGCCACACTTTTGCTTCAGTCGTCATAAAACTTCATCAGCATGTTTGTCAGGATAATATCTCAGTCAAGTTTGAATATGGGTCAGATCGGGTCAAAAACTAGGTCAAATTTCTTTGAAAACTTGTTCACCCTCTAGAGGCAACAATTTTGTTTTAATCTTCATCAAACTTTTCCAGAATATTTGACTGGATGACATCTCGGTCAAGGGTAAATATGGGTCATGTCGGATAAAAAACTAGGTCACTAGATCAAATGTCTTTAAAACTTTGTTCACCTTCTAGAGGCAACAGATTTGCTTCAATCTTCATGAAACTTTACTAGAGAGTTTGACTTGGTGATATCTAGGTTAAGTTTGAATAATTATGGGTCATGTCCGGTCAAAAACTAGGTCAAATTTCTTTAAAGTTTTGTTTACCCTCTAGATGCTACACTTTTGCTTCAGTCGTCATAAAACTTCACCAGCATGTTTGTCTGGATAATATCTCAGTCAAATTTGAATATGGGTCAGGTCGGGTCAAAAACTAGGTCAAATTTCTTTAAAAACCTTGTTCACCCTCTAGAGGTAACAATTTTGTTTTAATCTTCATCAAACTTTTCCAGAATGTTTGACTGGATGGCATCTCGGTCAAGGGTAAATATGGGTCATGTCGGATAAAAAACAAGGTCACTAGATCAAATGTTTTTAAAACTTTGTTCATCTTCTAGAGGCCACAGATTTGCTTCAATCTTCATGAAACTTTACCAGAATGTTTGTCTGGGTAATATCTCGTTCAATTTTAAATATGGGTGCTGTCGGTTTGAAAACTAGGTCCCTAGATCAAATGTCTTTGAAAACCTTGTTCACTCTCTTCTAGAGGCCACAGATTTGTTTCAGTCTTCAAGAAACTACCAGAATGTTTGTCTTGATGATATCTAAGTCAAGTTCGAATATGGGTCATGTTAGTTTAAAAACTAGGTCACTAGGTCAAATTTCTTTAAAATCTTGTTCACCCTCTAGAGGCAACAGTTTTGCTTCAATTTTCATGAAACTTTACCAGAATGTTTGTCTGGTGCATTTTTTAATATGGGTCATGTCGGTTCAAAAACTAGGTCAAATTTCTTTAAAACCATGTTCACCATCTAGAGACCACAGTTTTGCTCCAATCTTCATCAAACTTTACCAGAATGTTTGTCTGGATGATATCTTGGTCAAGTTCTAATATGGGTTATGTCGGGTCAAAAACTATGCCACTAGGTCATTTTTTTTTTTTTTTTTTTTTTTTTTTTTTTTTTTTTGTAAAAAAAAAATTTGTTCACCTTATAGTGGCCACAGTTTGCTTCAATCTTCATGAAACTACACCAGAATGTTTGTCTTGATGATATCTTAGTCAAGTTTGAATATGGGTAATGTCGGATCAAAACCTAGGTCAGATTTGTTCAAAACGTGTTCACCTCCTAGAGGCCACAATTTTGCTTCAATCTTTATAATCTATCGAATTTGGTTTGTAGCTTTATCTAGTAGATCTCCACGAAGATTGTTCAAATTAGATCCCTAAGGTCAAAAATGGCCCCACCCTGGGTTTCAGTAGTTTTACATAGACAAATAAGTGACAAATAAGCTTTTCTTCTAAAACTATTAGCCAGATTTTGAAATAAGTCGGCAGAAATGTTTCTTGGTTGACTGTCTTTTAAAGCATAGAGAGTCCTGTGAACAGACGATGATAGTTTTTTAGAATATACTGTGTTGCATTAAATTGTTGAAGTAACTGATGATGGTTGGAGACAATGACACTCAGATGAGCGAATTAGGGCCCTCTAGGCCCTCTTGTTTTCCATAAAATGGGCTTTATCTCATTGTAGTCGAGATACCCGTAAAAGAGTAATTGGCAAACAGTGCAGACCCAGATCTGATCTGCGGCGTCTGATCAGGGTCTCCACTGTTTGCAAATAGTGCAACAATTTTTCTCTAGGAATATCTAAATCTCATAGCTGGACGTACCTAAAACTGAATTTGAACTCTTCAAATATATAGTTGGGTGAGTTCATTCAGTCTACAATGTCTACAATGGGTTAAACACATTTGCTTGAAAGGTCAAAGCCTATTTCTGGGAAAAATAAGAAGAGTATCATGAATTTGTCGTCAGCTAAATCAGCCAGAGAGTGGTAAAGTTTAACCTATTTTAGTCTGGGGACCCCAAAAACGGATTATTGGCAAACAGTGCAGATCCAGATCTGACGCCACAAAACGCGGCGTCTGATCAGAGTCTACACTGTTTGCATTAACAACAAGAATTTCTTTAAAACATAGTAATAATAAAAACTAACCCTGTTGTTGGAAATAGACCGGTCCAAAGAAATGTGGTAGAAGTGCTTATTCGTCATAAATGGGTTAATAAATTACTTGATGCAGATAATGTCGTATAAGACAGGGAAATTTCAGACTGCTTCGTGTGTGAACCCAAAGTTAGAAAATGGCATTTTTTTCACACAGGACCTTTCAGTAAAACAAGCCATTTCACTGCATAACCTCTACACCCCTGAATTCTTAAGTGGACTCGCCTATCTTTACATTTGGACATGAAGATTTGGTAATTATTGAAATATGGGCTTCAGTCTTAAATCAAAAGCAGAATCTATATCATCTGGAACCATACTGTTTGCTTAGGTACTTGTGATGGCCTCCAAAGGTACTTTTGTGCGGTCAGAAATGTTACTGAGTTTTTTGTGTTTGTTGTCCCCAAAACCTACAAAATGTATTTAGTCCATTTCTATTTACAATTGACTCTCGTTATCTCGACCTCGCTTATCTCGAATAACCGCTTATCTCGAAGTGAAAATCTGGTACTTGTCTAAACATGAAAATCTAACAACATGTAAAAATATTGTGGTAAAGAGGAGAAATTGCTCTAAGGAGCAATTTCTCCTCTTTTCCACAATATTTTTAATATATCTCTAACTTCAAGAGTCCAGTTACACATATAATTGTTAATCGAATTGTTTTTTCCTCAGTTCTGCAAATCTGATGTGTCGAAGTACGGATATCTCGAAGTATTTCAGAGAGTCCCTTGGAATTCGAGATAACGAGAGTCGACTGTATTTAGTTTCTTTTTCATAAATAGATGTGAAATTACCCAACAGATGCCACAATTACTAAAGGAGTATAAGCCAGCGCATGACAAAACCTAAAAAATGTCATGTTCGCCCAGGGAAGACACGGATCAGCATTATGAAAACACGCCTATTCAAATATATAGAAAATTTCACCTCCAAAAACTGAAAATTTTCAGATAAAAACAATCTATGGTTTTGAGCAAAAATATGGAAAATAATGTATACCCCTGTAAACCCCAGTTTTACTATATAAAAGTGTGGTTTAAGGGGGTCAAAATTATATAGGTATGTTTTCGTGATGGCCTGGGCATCTGACCAGTCTGATCAGAGTCTTCGCTGTCCGCATGAAAAAAGCTTAGATCCTTGGCTACACTGAGCGCACAGCGAAGACTCTGATCACACTGGACGGATGCCCAGGCTGATCTGTTCGCTGGGCGCACATGCAATTTTGTTGGTTTTGTCTTGCGCTGGCTCCCAAACACAAAACGCAAACACGATACAGACAGTTACTGACGAAATAAAAAAATTTGGAGCGGCCAGTAGTAAGAATAGTGGGCATGCGGTGACCGAAATCAGTTTTATCAGTCTAATCCCAGTTAGCATTCTACGTAAATCTACATCGGGCCGTCATCGGGCCGTCAGCTACCCTGACGGCCCGATGACGGCCCGATATAGATTTACGTAGAATGCTGACTGGGATGTTTTCGGTGTATTCGTTGTTTATCAAGGATTCCTTTCAAAGAAAATACGAGCCGCAACGTCAGAAAACGTACATTCGGACCTGTGCGCTCAGCAAAGATTCAGATAAGCCTACGCATTCGCATGGTCTCATCAAAATTATGATTGGATGCATTTTGGATAGCCAAAGACGCAAAGTTTCTTTATGTGGCTGAGTTTACCATTACGAAAATACGCCTATTCAAATGTATTGGAAATTTCACCACAAAAAACTAAAAGTTTTCAGGTACAAATTCTGACATTTTTTTCATATTTCTGCTCAAGACATAGATTGTGGGTACTCGTTAGAACCGCCTCGACGAGGCGGTTCTAACGAGTACCCACAATCTATGTTTAGAACAGGAATAAGGAAAATAACGTATACCCCTGTAAACCCCAGTTTTACTTTGTAAAAGTGGGGTTTAAGGGGGTCAAAATTATATAGGTATGTTTTCGTGATGTCATAATTTAACTCTTAGCATGCTGGGTAATTTTGCATGCTTTTTTTATTGTCTGTAGATTTTCTTTTAAACTTATTTTTTTAGCTCACCTTAGCCGAAGGCTCATTGGTGAGCTTATCATATGGCAAGGCTGTTGTATGTCTGTCTGTGTGCCCTGTGTTCACATTTTCAAACGTCTTCTCCTCTGGAACCACTGGGCCGATTGAAGTCCCAGGTCAGACGACCAAGATGGCCGCCATGCCTATATATGATAAAAACCCTTCAAAAATCTTCTCCGGAACCGCTGAGCCGATTTGCATGAAATTTGGTATGTAGCATCTGGGACGTAGGCCCATCATAAATTACATAAATGGTGACCCTGGGATGACCTTGACCTATTTTAGGCCGAGGTCAAATTTGGTCGCATAGGCATTTGTATGTGAAAAAGTGAAAATGCATAATAACTTACTTAGTGTTCAGAATACCCTCCCAAAACCATAGATATTCTTGTTCCTTATGATAAGACACATTAAGTGACATGGATCTTGGGACCCCAGGGTGTCCCCCGGGGGCATGCCCCACCCCCTTCATTTCATAAAATGTGTTATATCTCGGAAACTGTTCAGATCCCCACCCATAAACCATATATTGTTGTTCCTTATGACAAGCTGCATTTAGTGACATGGATCCCCGGGTCCCCCGGGGGCATGCCCTACCCGCTCTTTTCATAAAAAGCATAATATCTTGGTAACCGTTCAGATCCCCACTCATTAACCATATATATTCTTGTTTTGACTAAGTATGGCCCTTTGAAAAGTTCAGCATTTTAACCTTGTCAGCAAGATATCTCAGAACTGTTTAAGCCATTGTCTTGAAACTTGACTGGCTGATAGGGAATGATGAGTAAATGACCTGATTAACTTGCAGCAGTTCACTCAGGTGAGCGTTGTGGCCAATGGGCCTTTTGTTTAAAATATCTTTCAGGAATACCATCAGAGTGTTAAACAGTTTAGATCAAAATCAGTGTGTCTTTATACTTGTGCGCTACATGAGCGACTGCACATTTTGATACGTGCGCAGTATGAAAAAATTTGCCTTTATACATGTACGCAACATGAGAAACTGTTTGTAGACATGTGCGCAACATGAGAAACTGTTTGTAGACATGTGCGCAAAATGAGAAACTGTTTGTAGACATGTGCGCAACATGAGAAACTGTTTGTTGACATGTGCGCAACATGAGAAACTGTTTGTAGACATGTGCGGAATTTGAGAAACTGCCGGGATGATCTGGGTCCAAACTGTTAGCAAAGGTTGTCAGTAGACGACAAAAGTCGCCACTAGCGGGAAAAGACTAATAAGATTTATACATGTGTCATTTTGTGTTATTTTGCAGGTAGATAGTTTCAGTACTTTAACGAAAGTGATTCGGCTATATGGCGATACTTTTTATGCGTGTGGACAAGAGGGACCGCCAGAAGAGGTCTATAGCATGGGCTCGCCCAAGAGATCCCCAAACAGATCACCCTATCGGGATACTTCACCGATGCAGAATGGTTACCATCATCAAAGTCCGCGCAGGAGACAACAGAACGGTAACCAGGATTATAAGGACGAACCCAGAGGTAGACAGTACAACTTCAATGAACGGCAAAGAGAGCAAGCTAGGAACCAGCCAGATGGGGAAGATGGTTCACCTGTACGGGGTCGAGAGAGAAGAAATCAACCAGGCGTGACACCCAGAGCGAAACAAACACCACGACGTAATGATGATGATAGCAAGACACCAAGAAGGGCCCAGAATACTAGAAGAGAAGAGGAAGACAGCGACCATTCACGGAGTAATAGCCCGTCAGAGGAAGAAATGGTGAAAAGAATTGAAGAAATGGAAACGATAAAAGATAATATAGATGATGACGTAGAATACTAAAGATAAAAAAAAATGTGGCATGAGCTGGGACACAACATTTTCTTCAAGATTGCATGTGCGCCAAGCGAAAACTGCGCGCAATCTACCCGAGTCTTCGCAGGGCACGTTTAGGATAGCCAAGGATCCAAAGCGCCCTCGAGCGAATAGCGAAGACTCTGATCGCTGGGCGCCTATGCAATCTTGTAGGAAATGCTGTGTCCCAGCTCATGTGTTTGTCATGTAATGTGTTTGTCATGTAAATATCAAACCTGTTATACCCTGTCTTTAAGGGGGATGGATACACTTTCAACTGAGGTAACTCTGTCAAAATTGTTTTTGGCCCCTTCTGAAAAGCTATCTACTCTTAAGATAAACATGCCTATATAATTTTGACCCCCTTAAACCCCAATTTTAAATAGTAAAACTGGGGTTTACAGGGGTATATGTTATATTTCTTAGTTCTGCTCAAAAACATAGATTGTGGGTACTCGTTAGAACCGCATCGCCAAGGCGGTTCTAACAAGTACCACAATCTATGTTTTGAGCAGAAATATGAAAAAAAATCAGACTTTTTATCTCAAACTTTTCAGTTTTTGGAGGTGAATTTTTTCTATACATTTGAATAGGCGTGTTTTCGTAATGATTTGCTCTTCTGGTAGCATATTCTTTCAATTTAGAATACATGTAGATCTTTTAGAAGACCCTTGGGGTGCATGAAGCAAACCGGAAGTCACGAAAGTTGTCTCTCTTGTACAAATGGCGTAATATCTAACAAGTGTATCCAATCCCTGTAACAACGATATGTCTGTCCATTTATCTCGTATTTTTGCACTTTATTCCCCGCCACATGACAGTGGCGGAGTATAATAGTTTCACGTTGGACGCCCGTATGTCCGTCCGTCTTTCCGTCCGCCCGTTTGTGTGTCGTACGACCGTCCGTCCGTTTCTGGACGATAATTTGAGTAAATATCCATGGATTTTCAACAAACTTTGTATGTGCATTGATATTATAGAGATCTGGTTTAGGATTGGCGTTGGGCAAATTTCGTCAATTTTTGACGCTTATCTACCCACAACACGTCCGTATTTTAGTTTCCGGACGATAACGAGTAAATATCAACAGGTTTCACCAAACTTGGTATGTGCATGATGTTGTGGAGATCTAACTTGGGATTGCTACTGGTCAGCGTCATTTTTTTACATTTGCTCGACAAACGATAGTGGCGGGGTATTATCGTTTCACGTTTTTATTTATTGTATGCACATGAGCACATCTAAAGAAATTTAAGAAAGATAAACATTATTTTCTTTTAATTATTTCAATGTTGATTTTCTAAGCAGTGGAAATTTGAAACTATGTCTAAAAAATCAAGTTTTATATAACATTTTATATACTGCGAAAAAGATCAGCATACATTTTTCTTCATTTTTTATGTCCCGGCACAAAAAGTGGCAATGTATTATGTTATACCGTCCGAAGTTTGACTATTCATCTGTCCGTCCGTCAGTCAGCACTCCGTTATTTCGTTTCCGCTCCATAACTCTGATACCGTCTGAGATATTTCCATGAAACTTCACACCAATGTAAAGCATTATAAGACGATGTATATAACACATGAACCGTAACTCTTGTTTGCCTACTTTTGGAGTTATTGCCCTTTGAACATTGAACATAGCCATTTCTTTTATGTACTTGTGTCTGCTCCTTATCTCTGATACTGTTCCTGATATTTTCGAGGAACTTCACACAAATGTAAAGCATTATAAGACAACGTGCAGAACACATGAATCGGAACTCTGGTTTGCCTTCTTTGGATAGTTTGCCCTTTGAACGTTGAACATAGCCAGAGCATAAGTTGAAAACCATTTGAGATACTTTCATGAAATCTCACACAAATGTAAAGCACCATGACACGACGTGCAAAAAACAAGAACCTTAACTTACCTTTGGAGTAACGGCCCTTTGAACACCGTAAATATAAAAAATAGCCATTTCTACGAAGTGCGAGTGTCAGCTCTTTAAGTTGGAAACAGTTTCAGATATTTTGATGAAACTTCTTACAAATTTAATTTCATGAGACGACATGCAGAACGCATGAACAGTAGCTCTGGTTTGCCTACTTGTGGAGTTATTGCCATTTGAACATAGCCATTTCAACCATGTTCATGTGTCTGCTCTGTAAGTTAAAACCCTATTGAGATATTTTCATAAAATTTCTCACAAATATAAAGCACTATGGGAGGATATGCAGAACACAACAACCGTAGCTCTGGTTAACCTATTTTTGGAGATACCACCCTGTGAACATAGAAAATATTGAAAATAGCCATTTCTACCATGTACTCGTGACAGCTCTGTAATTTGAAAACCGTTTCAGATAATTTTTTTTATAAAACTTCACACACATGTAAAGCATCATAAGACGAGGCGCAGAACACAAGAACCGTAACTCTGTTTAACCTACATTTGGAGTTATGGCCCTTTGAACATTGAAAATAATGATTTCTGATATATACATGACTGCTCTGTAACTTGAAAACTGTTTGAGATATTTTCTTGAAACTTTATGCAAGCGTATATCACCAAGATATGACATGCAAAACACAAGAACCCTAACTCTGAATTACCTGCTTTTGGAGTTACCTCCCTTTGGACATTGAAGATAGTGATCCCAGTCATATATATGTGCCCTTTCTATAACTTGAAAATGGTTTTAGAGATTTTCTTGAAGCCTCGCAAAAATGTAAAGCAACTCCAGATGACATGTAGAATACAAAATCATAAGTCTGTCTTAATTACTTTTTGAGTTATGGGTCTTTGAACATTGAAAACAGCAGTTCCTGCGATATACTTGTAAATTTTACACAAATGTGAAGCATCACGAGGGGATCTGCAGAAAACGAGAACTAAGAGTATGATTTGCTTACTTTTTGTATTATGGTCCTTTGAACATTGAAAATAGTCATCTCAGACAGATATTCGTGTCAGCTTTATTTTGGGAAAGACTAAATGCATCTTCCCTTTGATTTCATTTTTACAGAGTTATGGTACTTGCTTGATTTCATTGCAGTGGCAGGGCATGGTGCAGTGCTTGCAGCGCTTTTTTATTTATTTATTTTATTTTTATTTTTATTTATTTATTTTTTTTTTTTTTTCATATTTTTACAGCAGATAGGGTTTGACATGCCATGCAAACAAAACATCTCATAAGGAAACAATTTGCATTTAATTTCAAAACCTATTCTTTTGCGAAAAATGGGAGAAAAAGGACCAACTCATGGATTTGTCGTCTGCTGAATTTGACTGGTACAAGGTATTAGTAATATGTTACTGTTATAATGTATGTTTTAGCTCCAGTTAGAAAGAAAATGAGCATATGACCCTATACTTTATGGTCCTAACGGAGACAATTTGCACGAAATGTCAAAGTCTGTTTTCTGGAAAGTATATCAAGAGACAATCTGCATGAAATGTCAAATCCTCTTTTCCGAGTGAAATGACATCTGCTGATTTTTTACCCAGCGTGCTAATATTTAAATGTTGATTGATTTTTGCGATGTCAGTTTAAACTCTTGCTTTAACAACTTCATAGAGAATGTTAATTAATTTGATTAATTTCGGTTTTATTGTAGAACATTTTGCAAAAACAGAATAATAGTCATCCCTGTTACAGTCCAGCTTCTTTATATTACTTTTGTGGACTAGAATATATAGTCACTAGCGTAACTTTACATGTAACCTTTAAAGCACAAAGCAAAATTGTAGCAGGCGACATTGTATCGTTTTTAAATTATTTTATACTTATAAAATAAATATCGTCTGCAACAGCTTTGTTTGGCGCTTTTAGGATTAACCTACTCAGCTAGCATTCTACATAAAACTACAGTGGGCCGTTAGCGGCCCGTCAGCTACCCTGACGGACCGCTAACGGCCCGCTATAGATTTATGTAGAATGCTTACTGGGTTAATGTCTAGCATACCCAACATTATTTTTGTGGCTAGAGAGTTCTATCCTTCATGTAACAGCTGACCTATTAAACCTAGTGTCCTGAAAAGGGGACTTTGGCAAACAGTCTTCATCCGGTTCATGCCTATATAATTTTGACCCCCATAAACCCAACTTTCATATAGTAAAACTGGGTTTTACTGGGGTATACATTATTTTTCTTATGTCTGCTAAAAAAACATGGATTGTGGTACTCGTTAGAACCGCCTCGCCGAGGCGGTTCTTACGAGTACCCACAATCTATGTTTTGAGCGAAAATATGAGAAATATCAGAGTTCTTTTATCTGAAATTTTTCGATTTCTGGAGGTAAAATTTTTCTAGATATTTGAATAGGCATGTTTTCGTTATGAGACTTCGCCGCCTTCAGGAACTATACTGCTAACTACGACATTAGCAATTTATACGCTATGAGCAAATTCAGCAGACGATAAATTCATGATTTTTCCTTATTTTTCCCAGAAAACAGGAGTTGATGATTTTTATGATTATTTTGTATCGTGATATTGGTGGTTAGTAACGTTACTACATGATACATGCAAAATGCACATCCCAGTAGACACACAACGTCGCAACAACGTCGCTGCAACGTCACGACGTTGCAGTGACGTTGTTGGGACGTTGTATGTTTGCTGGGATCTGATATATATATATATATATATATATATATATATATATATATATATATATATATATATATATATATATATATATATATGTAAAGGCTTTAACCTTTACCACTCTCTGGGCTAATTCAGCAGACGATTTATCATTTTTTTTCCTATTTCTCCCAGAAAGTAGGCACTGACATGTGATGCAAATTGTCTCCTGAAAAATGTCAAAGCATTTTTTGGGGAAAATAAGAAAACTATTTCAAATTGTCACCTAAATTGTTTTACTCAGCATGCTAAGCATTAACACAATAGCCATCTATTTTGTGACAAGTTTTATGGTACAGTATCTTATTGGACACTTAACCCATTTAAGCCTAGCGTCCCATAAATGGGACATTGGCAAACAGAGTAGACCCAGATCAGACGCGGCGTCTGATCAGGGCATGCAGTGTTTGCATTAAATACATACATAAATTTCTAGAAAACACGGTAATAATAACTAATCGGACACCGCTTAGATTGGAAATGGACCGGTCGAATAAGTGATTATAGAAGAGTTCATTCGGCATAAATGGGTTAATGTCGAGCTTATATCGTGATATTGTTTTCTGGTGATACCCAGCTGTACTAAGCGTTATTTTTCTGTAATACCTGTCTTGTAAACATATACTGATAAAACTCTCTTGCTTTTTACATGACGAAAACACACCTATTCAAATATATTGAAAATTTTACAACCAAAAAAAAGGAAAATTTTCAGATAAAAAAAATCTGATATTTTTCATATTTCTGCTCAAAACATAGATTGTGGGTATTCGTTAGAACCGCCTCGCCGAGGCGGTTCTAACGAGTACCCACAATCTATGCTTTTGAGCAGAAATAAGAAAAAAAAAATGCATACCCCTGTAAACCCCAGTTTTACTATATAAAAGTGGGGTTGAAGGGGGTCAAAATTATAGGCGTGTTTTCGTAATGATAGCTTGAAAATGACAAACACGTTAAACAGCAAAGACCTAACCTTGACCTTCTATGCCCGCTTACAACATCGATGTGCAATTCAAAATATTAGCTTTTACAGCAGTTTACTCAGGTGAGCATGGGTCCTTTGGGCCCCTGGTTTATTTCTATTTTATACCCCGACGCACAACAGCGGGGAGTTATTATGTCCGTCCATCTGTACGACAACGCTTTGTTTCCGCTCTCTAAACTCGAGTATTTTTAAATGAATTTCCTTAAAAATCTGTATAAGCATTGGTGTTTGGGAGGAGTGGTACAGGATTTTAAATGGGGAACTTTCGTCAATACTCTCCAGAGTTATGGTCCTTGGTTGACGTCAAAATTTCGTTTCCGTGAAATGGATTTTGATCAGATTTTTGTACTGCGATATTGATTAGCTCAAGGTTGTGATTGTAAATGGGCCAATTACGTTATTTTTCAACAGAGTTATGGCTCTTGACTGACATCAAAATTGAGATTTTACTTCGTATCTTGAGGTCGAATTGACGGTTTTTGATCGAATTTTATCTGCACATTGATATATACTAGAACTACGTTGAGATAGAAAACAGACCAATATTGTTACTTTCAAATGAGTTAATGGCCTTAAATGATGTCATAATTATGGTGTTTTTTGTTTGTTTGTTTTTTTTTTTTTTTTTTTGCTTAACCCTTGTCCTGCTGAATAACTTAAGATGCCACGCCCATTTCTAGTTTTCAGCCAATCTAATTACTTGCTCCAGATTGTTGATATTAATTCACATACTTAATAGCAAACAGTGCAGATCCAGGTCAGTTGGCTTCTTCAGAAGCCAGCTGATCTGGAACTGCACTGTTGGCAAAGGTAGGGCTCAGCAGGACAAGGGTTAATATCTTTAGACATGTTACATGTTTGTTGCCCACAGTGGCGGGGTATCATGCAATGTCTGTCCACTCGAACACCGTAGGCACAGAACAGCCTGCTTTATAGAAAGTAAACATCGAAGGAACTAGACAGCCTAATCACATATGACATGTTGAAAGTTCTCTTACAGCATACACATTTCTATCATACGTACATCCGTACAAAACCAGTGTTTTGGCGCATACAGTCGAGCTTAACTCTGTTGTTTGTTGTTTTTGTTTGTTTTTTTTTTTTGTTTTTTTTTTTGTTTTTTTGTTTGTTTGTTTTTTTGTTTTTTTTTTTTGTTTTTTTTTTGTTTTTGTTTTTTTTAACTATTGCTTGGAAAGAAGTTTATACGTAAAGTTGAAAGACTGAATGTCAAACAGCGTAGATCCAGATGAGACGGCTCATATGAGCCGTCTCATCTGGATCTATGCTGTTTGCAAAAGCCTATTATTAGCGCCTATGGCAGTGAAAGAGTTCTGGCTCAAACATATTTGTAACCGACCATAGACCTTTCTTCTATATATGGGTAGTTTGAGCCACCGAAAATTAATCTTAGCGCCAGGTCAGGGAGCAAATGAGAATAATTTAGGGATGTCTTCGATCTTCTTTGGTATTTTGAGTGTCTTCATTTAGATGAAGCAATTCTAATGAGCACACACAACATATATTTTCGTGATGAACTAAGAAAATTTCTCTAAATTATTCCTAAATATTTGTTAATGTTAAACTATTTTGTTAAACGAAATCGAGAAATGCTTTGAAACTGGGAGTATGACTGGAATACATGGCAAACCATAGCCAACTTTGAAAAACCGCAGCCCCAGATTTACCTGTGCGAACCGCTACAGTAAAATGTAAAGACTTATATAGAAAAGCTATATTATACATCAATTTTCGAAATTATGAAAAATAATACAATATTTTTGCTGGTAGCTTTTGATTCCGATTTTTTTCAGGAATACGCTGATACTTTTTTTTTTCATATTTTTTTAACGAAAACTTTTTGGTCCTTTTTCAGGGTTTTAAAGGCACCCTTCAAATGATTAAAAATATAGGGATAACGACGATTGTTTTCGCTGTTTGAATTTCTAACTTACAAATAATTCATTTAAATTACAATTTGGAATATTTTTGCTGGTGGCATTTTGTGCAGAAAAGCCTGCTGAAAAAATTTGGTTTCTGTTTCATTAAAATCAAATAAAAACTTTTTGGTCCTTTTTTGACATTTCTATCAGTGGTATTGTTCTTTTTTTTTTTTTTTTTTTTCTTAAGAAATTTTCGTATTTCCGACAATCGGCAGTGGCGGAAACTACCGAGCATGTAATCAATAATTGACAGCTTCTGTATCAGTTTATCCAATAAGCAAGGTAACTCCGGGCGGCTAGCAGTCACGCAAGCAGATTGGATTATGTCGCTTGTTTTTCGTTTTCAAGTGAGGGTTTTCAAAGTCCTAGATGTAAGATGGGAGTCTCTCAAGAAAAGGAGGAGAGACAGTATACTAATTCTTTTGTACAAAGGTCTGAAAGGAAATGCCAGCATTCCAACAGATGACATCCCCAACCCCTCCCCCAATTAGGTGCAGTAGCTTATGTATCAGGCTTTAAACTTTTTTTAAGTTTTTAGTTCGTACAAGACACTTACGCTACACATGTACAAAATTCACCATATTATCTAAATATCATTTCAGCCTCACCACGCGAAAATGTGCCTTCTAGTAATGTGAGGATAGCGAAGGGCCAGATCAGACTGCGCGGATGCGCAGTCTGATCAGGGCCTTCGCTGTCTAATAGCATTCTGTGTATACTAAAGAATGTATGAATGGATAGCAAAGACACAGATAATACTCTGCGCATGCGCAGGATGGTCTGAATCTGCTCATTCTGCACATGTTCGAAGGCACTTTTTCGCGTGACACTGCCATTTGTTCTCAGTTAAGTTTGGATTTGAGAAGATAGTTATATCAAAAGTAACTCAGGTAGCAACCTTTAAAACTTTTTATTTATTTATTTATTTTTCCCAAGATACTAACAATGTATTTGTACAAAGTTAATCGAATTGTCTAAATATCATTTATTCTCAGGTCTAAGTTTGAATTTGAGGAGATAAAGTTATATCAAAAGTAACTCAGGTAGCAACCTTTAAAACTTTTTAAAGTTTGTTTGTTTTTTTTTTTTTTTTTTTGTTTTTTTTTTTTTGTTTTTTTTTTTGTTTTTTGTTTTTTTTTTTTTTTTTGTTTTTTTTTTTTTTTTTTTTTTTGTTTTTTTTTTCAAGATACCTAAAATTCACTTGTACAAAGTTAATAAAAATGTCTAAATATTATTCATTCTTAGGTAAGTTTGGTTTGAGAAGACATTTAACCTATATTTTTATATTAAGGAGACTTGATACACTTGGTAGTTGTTCCACCATATGTTACAAGGGAGACAACTTTTGCGACTTTCTGTTTTGCACACTAATCCCTTCTAAAAGGCGGTCTGCTTTAAAAGGAAAGAATTTGCCCCCTTTTGGGAGCAGATTCTTTACTTGTACAGTAGACCACTTTTCCAGAAGGGAGACAAAACCTTGTTGACAAAGTTGCCTCCCTTGTAGGTGTATCCATTCCCCTTAACAATAGAACCCACGATAGTTATATATAGTTAACTAGTTTTGCTTATTTGTCCACAAGAACGGGGTGTTTTGAGTGCTCATTAAAATGACATAAATGAGACGATTCTAGAGGGCACCACTCATTTAATTCAACGGAGAACTAAGAAAAATACCCTACACGAAAACACACCTATATAATTTTGACCCCCTTAAACCCCACTTTTAATAGCAAATATGGAGTTTACAGGGGTATACATTATTGTTCTTATTTTGCTGAAAATATAGATTGTGTGTACTCGTTAGAACCGCTTCGCCGTGGCGGTTCTAACGAGTACCCACAATCTGTGTTTTGAGCAGAAATATGAAAATTAAATATCAGATTTTTTTTTCTGAAAATTTTCCTTTTTTTGTTGTAAAATTTTCAATATATTTGAATAGACGTATTTTCATAATGGAAAAAAGCATCTTACTTGGAAATATCACATTAACGATAGTACCAAAAGGTAAGGTATCATATTTATCCGAAACTTCGGACACCTTATCATATTTTGTCTTATATTTGTTACAAATTTTAATTTTACTACCTGTTGATGTATCTATAACTGTTGAATGAGTGACTAGGTTTGAGTTGTAGGTTTACTGCCCAATCAACAATGTTCAGGTCATGTCGAGCCGATCAGTTAACCAACTAACACTTTTCCTAGCCAAGCTGAGTCCTCTAAGCGGTTAACCAGTGCGTGTGCACATACTTTCGCCAATAAATGACAACTGCCTTTCCTGAATCAGTGGAAGGGAGAGAATGGCCGTGGAAATAAATTCGTGATCAATGTCCACTAAAATAATGTGGTCGAGCTAGGATTCGAACTTGCGACCGCTGGATTTGTTTACTGTGTCCTACCTGTCCGAATTATTAGGGTATATACGATAACCACGAATTTGCCACTGAAGTACATTAATGAGTTCCAACGTGAGAAAGCGTACCTCCCGACATGTGTGCCCAACGAAGACTCAAATTAGCCTGCGCGGTCCACGCAATCTGATCAGAGTCTTTGTTGTCAGCGTGAAGAAAATTTGCATCCTTGTCCATCACGAAAACATGCCAATATAATTTTGACCTCCTTAAACCCCACTTTGATATAGTAAAACTGGCGTTTACAGGGGTATACATTATTTTTCTTATTTCTGCTCAAAACATAGATTATGGGTACTCGTTGGAACCGCCTCCGCGAGGCGGTTCTAACGAGTACCCAAAATCTATGTTTTGTGCAGAAATATGAAAAATATCTGAGTTTTTTATCTGAAAATTTTAAGTTTTTGGAGATAAAATTTTCTATATATTTGAATAGGCGTGTTTTCGTAATGATCCAAAAAGCGCCCAGTGAAGATTCTGATCAGACTGCGAAAAATGCGCAAGCTGATCTGAATCTTCGCTGGGCGAGTACATCCGAAGGTACATTTTTCGACGGTGTGCCTCATTTTTCATAACAAAAACATGCCTATTCAAATATACTGAAAATTTTACCACCAAAAACTGAAAAATTTCAGATTAAAATATTTGATTTTTTTATTCATATTTCTGCTCAAAAACATAGATTGTGGGTACTCGTTAGAACCGCCTCGACAAGGCGGTTCTAACGAGAGTAGTATAGGCTGTCTTACTACTAACGAGTACCCACAATCTATGTTTTTGAGCAGAAATAAGAAAAATAATGTATACCCCTGTAAACCCTAGTTTTTTCTATATAAAATTGGGGTTTAAGGGGATGAAAATTATATTGGCATGTTTTGGTGATGTATAATGAATAGTAATATTTTTGATTGATATAGAATTTTGTTCAAGACTATCAACATTACGACCGTCAAAATCCAACAAACATATATAGTAATACACGCTAACTTTTCATTTGTCATATCTGAAAAAGTTGCAATTTTGTCAGATTTTTTCGACCATCACAAAACCGAATGCACATTTTTACGGTGTCTGTAAATTGTATGAAAAGCTCCATAGCAATTCCTTTGCAACTGCAGAAGGAGTTGATTGCACCTGTACTCTAAATTTTGACGGACAGACGGACAGGACCAAATCAATGACCTCACTTTGTTGGTATAACACATGTTCAAATATGTCTCGATAGTTAATGTACAATAATTTTGTTAGTGAATGTAAAACTTGCTCTTTTGTAAGCCTTATTCATTCCGTCCGCTACCATATATTTGATGTTGTTATTAATTAAATCTTTTCTTTATTATTGTTCTAAATAAAAAATACAGATTTTTAATGCTGTTCTTGGTTTTAATAAATTCAAGTAGAACTGAGATAAATCATGAGAAAATGTGGATATATCCGTGCAGTCTGCTCTGAGCATTATCAGCATTTTTACCTTGTCAGCAAAATATCTAAAAGGGTGTTGGAGCTAGAGCCTGTAAATCTAACTTTTCGGAGCAATCCAGAAAACTTATTAACCGTTATAAAAGAATTTGCTGTAGCCTGGATATTATGCGGCAGACTGCATGCCTAGTTGTCAACCCAATCATTGTTGATGGCTATGCTTAACTCTTTAATTGCACGACGGCGGTTCGGCCTCAAACTCAATGACGGCCTCTTCGTAAAATTTTAACCAGTGGGTTGGGGCTTGACGATATGTCTTTGGCTTTGCCCGCCGTGGTTCAACTATTGGTTTTCATTTACTCTGGCATACAGTAGAATTGGCCATGAGCACTCATCTTTGTTTATTATAGTGATTAATTTGATTTTTGTGTTTTCGCTTTGATGCATTGACTGAGTTGGGAGCCTTTATGCGAACCGAATTTTTATGTATTTCTGTATTAAGAGTAGCATCGGGACCCAGGGTGAAGTTAGCTAGCTGTAAAAGTGCTTTAAACCCCCCGGTGGTTTGCTCTACCGACCGTTCTAAGGCGGTGGTCCCTGTGTTAGTCTTACTCTTTGTTGCTTTGTGGTTTATTCTACGAGGCGATTTGTTGTATGTCTTTCCGTGTGTCATTTTGTTCTTGTGTTTTTCAGTCCTTTTAGTATTGCGATTACCTCGCTTGGGGAAGAGAGAGCTAATCTTAGTGCTTATCGTACGTTTGTTCGGTTTGTGCTTGTTCAGATTTGTCGGTTTCCTCTTCCCCTTGGGGTCTGGGAAGGGCTGCGGTTTGTGATTGTGGCACTCCCTGGACGTTTGTCTTACCTTTTTTGAAACATGGTGAATTGATTAGTAATGACGAGTTGATGACCTGGTTAACTTTTGAATAAATTTTGAAAAAATAGTTTAAGAGTAATGGTCCTTTGTAAATTTGGGCATTTTTCCCTTGTCAGCAGAATATCCCAAATACTGTTGGAGCTAGAGCCTTATAACTTGATAAATAGACTGGTAGTGATAAGAAGGCCTTTGAAGGGGCCTATTGCTTCTAGGCATGAGTAATGTCCCTTTGTAAACTCGGGCATTTTTCCTTGTCAGCAAAATATCTCAAAAACTGTCATGACTTGAAGAATATATTGGTAGTGATAAGAAAATGACCTGATTAACTTTTGAATAAATTCTGCAAAGAATTTCAGGAGTTATAAACCTTTGTACATTGGACCATTTTTACCTTGTACTCGTATTATCTTTAGAGGCAAGCATATGGTTGGGGGCATAGTGTTTTACAAACACAAGTTCTAGTTTTACAATTATGCCATGGGTCGATTTCAGGTTTTCATTGTCTGTTAACAATTAATTCAATTAATATTTTACAACCTTGAACCAAGAATATTTTCAACTAATCAAAGTTGCCTGCTATCATTACATCACGAAAACATGCCTATATAATTTTGACCCCCCTTAAACCCCACTTTTATATAGTAAAACTGGGAATTACAGGGGTATACATTATTTTTCTTATTTCTGCTAAACACATAGATTGTGGGTACTTGTTAGAAACGCCTCGTCGAGGCGGTTCTAACGAGTACCCACAATCTATGTTTTGATCAGAAATATGTAAATTATATATGAATTTTTTATCTGAAAATTTTCAATTTTTGGTGGTAAACTTTTCAATATATTTGAATAGGCATGTTTTTGTAATGAGTTGGATGATAACACAGAGACATTTACTGCGGCATTTTTATTGAAATGATATATTTCCATACTTAAAAAGCACTAACTAATTTATTGATATGTACAGGATCTACAGTTGTGAAAGTTCTTGGGAGAAAAACCACCTCCTGAAAGGTGAGAAGAAGGTCAAAATAAGAATATAGGGATCACCCATGGTTTTTCATGCATTAACATTTGCCGGGTCCCGAGGAAGCTGTTTGCGCTCGAGGCCGCTAGGCCGAGTGTTCAAATATCTTCCGAGGGACCCGGCAAATAATATTGCAATGAAATAACCATGAATGATCGTTGTTCTTGCATAACTTACAATTCCAACGTCATCATTCTAAAATGCTACGTTCAGGGTGATAATGTTACGTCGCTCAACGTAGCGTAAACAAAGCAAAGCCCGTCTTGTGATATCAAAAGATTATAATCCGTGTTCAAACAGCACCTGAACTTCATGATTTGAACATGGGTTTTGTTGTTTGAACACGGCTTCTGATCCCTTCAAGAATGATGTCAAACAACTATTTTCATAGGATTTTATGCAATAATTCCTATTTGGCCTATGGATATTCCAGATTCGGGGAAGTTCCAATTTGGAATACGATATAAAAATAGCAGTCTGCAGTCTGCTTACAGAGACTGCTCAGCTCAGCATGACCACTGCTTTTCCGTGAACTTTAATTTCCGGAATGCATTTTCAGTGACCTTTAATTTAAGCGAAACTAACACTTGTCAGGGGAGATATCACTTTTAAAATTTTTTGACTTTCTACTCTAAAAGGAAAGAATTTGCTCCCCTTAGGTACACTCTAAAAGACAAAATTTTGAAAGAGGTCTTCTCCCGAAGGGATCTCATTCGTTCCTTTTAGAGTAAACCTCTTTTCAGAAGCCTTCTGAAATGAGGTCATCTCTAAAAAGAATACATACGTAAAAACCAAGGAAAATCAATGCAACCAGCTCTTTTTCCGCAATAAAATTATCCCCGTGCAGGTCAGGACCCATCAAACAGTCAATGATACGAGGGCCAGTCAACAAGTAACCACCCTTACGGAATTTTAATATATCGGCGACAAGGCCAAAAGTTTTACGTTATTGTAATGCATGATTGAAATATATATTTGAAAAAAATGTATCCATTGATAAGCTATCGTATGTTAAACATAACCATCAATACAACGATTGTCTTTCGTTTAAATTCGAATACAGAGCTGTAATTCGTCACATTCTTTTGAAAAAGAAAGCGGGTAAAGAAATATATAGCGAACTATCCGATGTATACGGGTCTTCTGCACCAACATATGGGCCGTGTCAAGCAAAAAAGCTGTCTTCGAGCATGCGCAAAATTTGCGGATTTACATCATCCTGCATATGCGCAAAGTCTCATCCGGGCATTTGCTCTCCATTGAAACATTCTGTAGTATCCAATAATTTTGATCCTGATAGGACTGCGCAGGTTCGCAGGCTGATCTGGGTCTTCGCTGTCCTGATATGCCCGAAGACACTACGCTTGGCGCGGCCCACATGCTCAAATTATATTTTGTATTGGCGAGTTCAAACTGTGTAGAACCTCCTTAGAAGATGAAAGCAGGTCTGGAAGCCCTCTAGATGTCATCGATGAGGAATTAGGCGATTTAGGTTGCGGGTAGCAAAGAGATTTGGAATCTCATAAGGTAGAGTTTCAACAATCTTACATGACCATTTACTTATGCGCAAGATAACTGTCCTTCAGGTGCCAAAGTCCTTTGCGATGAGTAAATTGCAAATAGATCATCTTGTTACTATAGATGAGACCTCGGCCCCTTACTTTGACCCAGAAAACAAAGCTCAAGTATACAAGTGAATATACCCAGAAAATAATAATAATGATATTTCGTCTGTCATTACTGACAATGACCAATCTTAATCAAATGCGTGAAGTGCTACTGTTTATGTGCTCTAAGACAGCTGATGAGACCAAGCTGAGCTTTAAACTGTCTTTTGCAGATAGAACACGAGAGTTCGGAGGAAGAAAGCTCTGTTGGTGATGCCTTTACCTTTCCGCTGAGCACGGTTCTGCTTTGGCTTCGCGGATTCGTTTTGCTTCGTATTCATCAGCACCCCTTCTTATGAGGCATTGTCACTTTGTTTGATCTTGTACAATCTGTTCCCACGACTCTGTTGGTATGTTGAGGTCCTTAAGGGAGGCTTTGAGGGTGTCCTTGTATCGCTTCTTCTTTCCCACTTGCAGTTCTTAACAGACGATTTTCTTCGGCAAACGTTCATCAGGAATTCTGGTATCATGGCCTATCCATCTTAAATGTGCCAATTTTAGAAGAGTCTGCACTTTTCAGGCCTTCTGTGTATCCCTGTCCTTTTCAGGCCTTCTGTGTCTGGAATCCTGTCATGCCACTTAATCTTTAAAAGTTTTCTAAGACAGCTTGTATGAAAGTGGTTCAGTCGTTTGGCATGCCGTTGGTAAACTGTCCAAGTTTCACCTGCATATAATAGTGTTGGCAGCACTACATTTCTGTAGACATTCAGCTTTGTGTCATGTCTGATTCCATTTTGATCCCAAATACCTCCATGTAGTTGGCCAAATGCTGCACTAGCTTTGGCAATCCTGGCACTGACTTCACCATCAATGCGCACAACTCTTGACAGTGTGCTTCTAAACTAGGTGAACTTTTCTACCACTTGCAATCGTTTCACTTTCACTGTGAGGGTAGGCTCCCTTTAAGGCTTTTCAGGTGCTGGATGATATACACCTCAGTCTTTTTTATGCTGATTGTGAGATCATGGCTGTCAAATGAATCAGATACTTGATCCACACACTTTTGCATCTTCTTTTCTGTTGGAGCACCCTTTGCCATGCCACCAACAAAAAAGAAATTCGTCTAGCACCTCTGTCTGCACCTTGAATTTAGCTTGCGACCTTCTTAGACTGACAAACTTCTCATCAAAGTGATACCTTATAGGTATATCATTGCCACCATCCTAGAAAGCATCTGTGAGCATGGAAGAAACATCACGCTGAACAACGTTGTAGAAAGTACAGTCTTGCTTAACTCTGTTTGTCACAGGGAATGGATCAGAAAAACTCGCAATCATTTTGGATCCGTGCAAGCTTACCATTGTGGAACTGCCGCACTTTTGCTGTCAACTTGGCCAGACAGCCAAACTCTGTCGTAATTTTGCAAAGTCCCTCACGACTGACTGTGTCAAATGCTTTGGTAAGGTCGACAAAGGTCATGTAGAGATCCACATTCTGTTCCAGGCATTTCATTTGAAGCTGTCTCGTGTGAAGATCATATAAATTGTACCGCTGTCCTTCCTGAATCTACAGTGTCTTTCTGGTAGAAGCCCTGACTATTCGAGGTGTCCATTTAATCGGTTCAGTAGGACTCTTGCAAGGATCTTCCCAGCGATTGACAATACAGTGATGCCCCGATGATTATCACAGACGTGAGCATTCCCTTTCCGTTTGAAAAGGTGGACAATTGATGTATCCTTGACTTCTTGAGGGATGACTTCTTTTCTCCACAAAATGTGAAATAACTCTATCAGTTTCTCTGCAACAGAAGGACCTCATGCTTTGTAGATCTCTGCAGGTATTGCATCTGATCCAGGAGCCTTGCAAGGTGACAGGAGTTTAATTGCTATTACTGTTTCAGGGACGGTTGAGAACTCATCAAGCAGCGGATTACAGTCCACCTGTGATATCAAGCAGTGGATTACAGTCAACGTGTGATAGTCTGTTGACAGCTTCATCATTGATAGACGATGACCGATTAAGGACACCCTCAAAGTGTTCAGCCCGACTTTTCAAGATAGCTTCTTTGTCAGTCAGAAGACTAGTTCCATCTGCACTAGGATGTGGGGTGGTTCCTGAGCTCTAAGGACCATATACTGTCTTAAGTGCATCAAAGAACTTCTTCATATCATTTTTGTCTGCATAGACTGGATTTTATCAGCCTTTTTGCTCAGCCAGGAGTCTTGCATGTCTCTGAGCCTAGTCTGGACTGTCTTATATATGTTTGAATAGGCAGTCGTACTAGACACTGAGCTGGTATCACTGAGGTATACCTTGTGCTTTTGGTGTCTCTGTTCAAGGAATCTCCGGATTTCTTCGTCGTTCTTATCAAACCAGTCTTGGTGTTGCGAGATACTGGTCCTGGGGAATCAATTGCTGAAGAGTGAACGGTGTCTCGGAAGACTTCAAGTGCTCATCTGGATCCTCTGAACTGTGTTTCAATGCATCTTAACGGCTGCAGTTATCATTGATAAATGCTTGCTTGCTGTCTTGTTTCAGCTTGGAGACATCCAATCTCTTTGGCACTTTCTTTCCTTGTGGTCGCCGTGCAGGCTGAATGCGCAGGTTGAGTTTGCTGACAACACGCCTGTGATCTGTCCAACAGTCTGCACCACACATAGTATTTGTCACTCTGACATCCTGTCTGTCCTTCCTTCACACTATGAAATAATTAATGAGATGCCAATTTTTGAAGCGAGTTGGTAGACGGAAGATTGTGATGGTGTTCAGTAGTTCTTGCTCTGTACATTTCTTTAAAAGGAGGAGGCCATTGCTGTTGCAATTTCTTGCTCCTTCAGTTCCAGTCGCTTCTTTCCAGGGTGTTTTTTTTTTATGTATTTCTGTATTAAGAGTAGCATCGGGACCCAGGGTGAAGTTAGCTGGCTGTAAAAGTGCTTTAAACCCCCCGGTGGTTTGTTCTACCGACCGTTCTAAGGCGGTGGTCCCGGTGTTAGTCTTACTCTTTGTTGCTTTGTGGTTTATGATAAACGGGACGATTTTGATTTTGATATAGTCAATTTCCCTTTTCTGGATGGCGATGTCCCCCGGCGTACCTCATATGGGGTATACATATCTCAACTTATAAGATTCGCCAGAGCTTCTTCAAATCTTAATGACTTTAATTACCGTAATAAAGCCCTTACTGCCAAACTTCTTAGGCAGGTCTTTCGTTATTTTAAACTTCGTAAGGCGTTTTCGAAATTTTATCGCAGACACAGTGCCTTTTAGAAAAATATAGCGTCAGTCTGAAAACACTTCTGCATCAAGGTATATCGGAACCCGAATTTTACGGTGACTTAGTGTACAGATTTAGAAAAATTGTAGGTAAATCTAACTTTTCGGAGCAAGTCAGAAAACTTATTAACCGTTATAAAAGAATTGGCTATAACCTGGATATTATGCGGCAGACTGCATGCCTAGTTGTCAACCCAATCATTGTTGATGGCTATGCTTCACTCTTTAATTGCACGACGGCGGTTCGGGCCTCAGACTCAATGACAGCCTCTTCGTAAAACTTTGACCAGTGGGTTGAGGCTTGACGATTTGTTTTTGGCTTGGCCCGCCGTGGTTCAACTATTGGTTTTCATTTACTCTGGCATACAGTAGAATTAGCCATGAGTACTCGTCTTTGTTTATTATAGTGATTAATTTGATTTTTATGTTTTTGCTTTGATGCATTGACTGGGTTGGGAGCCTTTATGCGAACCGAATTTTTATGTATTTCTGTATTAAGAGTAGCATCGGGACCTAGGGTGAAGTTAGCTAGCTGTAAAAGTGCTTTAAACCCCCCTGTGGTTTGCTCTACCGACCGTCCTAAGGCGGTGGTCCCGGTGTTAGTCTTACTCCTTGTTGCTTCGTGGTTTATTCTACGAGGCGATTTGTTTTATTTCCGTGTGTCATTTTGTTCTTGTGTTTTTCAGTCCTTTTAGTATTGCGATTACCTCGCTTGGGGAAGAGAGAGCTAATCTTAGTGCTTTTCGTACGTTTGTTCGGTTTGTGCTTGTTTAGATTTGTCGGTTTCCTCTTCCTCTTGGGGTCTGGGAAGGGCTGCGGTTTGTGATTGTGGCACTCCCTGGACTTTTCTCTTACTTTTTTTTTATTCTACGAGGCGATTTGTTGTATGTCTTTCCGTGTGTCATTTTGTTCTTGTGTTTTTCAATCCTTTTAGTATTGCGATTACCTCGCTTGGGGAAGAGAGAGCTAATCTTAGTGCTTTTCGTACGTTTGTTCGGTTTGTGCTTGTTTAGACTTGTCGGTTTACTCTTCCTCTTGGGGTCTGGGAAGTGCTGCGGTTTGTGATTGTGGCACTCCCTGGACTTTTCTCTTACCATTTTTGGTAGTCTGTGCCCACTCTGGCAATGAAGTCCCCGAGGAGGATGTTTGTCTGTCCGGGGTGTTGCAAAATCACAATATCATAGAATTTGTCTTTAACCTCATCTGGGTTGGTCATTGTGGTGCATAGGTACTTACGATTGTTGCATGCCTCTTACCAGATAAGGGAAGACTCAGCGTCATCAGGCGGTCATTTATGCCTTTTGGAAGTCCTGAGAGCTTGCTGACAAGGTGTGACTTGATGGCGAATCCTATTCCTGCTTCACAGCGCTCTACTTTCTTGCGTCCACTCTAGAAGAAAGTGTTGCCAGCTCCAACTTCTTTTAAAAGCCCTTCCTCTGCCAGGCGATTCTCACTCAGAGCTGCAATCTCGACATTGTATCTGTCAAGTTCTCTACAAACTAGAGCTGTTTTCGCTGAGATCTGCAAGAACCAGCACTGTCCATTAGAGTGCGCACATTCATGCGCCGATTGTCAAAGGTATCACCTTCGTCTTTTTTTTCTTGTTCGACCGCTAATTGGGATTCCCGCTGATTGCGGTTAACCTGCCAAGATTTTGAAGTAGGCACTTGTTTAGGGCACCTTTTCTAGCCTCTTCCCCATGCTAAGTGGGTGAGCTGTGCGGTCCTAAAAAGCTCTGTTCAGTCGCTCGGTTCGGCTGCCGAATTCCCCGTACTGCTTCGTTCTTAAGGAAAGCGACCATATAGAACCAAGCCGCCTGTGTGCAGATCCGCAACTACAGCTTCCAGTGTTTTCTCACCTGCTGCTTCGCCGCTCGCCCATAGCCACAGGGCTTTTTTGAATGACTTGCATATGTGTGCTTGCTGTGACTGTGTGTTGATGATTAAGATGACATATGCTATGAATTGGATTATAGTGAGGGAGAGGCAAGCAGAGTCAGCCTCACTCTCTTGTCATGACCTAGCTAGATTCAGAGGCAAGACAATGTCAAGACAATTGGAGTTAAGCTTTTAAGCAATGGATGACCATGACTTCTGTTGTTCTTTGTCATGCTCCACAATATGTTGCTGCCCCGCCGTTTGGGCCATTGAATCAAAGTAATGATTTCCTCCGCCCCAGCTGCCGAAGCAGACTTTACAGAACTAGAACAAGCAAATCCGGATATGCCGGTTTTTGTTTGGAGCTGCCGACTCCTAGATGGATTGCCGACACGACTTGAGGGCTCCATCTACCCTAGATATTGCTACACAGGTTCAGTTAACAGCTATACAGAAGCAGTAACTTAAGTGTCTTATGTAGCTTGCCCCAGGAAATACCTCATCACGAAACAAAGCCTGTCCTAGGCACCAAAACGTGTTGAGGAAAATACAGCGACAAAACAACTGTAACATATGAAACCGCCGACGCGAAGTCGTTAATACCTGGCCTTTGTTCCTTGAAGCCCAAGAAGTTCAAGATGCAATCTTCGACTGGGAAGGTAATAACCACTGTATTTTGGGATGACAAAGGATTAACTCTGTTGCATTTTTACCATTTGCCAGTACAATATCTGGCGAGTACTACGCAAAGTTACTTGATCAGTTGAGATTAGCAATCCGTGAAAAACAGCGCAGGGAAGTCTCTAAGGGTGTTCTTCTTCAGCAAGACAATGCAACATTCCACAATGTGCATGGTTTCAAAAGCGGTTCCTCTGGTGCAGTTCTTCGTGTGTGCGTTTGTGGTTTCATGTGTGATGCTTGTTTTGTCTTTATTGTCCCTCATTTCTCCTTCTTGTGATGCTTCAGGAGGGCTGTGGATTTCCTGGCTATATATATATCATCCCGAAAACATACTTATATCAATTTGACCCCCTTAAACCCCACTTTTATATAGTAAAACTGGGGTTTACAGGGTATATTTTTTCTTATTTTTGCTCATTAACATAGATTGTGGGTACTCGTTAGAACCGCCTCGGCGATGCGGTTCTAACAAGTACCACAATCTATGTTTTGAGCAGAAATATGAAAGATATCAGAAAGTTTGTCTGAAAACTTTCAGTTTTTGGTGGTGAAATTTTCAATATATTTGAATAGGCGTGTTTTCGTAATGACATTTGTTTTCAATGGAATTGGTAGATAATTGGAGGTAATTCGTCTAAAGTACAATTACTTCTGCGTAAAAACCACAGACACTTTAACATTCATGCTTTTCGGTAAGTTTCTGTCTACTAAATGGTTATAACATGAAAACATCAATGATCAGTTTTACTATCTTTCTCGTTAAATATTATACATTTTTTGTTTAAAAATACTAACAAAAACGACTGCAGAAGGTTTTATCAATCAGCTGAAACTTTAAAAAGCAATAGGACAAAATATCGCTTTGTCAGTGGACAGGATAAAATGTTATAATAAAAAATGAGAGTTCTTAGTATTATACTTAAACTTTATATTCTTTTTTCCCAGTCTCTGTATATACAAGGTATAAAACGAATATTTTGAAGTGTTCCTGTATAAATAATACATTAATGAATGTTTTCTAACTTTTTTGGACAGGTACGGTATGATATTAAGGTGTCTAAATGTTTAGGGTAAAATGTACTTCAATTTCCAACGATGTATCAGGATAAGGGCTATAATATTTCTTCTACAGATCCCTATAACATAAGTTACCCTTTAACACTGCAGACCAAAACAGATACATGTGCAAACAGTGAAGATCCAGCTGAGACATCTCAAAAGGAGCGATCCAATCAGAATATTCACTGTGGACTGTTCTGTTTTTACCTTTTACTGAAACGTATCCCTTTTCCTACAGTAGGCGCGTCCCATTCAAAGAAAGCAGTTCCACTTAGGAAATTCGGGTTGAACGAAGTAACGAAAACAAGCGAAATGAAGAAAGAAATAGAACATCTTTAGCATGGAATATTGTAATACATACTAAAATTCCGTATTTGCCGTATGCATTCGGACAGACATGCCTGAGCAAACGGTGTAGACCCAGATGAGATGCTGCAGAATGCGGCGTGTCATTAGGTCTACATTGTTTGCCACTAATCCAGCAATTTTTAGACACAACATCGGATAGTAAATTGTAATTGTTCAAATTTTATATCAAATATGGTAGGGAATTGAGATGTCCGAATACTAAGGACAAATAAGGCCCATGCTAAAACCGTAGACTTCAACATTATTAGAGTGCATTAAGGGGAATGATACACTTGGTAGATTGGCCATTTCTAACGCGGAAGACAACTTCTGTGATTTCCTCTTTTATTTTCCCGAACACCAAGTGCCTCCGGAAAAGGTGTCTACTCTAGAATAAAAGAATTTGCACCAATAAGGAGCAAATGCTTTCTATTGAGAGTAGACCTGTCTTCGAAAGGGAGCAAGAACAATTTTGACCGAATTGTTTTCCTTGACTGTCTATCAATTCCCTTTAATTTGCTTTAAAAATAAATTAACATTTCAAACCTTGCAACTACTAATTATACACGCATTTGCATCGAACATATATAGACAGATGCAAGATTCTAGCATTATCTATGTTGCAAAACGGTTGAAATGTTGTTTTTGTTTTACTTACTCGAACTTCCTTAACTTGATGGGTACTGATAAAATGTACTTTACAACAGTGAAACCACTGATTTACCATCCCAAATGCATAAACAGTATCGGTACTTACTTGCTGCTGACACACTTTTCACTTTTCTGATTATTGTTACTACTACTACTACTACTACTATTCTCTCTCTCACTCTCTCTCTCTCTCTCTTCCATTCCATGTATACATTAGCGCAATATATTGGAACATGTCCTTTAAATTGTGGCTGAGCAATTAAAGTATCAATTTTGCAAATATACGAGAAATATACTCGTATTTAAATGTCTTTCTTGACGGTTGGCTACAAGCTTCCAAGTCTAGAACAACCATACGACATAAGCGACCAAATGAAGACAGATCAGCCCGTGTCCCCGCAAAGTTTGATAACGGTTCACATTTTCCGATGGCAGCCCGCTTCTTGCATATTTTTTAACCCTTAAAACGCCAAGAAAAACTGCATCTGAAAATGTCGTCTGTTTATGTCGTCTGCTGAATATTCTTGCAAGCCTTTCAAACCTATTTTTGCAAACAAGCAAACAGTGTGGACCTAGATCAGACTGCTCCTTTAGGAGCAGTCTGATCTGGGTCCACACTGTTTGCAGAAATGACTTTTAAAATCACAAGCAGATGACAAAGCAGACGACAATTGTTGTGATTGGCGCTTTAAGGGTTAATGACAATGCGGCGCAGTTTTCCATCAAATAAGGCATAGACGCATTTGGATCAGGACCTGGCCGCTTTTGTCATAACATTGTTATTAAAAGTTAAAACAAAAGTGTGCTCACGTAAGAATTGTGACTTTATTGTTTATGAAAAGTAGAGAAGTACAGCCGAGAAGGAAGACATTTTATCTCCTTGTATATGGTCTGGGCTCCTGCGACCTTGGACATACATCACATCTCCCTTCAAAAGGTCTAAAACTAGGGACGCTGATCCAATTTCGTAATAATTAGTCTTGGCATCTCCGGCCATTATACGGTATACCTCTGTTGTGTTCTTCATCAAATATAAGTCAACAACTTTTGTATGTTGAACTGTAATCGTAATGGATATAAAATATACGCCGTCCACAGGTACTGTAAAATGGCCGAAAGTTGGATTATATGCCCCTCCGACGTTGTGCAGCACGTTGTCAAATATCAATGTCTGTTTTGGATAAATGTTGACGTTGTTGGACATTACAGCTGTGAATGAAATGCTCGATTTGCTTTTCATCCAGTCTGAAACAACAAAAGAAAGATATGTGGGCCGAGGGCAGAAGCTACAGTACCGTATTGTGGGCTGTATTTACTATAATAAGAATATTACGTTTAAATCAGAAAAAAAAAACAACAATAAAAAAAAGCAAATGAAAATTTCAGTGAAACCTCGTTACAACGACAGAATTTGTTCCCAAAGATGTTGTCATTATAATGAATTTGCTGTTGTAAAGAATCCTTTATGGACAGAATGATATGTAAGAAAGATCTTGTTTTGTTCTTATTTCCTAACAGAACATATCTTTTGGATATTTGCTAGAATCGCCTCGCTGAGGCGATTCTAACAAATATCAAAAACATATGTTTCTTTAAAGTATTAAATACAATATTCTTGCATAATTGTTTACTAATTATTACCTCTTAAGCGAAGGTTTCGTGACAGTCAAATTGTCGTTATAACGGATTTTGTCGTTGTATTGAATGTCGGTATAAAGAGGGCTGGCTGTATACGATGAACGACATGCATGTATTACATATTTATAATACTATCACATGTTCAGATAAATGCGTATCTGAAAGCTCAAATATATAAGAGAAGATACCCAGAAAATGCCACAATCACAAAGAACAGTCCTCCAGCGGCACCAAAAGAAGGAGAGATGGGGAGCAAATAATGACAAAACAAAATTCACACATGCAACCATGGACGCACAAACAAAAAAAGAACTGAACTACAACAGAACAACCGCCTTGAAACGGTCGGTAGGGAAACTTTCGGGGATGGGGTAGGGCGGCAGTGGCTTTAACAACTTAAACTCGCGCGAAGCCTCACTCTTAATTCTGCTGCAGCTTCAAATTGCAAATATATGTTCTGTCCACAAATTTATAACAGACACTGTAAAATGTAGATCCGATCAGTCTTTCGAAGTACAGTCGACTCTCGTTATCTCGACTTCGCTATCTCGAATAACCGCTTATCTCGAAATGAAAATCAGGTCCCTGTTTTAATATGGAAATCTAACAACAGGTAACAAAATATTGTGGAAAAGAGGAGAAATGGCTCCTAAGGAGCAATTTTTTCCTCTTTTCCACAATATTTTCAATATGCCTCAAACTTCAGGATTCAAATTACATATTCATTTGTGAAATGTTGTTGCTCGATTTATTTTTCCTCAATTAGTCAAATCTGATATGTCGAGATACGGATATCTCGAAGTATTAGAGAGAGTTCCTTGGGCTTCGAGATAACGAGAGTCGACTGTATTTTTCTGCTGTCAGCTTCAAGGCGGTACCTACCTCTGTTATAGTTCTTTGTTTATATGCCGGTTACTGCTTATTACACAAGTATTTTTTTCCGGTAACATTACGAAAACACGCCTATTCAAATATATAGAAAATTTCACCTCCAAAAACTGAAAATTTCCAGATAAAAAACTGATATTTTTCATATTTCTGCTCAAAATATAGATTGTGGGTACTCGTTAGAACCGCCTCATTGAGCGGTTCTAACGAGTACCCACAGTCTATGTTTTGAGCAGAAATAAGAAAAATAATGTATACCCCTGTAAACACCAGTTTTACTAAACAAAAGTGGTGTTTAAGGGGATCAAAATTTTATAGGCATGTTTTCGTGATGTAACAGATATCGTTCGGTCAAGCTTCTAAAATTGAATTACTGTTTGTTTATGATAATTAGACAAAGTTACTTTTTGTTAATAGTGCTTTGTCCCACTATCGTTGGTCATTGTTGCAGTTCCTTTTCATTTATACTGTACTGTCTTCGTTTGTTCATTCTGTTTTCTATGAAGTGCTGTTTGTGTGTTCATTTCACCTGGCTGATCCATCATCCGGTTCAGTTATATGCAATGACATCACAAATCCTCACTTCAGCGAAAACAAAACAAAAACGAGACCGAACAAACAAAGCGAATTTGCAACAGAAACGCCGACTTGAAACGCTCAACAGATATCCACAGATATCCACACTTGGCCCTCCAACTAAATATACTTTTCCGCATAGAGGTTCCCTGATACATCAGTGAATCAACACAGAAAGAAAAACATATATAATAATCGAGCAAACGCACGATAAAACCTACAAAAAGATGTTAGTGACCAGCAAAGACTAAGATCAGTCTGTGCATCCACCCAGTATGGTAAGTGTTCTCGGTCATCCCTCTTTGGATAGCCCGGAAGCTGGAGAAGGCATGTGGGATCAACGAAGACTCTGATCAGCGCGGATGCAAGGCCGATCTGAGTCTTAAATGGCCGCTTATGTCTTATTTTAGGTTTTAACGCACGCTGGCTTAATAAATTAACGTCGCAATACCACGATGAAAACCAGTTATTGCATAAAAAGCAGTGTCGCACGTTATTAACAGCCGTGCATTAACCAGCGAAAAGCCGTGTATTAGCAAGGCAATTCACGCGCTGTTAATGCACGGCTGCGCACCTTTCAATATGATCGTACCGGGGCCACAGATTTGCTGCCGTTATGAGATGTGTATTGCCAAGCACTAGAACGAGCATAGTCCGTGGAAATTGCGTGAAAAGGCGAAACAAAATAGTGCACGAAATGTAGCAAATGTTTTCAGTTTTTATGCAATAATAGCGATCGAACATGTTTTTTCAATGCATTAACATTCGCCAGGTCCCTTGGAAGGTGTTGAAAACCGCGGCCTCCGGCCTCGGTTTTCAACACCTCCCACGGGACCTGGCGAATATTAATGCATGAAAAACCATGTTTGATCCCAATAATGTGGGTTCGACTACAAACCGAAAGTCAGAGCAAAAGAAAACCACTAGTAGAACCACAGTGAGCCTAACCACAAGCGGGTATGGTCAAAACATTCTAGAAAAGATTCAAGGCTGAGCTTTATATAAATAAATAAAAAGTAAAGTAGTGCTATGAGAATATGAAATTTGGGAACATATATTTTAAACTATGACAATGATGTACACTCCTTTAACCAACCTACCTCATCCCCTCCCTCCTCGATGTGATATCCTCCCCATTTCTAAGCTACTACATTGCACAAACACCGAAGCTATACAGAGTTTTGAACTACATTGCACAAACACCTAAGCTATACAGTGTTTTGAAAATTTGGTAATGTTTCTAAGCTGTTTGACATCAGATAACAGATCATACATTAGTACCTTAATACCATTTAGTAAAATGCACACATGGAAAAAAGTTAAGCATCACCTACAGTTTGACAAAATATTTTTATTTCGATTTGATAAACAATCCAGCTAAGAAGCAAAACCGAAATATTATTGAATCAGTGTATAAATGGGTATATTAAGAGTCAGGATCACAATGTTATCATTTGAAATTACGCCTTTTACTGGCTTGCAAGTCCAACTGATTTGGATGCATTTTTTGACAAAAACTGCATATGGTTACAAGTATGGTCCTATAGGCCACCAAAGAAGTCAGATTAGAACATGAGTGTCTTCCAAAGTTAGCACTATCGAAGACAATTAATTTCAGTACCTTCGAGTCAGTATTTTATGTAATCTCCTTGAACTGCAATGGTAGCATCAAGACGCCTCCTCATACCCTGGACCAGGTGTTGTATCCGGTGCTGAGGGATTTGCTGCCATTCCCGATGCAATGCAGCCTCAAGTTCAAGTAGTGTCTGCACTGGAGGAGTGATTTCACGAATTTTCCGGCCCAGAATGTCCCACAAATGTTCAAGAGGATTCAAATCAAGACTGCGAGCAGGCCACGGAAGTGTTGAAATCGCATTTTGACGCAAACATTCAATCACTGCACGTGATCTGTGAGGCCTTGCATTGTCATCCATAAACACTGGTCTTGTTAAAAGGGGATGGTCATCAAAATGGGGAATTACAGCAGTTTCAAGAATGTCCGTTTGGTACTTTTGTCCAGTAAGGATCCCTTGCACAGTAACCAGATCAAGCTTACAATCATGCGATACACATCCCCATACCATTATTGAGCCTCCACCGAAAGGAACAGTTTCCTGGATGTGCCTGAGAATATGCAGTACTTCGCTGCCTCCAAACACGCACACGGCAATCCGTCATAATTATGGAGAAGAAACCGACTTTCATCCGACCAGTGAATTTTTCTCCAAGACCGGTTATTCCAGTTTCTGCGTTGCTGGCACCAGTACAAACGCGCTGCCTTCTGTCCCGGAGTAAGCATTGGCCGTCTGATAGGCCGACGAGCACGATAACCAGAAGCCCGGAGCCTATTACGAACTGTTCTGGTTGACAATGGCCTGTTTGGCAGCCATCTTTGCTTCATAACAGTACTGGTTAAGAACGGAAATCGCCGAACAAGTCTCAGTAACGCCCCGTCTTCCCTTCGTGACGTCTTTCGGGGCCTCCCTGAGCGTGCTCTGTCCTGTACGTGATTGGTTTGCTGAAATTTATTGAGCAGGCGACAAATGACTGAATGACTATACCCAAGGCGACGGGATATTTCTCGCCCGGATAGCCCAGTGTTACTCATTCCAATAATCTGCCACCGAGTGGCGTCGGACAGTCTTCTACGAGCCATAGCACATGTACACAAGTTAGATTCAAGCGCAGGTTCATTAATCTGTTCGTTATTAACACAAGACATAACAGCATTATTTTCATACATGTGGGTACCATGAAATTCATGCTAACCATGGCTGTATTATATAGTCGTGGACGATAAAAAGTATATGTATGTATGTACGGAAGCCAAGTGTCATCGTATATCAAAATTTTAAGTGCCTATATTTTGATCAGGAAATATGGCGCTAAAGAATCGCAAGTGATGCTTAACTTTTTTCCATGTGTATATAATAAAGCATTGCTGTGCATAGGACTCTTAACACTAAGAATTTCTAAAATAATATAAATTTGCTCATTAAAAGATACAAAAAGTAGCTTCTCCTCATTTCTCCTACAAGTTATTTCGTCCAAACCTATTATTATCAGTATCTGTTTTTCATGTTTTAAATTATTCTCTCTCTCTCTCTCTCTCTCTCTCTCTCTCTCTCACACACACACACACACACACACATTTGCCATCTGTTTGTGTTGTAGGCAGCATGTTGCATGATAACCATATATACAAAAATATTCTTACCTGTATCTCTTTGCATCTGTAAACTACTCTCCAATGCTGTGAATTTGTCTGCTAATCTATCTAATTCTGTTTGCAGTCGTAGACGTTCGGCTGTCTCTGATTTCATAAACTCTTGTATAACCTTATCATCAGTTATGTTATTTGTGCTAGCCGGGGCGGCCAATATAAACCCCTCATAGGAACATAAAACAAATAAGATAAAGTTTAATTTGAAATTTGTGAGAGAAAACATTGCTTAATTCGACTTCGTCGACAGTCCAAACAGTGTGAACTCCTTCCGTCTGAATGCGGTGTTATATACCCGTTAGGAGACTAGATACACTTGACACTCCGCCATTTCCACTAAGGGCGACAACTGCTTTGGCTCCATGTTTGCATAACTGCACACAAAGCCCCCTATGAAAAGAGGTCTACTCTATAAGAAAAAAATATACTCCAGATCTACTCTATATGGAAAGAATTTGCTTCCTCTGTAAGAGTAGACCCTTTATCAGATAGGAACAAACAAATTGTGACGGCGGTATCTCCTTTGAGAGTTCATCGGTTTCCCTTAAGACGTCAGTTTGTTTTTCATCCTTGTCGTTTTCACAAGCATCAAAAGATAAGGTTTGTGTATAAGCGCTGTTCTTCATAAGAACGCCTGCACGGGCTGATTATGAGCTGCACGCGGATCTTTCACATAATCGATGGTAGGGCCTTGAAGACTGTAACGACCAGTGATGATCTTATTCAGCCTGTACAACTGTTTAAGCTGTTTTGTAACTTTCCTGTACACGTGTGAGACAAAAGGTATTTTTTTTCTCCAGGATAATGGGCAATGCTAGGTAAAAGACACCTTGCCAGTCGATTTACGAACACTGAAGACACCGAGATGAACATTAGAAATAAAGCAAATGCAGCGTAGGGTTAATATATTTCCTATAAGTCCCATATTTTTCAAACGAACAATGAAAGGTTAGGCCATGATGTGCGGAAGCACTTGCTGGCATGGTCTGTCCAGGTAGTACAAAAATACGGTTGTTTCTTTCAAAAGCATGGCTTAATGTTTACAATCTAGTATAGCTCGCCTGAGCTTAGCTCATGATGAACTATACTGGTAACTTTTCTTTCGACGACAGTCTATGTGTCCGTGACTCCGTCCACCTACTTTTTTAGACAACGTCTCCTCCAAACTTACTGATTGAGAAGTGATTTAAACCTAATAAAGTAGTGGGGGTAGGAAAATGATTAATACGAAGATCTAAGAAACAAGTGAACCGAACTTAACGGAATGGATACACTTTCAGAGGTGGTAACTCTATCAAACTTGTTTTGTCTCATTCCTCTTGGGAGTACGTTCTTTTCTTTTAAAGTAGACTCCATTTTTCAGAAGGAGACTGGCGTGCAGGAATTCAACAGGAACTTACAAAAATGTCTCCCTTGTTAAAATGGCGGACGAACTACCAAGTGTACCCGTTCCCCTTAACTGTAATGGGTAATGTTTTAGATGGCTCTTTGTCAGCGCTGTGCATAACGAAAACACGCCTATTCAAATATATTGATAATTTCACCACCAAAAAATGAAAGTTTTCAGATAAAAATTCTGATATTTTTCATATATCTGCTCAAAACATAGTTTGTGGGTACTCGTTAGAACCGCCTCGCCGAGGCAGTTCTAACGAACACCCACACTCTATGTTTTTAAGCAGAAATAAGAAAATAATGTATACCCCTGTCAACCCCAGTTTTACTATATAAAAGTGGGGTTTAAAGGGGTCAAAATTATATAGGCATGTTTTCGTGATATCTGTTATGCGCAATGACTCTTTAGATGTATTTCAATGGCAAATGAAAATTATGGAAAAGACACATATTATTCTAATTCTCCTATGAAACTACCCATCACGAAAGCATACTTTTTTAACTTTGACCCCTTATATCCCACTTTTATATAGTAAAACTTAGGTTTACATTATTTTTTTTCTTTCTGCTCAGAAACATAGATTGCGGGTACCCGTTAGAACTTCCTCGGAGACTCGTTTTTTTTTTTTTTTTTTTTTTTTTTTTTTTGGGGGGGGGTGGGGGGGGTGGAGTATAAGTCTCCTCATATGCAATCCTCGGGATTGCACACGGACCCTAGCACCGGATTCAGCGGTATTCGATTTTCAAAGTAATCAGAATGGGCTTAGTTATCCCAAAGGAAATAAAAATATAATCTACACTAATCTGAAGTACGGGCAGAAGTTATACGTCCGCCACACGGCACTGAAAAAACAACTGCAGTGAAGTAAAATAAAAATCTAAAAGATTGCCTTTGAAAAGATCAAATCGACCCCCTCAGAAATCATCCTGGATCCACCCCTGTAGTGCAGACATGTTCCTCGATTAATCTTACACCAGTTTGTCTTATTGCTAGCTTTCTTTCTGCACGTTTCTTTAATTGTCGATATTTTCTGTGGTTCAGTACTTGGCTTGCTTTATATTGCACATTAGTTGTTTTGACTTTGTTATATATATTATTTTTAAAACTGAAAATCTCCCAGTGATACACCTACGAGATCACAGAATAAATTTGATTAAAATACAGTGGGTGTTTTATTCGGATGATCATCTACCATTTGCTTTGTTTCTATGGCTCCAATTACTTGGTTGCCAATATAACAACAATATTCTTTAGCTGTCTACATCTTCTGTGATTTAACACATGTCTAGTGCTAAGGTGAGCAAGCACGTCCCACGTGTGTCACTTGTTTATAATCCGGTCCTGAGGTCTGAAACACTTAAATTGAAAAAGGAATACGCAATTAAGTCGCACGCGACAATTAAATCAATTAATTTACGTGTATTATTTCAAGGAAGCATATCACTAGACTTCAAGTATCATCAAGTGCTTACTAAGAACAAATGAACTTTAAAGCGAAAGTATACTGCAGTAAAGTGATCCACTACTTCACTTGAGGTTTTATCTAACCTTCCTGTTTCTGTCAAACGTATTTAGATATCGAGTCGTCCGTTCACTTACCGATACAGAAATTAATTATAAAAAAAAAATCTTTCATAAATAAAGGAATCGAATTTATTGATTTACCTAGTATCTTTAATGACAGATCCATAACTTCATCAATACCTGATTATTTCGAAAATAGGGAACTTCCAACTATTTGTTATAAATATAACAAGCCAATAAGAAACACTATGTTTAATGTCAGTAAACTTGTTTCAGATCTTGACATTCATACCAACACCTGACACATGAAGTTGTTTAATTATTCTGCAGCTGGACATGTTATTACAGGAACTCTTAAAATCACTTGAGATTCAAGAATTCGTAAAATAGCTTCTAAGGGCCAAAAATACAAATTGCCTGATTTCACAGATTTTAATAAATGTAATGAAGAAATAGTTTCTGCACTGAATGGGTTTGGTAATCGATGGTGTAAACAAGAGCATGTTGAGCCTGGTGCTTTAACCCTTGTTCTGTTGAACCCGAATATGCCCTGCTTTGCAAACAATTAAGCTCTAGATCAGAAGCCAACTAATCTGGATCTGCACTGTCTGCTATTCAGTATTTGAGTTTGTATCAGCAGCCTGGATCAAATAAACTGATTGGCTGAAAATTAGAAGCGGGTGTGGCATTTAATTTAAATCAGTATGACAAGGGTTAAAGGAATGGAAATAAACATTTTCAAAGTTATCGATAAACGTATGTTCCCAAATAGTAATACAGAAATATAGAAAACAATTATTTTTAAAGATAGCTACAGCATCTTTTATTTGTGTAAATAACGGCTCTTTATTTGTGTAAGGGCAAACAAATGGTTGTATTAGTGGACCGTATGTATGTGCAGGCTGATATGAGTTTTCAGTCTTTGCATTAGCCAATTTGATGCGCAACGCACGAAAAAGGCCCATATACAATTTACGGACAACGTTGGTCCAGATCAGCATGCGCATCCATGCAGTCTGATCTGAGCATTCTATGTTCGTCGACATATACTACAGTATCCATTGATTCTGGGGGCGGATAATGAAGGCCCTGATCAGCCTGCGCTTATGCGCAGGGTGATCTGGACCTGCGTTGTCCGCGAATCGCATAAGGGTCTTTTTCGTGCATTGCGCATCATTTTGTTTATGATTCATATGTAGGGATACAATACTATAACTAGCCGGAAATTACGGACAGACTGAGCAGTGTAGACCCAGATAAAACACCCGATCTACACTGATTGTCACTCATCCAGAAGTTTATGTGTCTAAATTGCTAGATGAGTGGCAAACAGTGTAGAAACTGCGACGTCTAATCTGGGTCTTCACTGTTTGTTCAGGACTTCTGTCCGAATTTTAGGTGTTTTACGGTAAGTAAAAGATGATGGGAGTTGGCGGGAAATTAATGTTTTTACGCCATTTACGCACACAGCCCATACCTCGCGGAAATGAAAGAAAACACAAAAAAAAACAAGAAAACAAAACATGGATAAGATACTACAAGCTATAAAAAGAAGGAAGTCCGGTATTTGGAGTTATCCTAGTCAGTATTCTTATTAGTATTAGTATACACCAATCGGCATAAAGCAGTTAGCCTGGCTAACAACTTGTCCTTGTCCTTGTTTTTGTTTTGTTGTTTATTTCGTTGTTTGTGTTTTGTTGTTGTTGTTGTTGTTTGTGGGGGGTGTTTGTTTTTTGTTTTGTTTGTTTGTTGTTGATGATTTTTGTTTTGTTCTGTTGTTTTTTGTTTGTTTTTTGTTGCTGTTTTTTGTTGTTGTTTTTTGCTTTTTTGTTGTTGTTGTTGTTTTTTGTTTTTTGTTTGTTTTTTGGGGGGTGTTTTTGTTGTTGTTGTTTTTTTGCTGTTTTTTTTTTGTTTTTTGTTGTTGTTGTTTTTTGTTGTTGTTTTTTTTCATGCTTGTAAGCGGTCAATGTCCATCGTCCGTCATCCGACGTCCCGCGTCCGTCGTGCGTCGTTCGTCGTGCGGAGTGCGGCGTCAACAATTTGCTTTAAAAGCCTACTCCTCCTACACCAATGGGCCGAAACTTGGTAGATGCATCGGGGTGACTTGTAGATTAAAAATAGCTAAAACGTTCCGATCGGAAATTAAACATGGCTGCCATGGCGGCCATCTTGAAAATCTATTTTTCCCCTCTCCTCCTGAACCGAAAGGCCAGTTGACTTGAAACTCGATAGGAAGCATCAGGTTGACTTGTAGATCAAAAATAGCTAACATCGCTTCGATCGGAAATCCAATATGGCCGCCTTGGCGGCCATCTTTAAAATCTAATTTTCGCTTCAACTCTGAAAGTCCATTTGACTTGAAACTTGGTAGGAAGTATCAGGGTGACTTGTAGATTTAACAGCTAAAGTCTTTCCGATCGGAAATCCAAGATGGCTGCCATGGCTGCCAATCTGAAAATATTTTTCGCTTCTTCTCCAGAACCAAAAGGCCAATTGATTTGAAACTTGGTAGTAACCATCGGGATGACTTGTAGATCATAAATAGCTAACATCATTTCGATCGGAAATCCAAGATGGCCACCGTGCGGCCATCTTGACAGTCTAGTTTTTGCTTCTTCTCTTGAACCGAAAGGCCAATCGACTTGAAACTTGGTAAGAAGCATTAGGCTGACGTAGATCAAAAACAGCTAAAATTGTTCTGATCGGAAATCCAAGATGGCCGTAATAGCGGCCATCTTGAAACTCTAATTTTCGCTTCTTCTCCTGAACCAAAATGCTAATTAAGTTGAAACTTGGTAGGAAGCATCAGGGTAATTTGTAGATCATAAATATCTAAAATTGTTCTGATCGGAAATCCAAGATGGTCGGCATGGCCGCTATCTTGAAAATCTATTTTTTGTTTTGCTTCTTCTCCTGAACCGAAAGGCCAACTGACTTGAAATTTGGTAGGAAGCATCAGGGTCACTTCTAAATCAAAAATAGCTAAAATCGTCCAATCAGAAATCCAAGATGGCCATCTTGAATATCACTTTTTTTTTACTTTTTCTCCTGAACCGAAATGCAAATTGACTTGAAACTCGGTAGAAAGCTTTAAGTAGACTTGTAGATCAAAGCTAGATAAAATCGTTCTGATCGAAAATCGAAGAAGACCGCCATGGCCGCCATCTTGAACATCTATTTTTCGCCTCTTCTCCTGAACCGAAAGGCCAACTGACTTGAAACTTGGAAGGAAGCATCGGGTGACTTGTCGATTAAAAAAAGCTTAAAACGTTTCGATCGGAAATTCGACATGGCCGCCTTGGCGGCCATCTTGATATTCTATTTTTCGCTTCTTCTCCTGACCCGAAAGGCCAATTGACTTGAAAGTAGGTAGGAAGCATCGGAGGGACTTGTAAATCAAAAATAGTTAAAAATCGTTCCGATACGAAATCTAAGATGTTTGCTAGGCCGCCATCTTAAAAATCTATTTTTCGCTTCTTCTCCTGAACCGAAAGGCCAAATTCGCTTGAAACTTGGTAGGAAGCATCGGGGTGACTTGTAGATCAAAAATAGCTAAAATCGTTCCGATCTGAAATCAAAGATGGCCGTCATGGTCGCCACCTTGAAAATATATTTTTCACTTTTTCACTGAAATGAATGGTCAATTGACTTGAAATTTGGAAAGAAGCATCAGGGTGACTTGTAGATCAAAAATAGCTAGTATCATTCTGATGGGAAATCCATGAAGGCCTCCATGGCAGCTATCTTTCTTCTCCAGAACCGAAAAAAACAATTTAGTCGAAAGGTGGTAGGAAGTATCAGGATGACTTGTAGGTCAAAAGTAGCTTAATTTGTTCTAGTAGGAAATCCAATATGGCCGCACCAGTCACCAGCTTGAAAATCTATTTTGAACTTCTTCTGAACATTAAGGCCAATTGACTCGAACTTGATACGAAGTATCAGGGTGACTTGTAGATAAAAAATATCTAAAATCATTCTGATCGGAAATCCAAGCAGCCATGTTGAAAATCTATTTTGAACTTTTTTATCCTGAACCAAAAAGCTAATTGACTCGAAACTTCATCGGAAGTACCAAGGTGACTTGTACGACGGCGGTTCGGGCCTCAGACTCAATAACGGCCTCTTCGTAAAACTTTAAACAGTAGGTTGGGGCTTGACGGTATGTCTTTGGCTTGGCCCGCTGTGGTTCAACTATTGGTTTTCATTTACTCTGGCATACAGTAGAATTGCCATGAGTACTCGTCTTTGTTATTCATAGTGATTAATTTGATTTTTATGTTTTCGCTTTGATGCACTGATTTGGGAGCCTTTTGCGAACCGAATTTTTATGTATTTTTGTATTAAGAGTAGCATCGGGACCCAGGGTGAAGCTGGCTGGCCGTAAAAGTACTTTAAACTCCCTGGTGGTTTATTCTACTGACCGTTCTAAGGCGGTGGTCCCGGTGTTAGTCTTGCTCTTTGATGCTTTGTGGTTTATTCTACGAGGCGATATGTTTTAAGTCTTACCTTGTATTATTTTGTTCTTGTATTTTTCAGTCTTTTTAGCATTGCGATTACCTCGCTCGGGGAAGAGAAAGCTAATCTTACGGTGTTTTTCGTACGTTTGTTCGATTTGCGCTTGTTTGGTTTTGTCTGTTTCCTCTTCCTCTTTGTGTTTGAGATGGGCTGTGGCTTATGATTATGGCACTCCCTGGACTTTTTTCTTACCTTTTTTGTAGATTAAAAGTAGCTAAAATCATTCTGATTGGAAATCCAAGCTAGTCGCCATCTTTAAAGCTATATTGAACTTCCTCTTTTGAACTGAAAGGCCAACTGACTCTAAACTTGTCTGGTAATCAGATGTGCGAAAAAGGGCCATCTTGGCCCTCTTGTTTGTTGTTGTTGTATTTGTCTTGTTGCTGTTGCTAGTGATGGCGTCGGTGGCGATGGCGGCGGCGGGTAATGCATGATCCGTATTCTCTGTGCAAAATCCAACAACCTTCTGAGTGCATATTTTTCGGTATGTCCAGTTCTCACAACTTTTGTGGTAAATAGCTTTTTGGACAAAATTTATGACATCGAACTAGTTTACAGTTAAGTCCAATATTTTATTGTATAACCCATTATTGTACGTCACGTTCTAATCGAATTTTTTAGAAAGAAATACAAAAGTTACAATAGACGCAATCACAAATATGTCCAAACATAAAGGTTCGTGTATATCAATATAAACAATCCAAACCAAATTATCGTGTTAACCCTGGTCCTGCTGAACCCGGATATGCTTTGCCTTTGCAAACAGTGCAGACCAGATCAGTTGGCTTCTGAAGAAGCCAACTGATCTGGATCTTCACTGTTTGCCATTAAATATGTGAGTTTGAATCAACAGCCTCGATCAAGTAATCTGATTGGTTGAATATGAGAAGAGGGCGTGTCATCTTTATTTATTCAACATGGCAAGGATTAAAATTCAATGAGCCACAATACAATAAAATGTCCTTTCGGAAGATTCACCGTGCGCTTTTTGAATAACTAAGGATGCACAGTTTCTTCATGCGGACAGCGAAGGCTCTGATAAGACTGTGCGGATGCGCAGGCTGATTTGAGTCTTCGTTGTCCGTACATGTCGGAAGGTACGTTTTCTCACGTTGAGGCTCATAATTTGTCTTGTATAACCATTGTTGTTGTGGAAGTCACATTCTGCCGTAATTGAATTTTCAACAAAGAAATGCAAGTAACAATAAACACAATTTCTAATGTGGTCAGAAATTAAGGCTCGCGTATTCGTAATATAAACACTCAAGAATAAATGATCGTGCTCAATTTAAATGAGTCACAACGCCAGAAAAGGTACCTTCGGACATGCGTGCGCCCAGCGAAGATTCAGATCAGCATGCGAATTCACGCAGTCTGATCAGAATATTCACTGTGTGCATTTGGGATAACCAAAAATGCAGTTTCTTCACGCGGGCAACAAAGACTCTGATCTGACAGCGCGGATGGGCAGCTGATTTGAGTCTTCGCTGTACGCGCATGTCAAAAGGTATGTTTTATCCCTAGCAAACACACAACATAGCAACAACGTCGACACGTCGTGCCGTTGCAGCGACGTTGTAACGACGTTGTAAAAACACAAACACACAACGTCGTTACAACGTCGCTGCAACGTCACGACGTTGCAGAGACGTTGCAACGACGTTGTAAAAACACAAACACACAACGTTTTTACAACGTTGTAAAAACGTTGTGTGTTTGCTGGGTCACGCTGAAGTTCATACTCCTATTGTTGTTTTGTAAGTCACATTCTAATTAAATGTCTACAAAAGAAATACAAAAGTTACTATAAACACAATTTTGAGTGTGTCTAATAATTAAGGATTGCATGTTCGAAATACAAACTCAATCTAAAATAAATTATCATGATAAAATTTAATTCTTTTGAAAGTCCTTGTGTACCATGATCCCTTTAAGTATTACCTTTACAATTAATTCGACTATCTCAACAAAAACTAAGTTATAGGATAATACGCCGCTCATTTCGATATAAAATACATTTATGCGACGACCGGGACAGATTATTTAAAGAAATACTTACATATCTATTGAAACATTTTAATGTTATTGAAAGTTAATGTTTGTATTTGTTTGAGTTAGGTATTTACCCAGTACGCTCTCGCCGTGTCAATAGAATATCTTTATTCCGATAACGCAATACATTTACCTGTGCTAGCAGGTGAGATAGAAGAAGTTATAGACCGAACTGATACCTCCCTGGCAACTAGAATCGTGTTAGTCGCAGCTAACGGTGATCAGGCATAGTGACTGCAAAAATTCTGTAGCATTGGATAATGTGATTCTTTCTCTGGAATACAAAATACATTTTCGGAGTTTTTCCTAACAAGTTTATTTGACCATATATCAAGATGCCCGGATTGACAGGTCGGTCCCATACCACCAATGATGTCTATAAAGAGTAAGATTATTTACATAATAATTAATTCTAACGGACAAACAGATCGATATGGTGTTATAGACTATAAAAAGTTTCAATTATTTTCAACTATTTAAGTAAATGAATACACTTGGAGCCTAAGCCACCATTTTTGCAAGGGCGATAATTGTTTTGACCCTGCTTGCGTTCCTGCACACTATGTCACCTTCTGGAAAGGGATCTGCTCTACAAGGAAAGAATTTGCCTCCGAAATAATTTGCTTCCTTTTAGAGTAGACTCATTTTAGGAGGGTAATAAAACACTTTTGACAGCGTTAACCCCTAAAAGTGGTCTACTACTTTTAGAGTAGACCCCCTTTAGAAAGGAAATAAAATAATTTTGACAGAGTTGCCTCTGCCAAATGTGTATCCATTCCCCTTAATGGTTCGAAAGTGTAATAGTAAAATACAGTAGACTCTCGTTATCTCAACTTCGCTTATCTCGAGTAACCGCTTATCTCGAAGTGATAATCGGATTCCTGTTTTAACGTGGAAACTAACAACATGGAACAAAATATTGTGGAAAAGAGGAGAAATTGCTCTAATTTCTCCTCTTTTCCACAATATTTTCAACATATCCCTAACTTCACGAATCAAATTACATATTCATTTGTGAAATGTGGTTGTTCGATTTAATTTTTCCTCAATTCTGCAAATTTGATATGTCGAAGGACTGATATCTCGAAGCATTTCAGAGAGTCCATTGGAATTCGACATAACGAGAGTGGACAGTAGTAAAATGATATATACACACAATAACTCGTCATCAGTCGTATACGTATTTGCCCTGGCCCCGAGGTTATAAAACTTAGTTCATGCTCAACTTAGCTGAGCATGAAATTTTCCTGGTCCTAGCAAGATTGGTTTATTTGCCATTCAGGCAACACTTCTTAGGCACATTACTAGTGCATTCAGTTTTTAGGGGAAGTGATACTTTTTCTGGGGAGGTAACCCTGTTAAAGTTGTTTTGCCTCCCTTCTGAATAGAAGTCTACTCTAAAAGGAAAGTATTTGCTTCCAGGTGTGAGCAAATTCTTTCCTTTAACAGTTGACCTCTTTTCAGGTGAGGACCGTAGTGCTGAAAAGCAAACAGGAAGACACAAAATTCGTCTCCTTTGTGAAATTTGGCGCATTATGAAAACACGCCTATTCAAATATATTGAAAATTTTACCACCAAAAAAGGAAAATTTTCAGATAAAAAATTCTGATATTTTTCATATTCCTGCTCAAAACATAGGTTGTGGGTACTTGTTAGAACCGCCTCGGCGAGGCGGTTCTAACGAGTACCCACAATCTATGTTTTTTACCAAAGAAAGAAAAATAATGTATACCCCTGTAAACCCCCGTTTTACAATATAAAAGTGGGGTGGGGGTCAAAATTTTATAAGCAAGTTTTCGTGATCGGATGTACCTGATGTATCCAGTCACCTTAAATGGGCTATTTCAAATTGTACAAGTCGACTCTCGTTATGTCGAATTCCAATGGACTCTCTGAAATGCTTCGAGATATCCATTCCTCGACATATCAAATTTGCAGAATTGAGGAAAAATAATCGAATAACCACATTTCACAAATGAATATGTAATTTGACTCGTGAAGCTAGAGATATGTTGAAAAAATTGGGGGATGGGAATGTGGGGGGGGGGGGGGGGGGATGGGGAGAAGGAGCACCTTAGGAGCAATTTCTCCTCTTTGCTACAATATTTTGTTACCTGTCGTTAGCTTTCCATGTTAAAAAGGGACCAGATTTTCACTTCGAGGTAAACAATTATTCGAGAGATGCGAAGTCGAGATAACGAGATTCGACTGTATAACTTTTCTAGATGTGTGCTAATAGGTGTAATAATAATGTCAGATATGTTATATTTAGCGTATCTAGCATAAATACAAAAATTACTAATGCAAACAACTCGTTCCCTGTCTCAGATGATACGATATCCATAACAGACTACTCTGCTTTCAACATATCTCACAAGGCCGTTTCTTGCATGGTGCTTAACACAGAAGTAAACATTACGAAAACACGCCTATTCAAATATATAGAAAAATCTTACCTCCAAAAACTGAAAATTTTCAGATAAAAAACTCTGAAATTTTTCATATTTCAGCTCAAAACATAGATTGTGGGTACTCGTTAGAACCGCCTCGGCGAGGCGGTTCTAACGAGTACCACAATATATGTTTTTGAGCAGAAATAAGAAAAAATAATGTATACCCCCGTAAACCCCAGTTTTACTATATAAAAGTGGAGTTTAGGGGGGTCAAAATTTTACAGGTATGTTTTCGTGATGATTTGTAAACTTTTGTCATGATGTAATGCAAAACCTTTGTCGTAACTGCATTTGTAGCGCAAAAGAGTTTTATTGTGTTAGTATGTTGTTATTGTTGTTCTAAAATATCGAATTTGTTTTTTTTTTCTCATGGTACAACTGCTGCAAAATATGCAAAAACAAATCGAAAGGATAGTAGATTGTAGACATGTTTTCAATATATTCCACTTATAAAATGCCAAAGTCTATTTTTCTGGTATAAATAAGAAAAATACCATCAATTTGTCCTCTACTGAATCTGCCCAGAGATTAGAAAAGGTTAATATTGTTAGCGAGACTTTGCTTCCAATAATAATGACTGATATTGCAGTTGATACAAAAAATAGACTTTCAACTACCGGACATTTCAAATTTAAGAATTTCAGCATCAGAGATCATGTTACTTTTGACTAAATATTCCAACAAACAATACTTTTATGAATGTTAAAAATAGCGGTACATTTGACTCATTGACCACAATACGAGAAAATGTACTTTATATTTTTTATGTCCAGCAAAAGTTCTGATCAGCCTGTGTAGCCGCCCATAGCTCGTTGCCCACCTGCAGAAACCCAGGATTCTTTGCTATATATAGAGCCTCAAAGAATGACTGATCAGAGTATGGATGTATAGGCTGATCACAGTTTTTGCTGGGCTTACATCTTGAGTTTTGAAATAAGGATTTATTGTTCCTTATTTTGAAGACCGCTGAGTAAAGTACCTGAAGCCAAGCTTTTATACATTTCATCTTCACAAATGTTTGTGAAACCTGTATATACAGTTGACTCTCGTTATCTCGACCTCGCTTATCTCGAATAACCGCTTATCTCGAAGTGAAAATCTGGTCCCTGCTTATACATGAAAACCTAACAACAGATGGAAAATATTGTAGAAAAGAGGAGAAATTGCTCCTAAGGAGCAATTTCTCCTCTTTTCCACAATATTTTCAATATATCTCTAACTTCAAAAGTCCAATTACCTATCAGTTTGTTAAATGTGGTTAATCAAATTATTTTTTCCTCAATTCTGCAAATCTGATATGTCGAACTACGGATATCTCGAAGTATTTCAGAGAGTCCCTTGAAATTCGAGATAACGAGAGTCGACTGTACCTGCTTCATTTTTAATTGTACCTTTCGATTTTGATAATCTTTGAGGATTATCATTGTGAACTTCACTAGGCAACTGAGACCGTATCAATTGAGCTTTATATTTTCTTCTAGATTCACATGCAATTAATCTTTTTCAAGAGCTTTATTAGGAGACATTTCAGTAAGCCCTCGTACAGGTTGAGAAGCTAATTTGCAACTTTCCAATGAAGTTGTCAACAGATTTATGAACTAAAGTAATTTAACTTAACATTATGTAAGAGATTATGAACAATGTCAACACGTATCTTGAAAAGAGAGATTTTGTTTTCACTGTTAAGATAAAAGATATACCATGTGCCAAAATATTAGAGTCTGTCTACAATAATCTTGGTCCTATAGAGTCGAACACTGACATTTGTTCTTACCCGTCTCTGGTGTCGGGATCTCTGTGGCTTAGCACGTGGTTTGCTTGTGCTTAGAACTTCAGGTTGCATTCTCTTCCTCATCTTTATTTCATCACACTTTGACGTGTGGCACTAACTTAGAATTGATAGGTTTTTGCAATGCATCAAAACTGTGTCTAATTTTAATGCATTTTAACTTAATCTGCAATGTGTTCTTTGTTTCCAAAAGCAATCTTTTTTATGCTTATTTTACTACGCTGCAGCTGGTGTTAGTGCCATGTGGCGGCGGTAGAACGTCTCCCCGTACTTTACCATAGCGCAGATTATAGTTTCATTTCCTTTGGGATCATTGGGCCCATTGTGATATCTTTGAAAATGGAGTTCTGCTCATGTATACGCTAGAGGGCGTAAGCAGTGTTGCAAACTTCATTACTGCTTATGAAGAGTTTCAATAAAACCGAGACTTCCATTTTCTAATCTGTAATGTGTTCTTTGTTTCCAAAGACAATCTTTTTGACGTTTATTTGCTACATTTATAAAAAAAATCATTAAAATATAGGTTCCATCTTTTTCTGGTTAGTAAATATGTCATCGTGCATTTTATTGCATTTCCCCCGTTTTGCTTCGCTAAATGCGTTTTTGTTTCAAAGGCAAACACACACTTTCCGATGAGGTTGCGCCACTTTGAACCGCCCTGTCAAGAATCGGATGACACATCAGTACTGAGGGGTGGATGATTTTCAGTTTATTACTTCCACCTTCTGAACTTTTTTGTCCAGCGGAAAAAGGGCCGCGCCATGAAAACAAGCGACTCAGAAAGAATGCTTCGAATATGTGCGCCTAGCGACGATACAGATCAGCCTGCGCATTCGCGCAGTCTGATCAGAATCTTCCCTTGGCGCATTTTAAATAGCCAACCCGATGCAAAGTTTCGTTATACAGGTGCGCAGGCTGAATTTAGTCTTTGTTGATCGCCTATGGCAAAGGTACATTTTAGACCCAGATCCGGGTAGTCTAAGCAGCAGTCTTCATCGTAAGGTATCAGGTAAAGTTTGAATGACACTAAATGATTTCTCAAAACGGTACACAAAGAACATGTGAAAAGAAACCGCTACAGAAATACCGTATCAGTTTTGATACATATTTGAGCCGGGGCACAGCATTCCCTACAAGAGTGTGCACCCAGCGAAGACTTAGATCAGACTGTTCGTCCCCGGATGCGCAGGCTGATCTGAGCCTTCGCTGGGCGCATATACAACCTTGCAGGAAATGCTGTGCACCGGCTCATTTTATTTGTAATAGTTCCAATACATACAGGCGAACCTCGTTATCTCGAACTCGCTTATTTCGAATTACCGCTTATCTCGAAGTGAAAATCTGGTCCCTGTTTTAACATGAAACTATGACAACAGGTAACAAAATAATGTGAAAAGAGCAGAAATTGCTCCTAAGGAGCAATGTCTCCTCTTTTCCACATTATTTTATATATATATATTTCTAACTTCAGGAGTCAAATTACATATTCATTTGTTAAATGTGGTTGTTCAATTTATTGTTTTCCTCACTCTCTCAACTCTGATATGTCGAGGTACGGATATCTCGAAGTGTTTCAGTGAGTCCCTTGGAATTCGAGATAACGAGAGTCGACTGTATTTACAAATAGTCATATATAACATTTAATATGTATACAACTGGGAATTGAAAAAAAAAAACTTTAAATTAAGTGTGCCATCCTTAATTAAATACATGATCGGTGTACACTGCGGTCAGTCTCATTATGGCATCTCTGAGATATGGTCATGATGATTGTTGCGAAATTTCTTGCCTGACTGCTGGAAATTTAAAACTGTGTATTAACCTATACTTGTTGCTATTTGTACAATAAATAGGCTTAGTACATAAAACATTGATATGTACCAAGTGTCTTGTCGCAATAAGCCATTAAATGTATTGTGATACCTTTGATTAAATACACGATCTGTGTACACTGTGGCCAGTCTCATTATGGCATCTGAGAGATAAGGTTTTAATGATTATTACGACTAATTGGTTATTGTATACAGTCGAATCTCAATAGCTCGAACACCGAGAGCTCGTTTACCATGGCTAATTCGAACTCGTTTTGAGTCCCTACAAAATTCTTTCTACAGCTCAGGAAAACAATTATTAGTGAATTTTCTTATTTAGTCATGTTGAGTCTTATTTAAGCGATTCTAATGAGGACACTCAACAAACAATTGTATAGAAAATCGGAAAAAAAAACGCTAAATCTTCGCTGTTGGATTCCTGACCTGGCACCATGATTAACCCTCAGTGGCTCGCACTCCCCATGTCTCGAACAATTTTCTATGGTCCCAAAGATGTTCGAGCCATTGAAGTTCGACTGTAGTTTTAAATTTCTCGCCTGACGGCTCGAAATTTAAAGTTTTGCAATAACCTATACATGCTGAACACCCAGACAACTGGAAATCATGTGAGACTTTACCAATTTAATTCATGCACCTGCAGAGATAAACCATACTCTTATGGATACAATAAATTGGCAGCAAAATTAAGCTTGCTGAATTTTAAACTCGAGCAGATATATAATTCTTTCTTTCTCTGGCCATAGAACAGAGCTTAGCGTTTCATTTTCGTTTTTATTGAAGACTTTCCTTTGAATACAGTTTCTAAACTATTTACAAGAATATTTTCCCCCGTCTAGTATGTCTTTTTCAGCAAGCAATATATTTAGATGACCCTGTGATCCCGCAATTAGCAAAAGTGTTGTATTAAGGCTACAGCCTAATAAACTTCCTCTATAAAAAAAAAAAAAAAAAAAAAAAAAAAGTGGACATGTTGTTGACAAGCTGACTATCGATTATGGCTCAAAATTTAATCAACAACATATTTTTTGTTTTTTCACGAATGTCCCCTTCTACCTCGTGTCGTGGAACAATGGTGTACATATGGTATAATAGGACATACTGTGTATGGTAAACTGCACGGTTTTTTGCTGAAAAAAGAAAGATTTTTGGCAGCTATTCACACCTCAATATTTTTTCTGTCATTCAGCGGTTGAAATACCATTTAAACTAATGTTTTCTGTTTTCGGTTAATTTATGCGAGATCGAATATTATACGAGGATCGGTCAGAAAATAAGGAAACGCACTTTGAAGAAATACATCACGAAAACATACCTATATAATGTTGACCCCCTTAAACCCCACTTTTGTATAGTAAAACTGGGGTTTACAGGGGTATACATTATTATTCTTATTTCTGCTCAAAAACATAGGTTGTGGGTACTCGTTAGAACCGCCTCACCGAGGCGGTTCTAACGAGTACCCACAATCTATGTTCTGAGCAGTAATATGAAAAATATTACAATTTTTTTATCTAAAAATTTTCATTTTTTGGTGGTAAAATTTTCAGTATATTTGAATAGGCTTGTTTTCGTAATGTCATCCCTTTGAACAAGTCGATTTGATTACTTTCTGTGTCTAGAAGTTGCCAGCGGTACTGCAAAAAAAGGAAGACTGATATGATTGCTATTTGACGCAGACTAATCTAGGTTTACACCTTTTTTGTATAGAAAAAAGTAAGACTGATTTGTTTGGCATTACACCAGCTAAATATTTATGCCTGTGTTTTCTCCTCTTTTTCTTTTACTAAAATGAAGACCGTTTAATGAAATGCAATAGTCTTGCAAAGAACTTACATTTCAAACATGCATACAATGTTTTTGATCGCTCCTCAAATGGTGTAATGATATGTTTAAAATTTATAAGTAATTATCGTTTCATATGGGCTGCGTCAAGCAAAAAGTGCTTTCGAACATTCGCAGAAGTGTGCGGATTCAGATCATCCTGCACACGCGCCTCATCCGGACACAAGCCTCATCCGGACGTTCGCTTTCCATTGACATATTCTATAGTATCCAATGATTCTGTTTGCGGATAGAGAAGGCCCTGATCAGACTGCATGGACACACAGGTTGATCTGGGCCTTGGCTGTCCGCACATGCCCTAAGACACTTTTTTGCATGCCCAAATGAATATAAGCTTCAGTAATAGCTGATGCAAAACCACAGAATTCAGATCAGGCAGTTATAATCCCCGTGGACGTGAATCCCAATGACTATAGACAAAAACTTAAAAGGTCAACAAGAGTGATTTTCTTAGAGTATTTTGTTAGCATTCAAATGGAAATGAGTTACCATAGCTATAGATAAGAGGGATCTCAGGAATATATTTGTTTTTATTTCTCCATGAAAAGATATGTTGTGGTACTCATTAGAAGCGCCTCGACGAGGCGCTTCTAATGAGTACCCACAACGTACCTTTTCATGGAGAAAAAAGAAAACTATCAACAAGTTTAGGTTAAAAAAATGCCTTTTCTGGAGCTATGAATTACCCAGAATAAACTATAGTGTCACTTTGTAAATAGCGACAGACGTAAAAAGCATATTTAACTTAGCTATTGATTCTGGCAGTATTTCGTTTACATGCGATTGGTTACCTAATGAGCGGAAAGTGGTCCAATACTTTTACGTTGTATTCAATTCTGTTATACTACTTCAGATGATTTTGTATAAATACACTCCTATTCACTCAGTTAGCTTCCCTCTTGAACTGCACGACGGAGAGTAAGCCTGCATGACGTCTACCTCTTCCATCTTTGGAAATGGTTGGCGCCTGTGGTCGGACCTATCTTTAATTTGTCGAAATGTATAGTTGAAAATGGCATTACATACTTATCATGAGCGCGGCTATAATATCTAAGAATTGATTTTTAATTTTTAGCTCATCTGAGCCAAAGGCTCAGGATCACTCTCCGTCCGTCGTCTGGTATTCGTCGTACGTCCGTCCGTCGTCCGTTTACACCTTTGGAACCCTAGGCCAATTTTCTTCAAGTTCATGTGAAGCCGTCTGACAAAAGGTGATTGAAAATTTGCACAAATGGTTGCTGTCCGTTAAGAAAGATGGCCGCCATGCCCATATATGGTAAAACACTTAAAATTATTCTTCTCCAGAAACAAGTAAGCTTTGAGGCTGAATCTTGGTATACAGCATCGATGGCTCAAGGTCTACCAAATTTGTTCAAATGACGACGGCAAGTTGACCTTTGTCCTTTTTACCGCAAGGTCAAATTTAGTCCCTGTGCATTTGTATGGGGAAAATTGAAAAATCTTTGTCTCAAAATGTATTAAAGACTAATGGCTGAAACTTACATTGTATTATCAAAGTAGCAAACCTTTTAAGTTACAATCAAAATTATGTCCCCCAGGGTTATCTCCCCTTGCGCCAGGGCTATATACATGTTTAAATTGTGTAATTATAAGACTTTTTTTTCTCTGTAACAGCTTGACGTTTTTCACCAGATTTCACGAGGTTCCTCCTAAGGGATATTGTCGTTCACATGGTTCTGCACCATTTAAAATATGGCCGCCATGCCCATATAAGGTAAAAACCACTCGAAAAATCTTTTCCTGAACCAAGAAAGCTCTGAGGCTGATCCTTGGTATATAGCTTCGGGGACTCAAGGTCCACCAAGTTTTTCAAATGACGATTATAGGATTATATTTGACCTTTTAACGGCAAGGTCAAATTTGCGTCACCATATTTTTGTATTGGGAAAATGTTGAAAAATCATTCTCCCAAAATGCATTAACTACTAATAGCTGAAATTGACAATGTAAGATTAAAGTAGTAAAACTTTTAGTTACAATCAAAATTTTGTCACCGGAGAGTATCCACCCTTGCATATGGGCTATATACATGTATAAAATTGTGTAATCTATGTTTTCTTCTTTGAGACCTCTTGACCAATTTTCATCAGGTTTTACATAGGGACTTCTGTCGAAAGGGTATTGAGAGTTTGTTCAAGTGTTTTACACCGCTGAACTGGATGACCGCCATACCCATATATGATAAAAAAAAAAGAAGAAAAAAGCAAACACTTAAAAAATTTCTTTTCCAGAACCGAAAACGTTTTAGGCTAAGCCTTTGTATAAAGCATATGGATCTCAATGCCTTCCATATTTGTTCAAATGATGATCCTAGGATGACCTTTGTTCTTTTTACAGCAAGGTCAAATTTGCATCCATATAAAAAGTTGAAAAATCATTTTCTTACAATGTATTAATGACATGGATGAAACTTACAATGTATGATTTATAACCTAGTAAACGTGTAATCGTTAAATGTTTTCTTTTCTGAAACCGCTTGACCAATTTTTACTTGATTTCACATGGGACCTTCTGTCGAAGAGGTATACAGTCTTAGGACCAAGTGCCCACCTATTTATCGCACAATCTAAAGAACAATTACATAGATCAACACCTTGACAGTTTTAATTGAAACAAAAATACAACTTGCTCTACACCAGCAGCTTGCCATATTTACATGTCTGTGAACACACCAGTTGAATAGTTTATCAGCTATCTGTACTTTCATCCAGTTCCCTAAAAATATCTCTTTATCTATTACATGTATTGAGGCTGTTCCAGGGGAAAGGGCATTTATTACAGGGGAATCGGATTTTCAGGATGAAAGGGGTAGGGTAAACGGAGAGGAAAAATAAAGAAAAAAAGAAAAATGAGACATGTATAATGGAAGAGGGCTATTTGTTTCCATAACAATTCCTGAGATGGTTTTCTTTCTTTTTATCCCCACGCTTTTGAAAAAGCGATGGGGATATTATGAACGCCTCCATCCGTCCATCCGGCCGGCTGTCAGTCCGCGTGCAAACGCATGTGCAGATGGGTGCAGATAAGAGAAGGGACCAGGATGGAGTACCTGTTCCCATGAAATAAATGGCTTTGGTTTTCTTGTTCCTCCAAATCAAAATTTTGGTTTGGTAGTCTCTGTTCCCCGAAATATAATTCCACAAGCACATGTGATTTCCAGCGATGTGACAGTGAAGCTACAGATCTGATTAGGGTCTGCACTGTTTGCTTAAATAATAGGAAGTTAGGGGCTGAATGAAACATTTTAAGTCCATGTTCAGGATCATTTTCCCAGCCTACACCCAAACAGTCGACCCACCAGTGCTACCAGTGCTTTGATTTTAATTGTTTGAGCAATTATTTTTAAAAAGGTGTGAAGAACTTTCTTTCTGAATGGTGACAGAACATAATAGGGACAGCACAAAAGCAGTTTAGTCAGTTTTGCGGAATCAATATATGGGGTCAGACTGCTCAAACAGTTAATTACACCCAGCTCAGACACACCCTGCTGAGCACCGATTCAAATGCAGTTGCCATTATTTGCATAATACAGGTACTTCTTTTCTCAAACCAAATATACAAAATATCAAGACACCCCTTAAATGACATATTGACTGTTCCAATTGATGATGCTAGAACATTCTACTAGGTATAAATTGACACAAAAGATAAACTTATACATACATTTCCTCACAAAATATTCTCTCTGAAGTACCTCTCACTATTATGCAGATATATATCATACCAAAATGCAACATAACAAAACAAAGTGTAAAATGATTTTATTTTCAAAAGGTGCTCACTTTTGATAGAGTAGTTACAACACAGAGTAGCTGAAACTGAAAGCTGAATGTTAAAACAACAAATAATGATATTATACCATGATAGCAAAATTCAGGGTAATTTGATAGGAGTCAGATCTGACCCCCTCAAAAACACTTGGTCTATAGAGTGTATAGTTAACTTGTTCCATTACGAAAACATGCCTATTCAAATATACTGAAAATTTTACTACCAAAAAATGAAAATTTTCAGATAAAAAATCTGATATTTTTCCTATTTCTGCTCAAACCATAGATTGTGGGTACTTGTTAGAACCGCCTCGACGAGGCGGTTCTAACGAGTACCCACAATCTATGCTTTTGAGCAGTAATAAGAAAAATATTGTATACCCCTGTAAACCCCAGTTTTACTATATAAATGTGGGGTTTAAGGGGGTCAAAATTATATAGGCATGTTTTCGTGATGAAATGTTTTTGCACTATTAAACTAGATGGCCGCCATGCCCATATAAAGTAAAAAAAAAAAAACAACAAAAAACCTTAAAATCTTCTTCTTCTCCTAAACAAAGAAAGATTTGAGGCTGAATTGGTATAGAGCATCGGGGACGCAAGGTCTACATTAGTTGTTAAAAAGAGCATCATACGATGACCTTCTTTTATGGCATGGTCAAATCTCTGTCCTATTTGCTGTGGCAATACCGGAAAACTGTTGCATGGCATCTGCAGATATGCAATGGCTGTTTTACTCAGGTGAGTGAATCGTGGTCCTTGGACCTCTTGTCTTACGTTTCGAGCCATGAATGAATGAAAAACCGAAGGAGACTGTGCATGATGAGGGTTTTAAAATGTTGTTCTTACTTTTCCCAAAGAAAGGTTTGACATTTCACGTCAATTGTCTCATGTTGACGAGACTGGGTGGTAAATTGAATAAATTATATCAATATATAGAATTAAAAGATCATATCAACACAGGAAGCTTCCTCCACTGCCAAATTCGCACACAGTTTAAGGCAATGTTGAGAAATTGTGTTTCTGAGCCAGCTTTAGGTCCCGCAAATACTTTACCCATTTATGCCTTCTCTCTCTTTGGACCGGTCTATTACCAACAGCAGGGTGTCTGGTTACCTTCTCGTATGTTTTATAGAAATTCATGAACGTAATACAAACAGTGTAGACTTGATCTGCGCTAAGTGAAAACTTCCTAAAGTACGTTTTTACACGTTGCGGCTTTTTTGTTTTCATTGCAATTCTGATGGAAAACTCAATAAATGTGGTAGTAAATACGTTTTTACTTACCATTACGAAAACACGCCTATTTAAATATATAGAAAACTTCACCTCTAAAAACTGAAATTTTTTAGATAAAAAAATCTGATATTTTTCATATTTCTGCTCAAAACATACATGGTGGGTACTCGTTAGAACCGCCTCGGCGAGGCGGTTCTAACGAGTACCCACAATCTATGCTTTCGAGACGAAATAAGAAAAATAATCTAATCCCTGTAAACCCCAGTTTTACTATATAAAAGTGGGGTTTAAGGGGGTCAGAATTACATAGGCATGTTTTCGTGATGCAATGGCAAAACGGACTGATGCCAATGAAACGCTCCGTAAAAACCACCGTCCTCTCTGGAGTTACAATGTTTGCCGTTTACAATTGTTTTGCCAATTTACTCATTTAACCCTTAAAACGCCAAGAAAACCTGCATCTGAAAATGTCGTCTCTTTATGTCGTCTGCTGAATATTCTTACAAACTTTTCAAACCTATTTTTGCATACAGGCAAACAGTATGGACCCAGATCAGACTGCTCCTAGAGGAGCAGTCTGATCTGGATCCACACTGTTTGCAAAAATTACTTTTAAAATCACAAGCAGATGACAAAGCAGACGACAATTGTTGTGATTGGCGCTTTAAGGGTTAAGCCTAGCGCCCCATAAAAAGGACATTGGCAAACACAGTAGACTCAGATCAGACGGCGCGTTCTCAGGCGTCTGATGTGGGTCTACACTATTTGCAAGTAGTACAGGAATTTTTGTAATACATAATTATACTGTAACAAACCAAACACCCTTTAAACTGGAAATGAAGCTGTCTAAAGCGAGAGGTAGACGAGTTCATAAAGCATAAATGGTTTTAAAGATAGAAACATCGGAGTAAATATACTTTCAAGGAGGATGTTGTGTCAAAACTTGTTGTGCCTTCCTTCTAAAAAAGGCTACCCTAAAAAGAAGGAATTTGCTCACCATGGGTACATTTTTATCTTCCTTTTAGAGTAGACCCCTTTTCAGAAGGTACTGGGTGTGCATGATAGCAAATCGAATGTTACAATTGTTGCCTCCCTTGTTAACCCATTTAAAACAAAAAAAGGTAAGAGAAAAGTCCTGCAGGGAGTGCCACAATTAAAATCGCAGCCCTTCCCAGACACCAAGAGGAAGAGGAAACCGACAAAACCAAACAAGCACAAATCGAACAAACGTACGAAAAGCACTAAGATTAGCTCTCCCAAGCGAGGTAATCGCAATGCTAAAAGGACTGAAAATCACAAAATAACACAAGGTAAGCCATAAAACAAATCGCCTCGTAGAATAAACCACAAAGCAACAAAGAGTAAGATTAACACCGGGACCACCACCTTAGAACGGTCAGTAGAGTAAACCACCGGGGGTGGGGGGTTGGGGGGGGTGGGGGGTTAAAGCACTTTTACAGCCAGCCAACTTCACCCTGGGTCCCGATGCTACTCTTAATACAGAAATACAAAACAAATCGGTTCGCATAAAGGCTCCCAACTCAGTCAATGCATCAAAGCCTAGCGTCCCACAAAAGGGACATTGGCAAACAGTGTTGACCCAGATCGGAACGTGGCGTCTGATCTGGGTCTACACTGTTTACATTAAATACAGGAATTTATATCAAACATGGTACTATTAACAAATCAACCTGACATTCCTTGATTTGGAAATGAACCGGTCCAAAGAGTGAGGTAGAAGAGTCCACTAGGCATAAATGGGTTAAAAAAAGTTTCGGAAAAGCTACCAAGTGTATCCAGTCCTCTGTGATATACAAAACTATTACATTAGCAGTTACTTTTCACACACGAAGTTGCTCAGGACTAGGTCTGTGGAAATACCATGCCCAATTTGTCCAACTTTTCTTAAATCCCTGAGGACAAATTAGAAATTTCGATTTACTTGTCTTGGGACAGGCACTTCATAGCTCTAGCTAAGACGAATATCCTATGAGATATTGTTTTCTTATTTCTCGAAGAAAATATGTTGTGAGTACTCATTTGAAGCGCCTCACCGAGGCACTTTAAATGTGTAACCACAACATACGTTTTCGTCGGGAAATAAGAAAAAATGTCCATTTTCAGGTAAGTAAATATTGGTTGCACAAGTGGATTTTTATCATATAACTTGTCTTAGGCCAAGTAATAAGCCAACCTGCTCAGGACTAAACAAGGTCAAGGCTACAGTAAGCAGTCTCATATACATAAAACAATAACAATCGGTGTCATGGCCAAGAGCATCCATTGTACGGTCAAAGGTTGTGTATACTGTTATGTATTACTTTGGATGAACCTTACAAATTGCCCCTGTGTCACGTAGGCAGTCACTTTCAATACGAAGCTGAAATACTACCTATTGCTTAGACAGAAACCCGACTGGTCTTTATTGCCAAGTGGCGGATGTCATAAAAAAGTCTCTCTGTACTTTGACCAACACAGTGCAGTTGTTTGGGTTTTTTATTAGCATTATCATTTTTATTTCCTGGGGATCAATGGGTACATTCTAGTTTTATAGAAAATCGAGTTGTTCTGCTAAAGCCGGTGCTGGCGAGGTCGGGATGTGAGAAAGTGGTGGTGAGGGTTGGGGCGCGTATGCTTCCTTGCAAATGCTGTTTCCAAGGGCAAGCTTTGTAGATTTTATTAGTTTTTGTCAGTTGGCAGCTAGACTGATTGCTCAAGTCTGTCTATCTGAATATTTAGAGTAACTACGGTATAAAGCAATGTGTAATTCCACTTAACAGCTTATATGGGATATGTTGCGCATTGCCGGTTACAATGTTAATGCGCACTCGTCACAGACAGGATAATCATTGAGTTCAATACAAAACGTATTCATATGGGTCGCGTCAAGCGAAAAAGCGCCTTCGAGCATGCGCAAAAGGTGCGGATTCACATCATCCTGCACATGCGCTCAGTCTTGTCTGAGCATTGGCTCTCTATTTAAACATTCTATAGTATCCAACGATTCTGTTTGCGGACAGCGAAAGCCCTGATCAGACATTGCGGATGCATGGAGAGCAGAAGCCCTGATGATACCTTGCTCATGCGCGAGATGATCTGTGCGCTTTTGCGCATGTTCGAAGGCACTTCATCGCTAGACGCGACCCAGCTCAACCGCTTACCCTAGTCCTTCTAAAACTTGAACAAGCCCATTTGGCTACCAGGGGTTCAAAACTAACGATGTCGTTAGTTAACGTATCGTTAAAACTTTAATCATTAAATATGGCCGATACGCTAATATTTTTGCAGAAAAATGTGAGTAGCTTTTGCTACTCACATTTGTTAGCAAAAATACCTGTGAATTTGAAATTGTACTTACCAGGACAGTTAACGTTTTGACCACGTACGAGCTCGTTTAGCTAACGAGGCTTTGAACAACTGGGCCCTGGTTGTATGTGTAAAATGTAGTGACGAACTTATAATCACTACTTACGCCCTTGAATATTTATAGTAGTTACGGAATTCCGCAACACATCTAGAATGGGAGACTCCCTGTAAACATCTGGGTCCTGTCAATTGGATTCCTCTGCTTTTATTATTATTATCAAAACTAAGTATAGCCTCTTTTTCGATGAGAAATTTTATTTAAAGATGGCCATAAAGCTACTAAAATATCAATAAAATATATAAGTGTACCTTTTATGTAATTGAAGAAAAAATAAAAGTTAGATAGTTAAATCTTATGGTCTACCGTGGGCTTTAAACATCAAGGGAGGAAATTAAAAAGAACTACTGCTATCTCCCATAGGAAACCCGTCTATAATCGACATGTGGTACCGTAATAAGCCTAAATATTGGGACACCTTAACTCCTTACCATACTTTCTCTAAAATTCCGAGCAAAACCATTTGACTACCTATTGATGTGTCTAAATACTGCTGATGTGCGGCAAAAAGTGTAGACCCAGATCAGACGCCGCGTTCTGGGTCTACACTGTTTGCCCAGGCCAAGGCTCAGGCATGTCTGTCCCAATACTTAGGGTTATAATGGTATATCGCGACACCTCTAAATCAATACACTTGTGTTTACTGGTTGTATGGTTATATTGTAAAGGAGTTTATTTTTGCAGCACTTTATTCTATTCACGAAATGTAAATTAAAAATGTGGGTAGCGCCGTGCGAAAATGTTTCTTCGGGCTCATGCGGACAACGAAGGGCCAGATCAACCTGCGCATCCGCACAGTCTGATCCGGGCCGTCCCTGTCCGCTAACAGAATTATGGGATGCTACAGAATATAGGAATGGAGAGCAAAGACCCGACTGATACTTTGCGCATGCGCAGGATGTTCTGAATCTGCACAATTTTCGCATGTTCGAAGGCACTTTTTTCGGTTGAGGCGACCCGTGTCATATAGATCTGTTTGTGACTTCAAGCTTTCTCAACATAGTATGGTATTAACTTTATCTATCATGAATATGCGAATGCCCTCTTTAATTTTGTCAAATTGTAGAGCTTATAATTACATGTACCAAGCTTAGTGTGTGTGTTTATGTGTGCATGTGTGCATGCGTGCGTGCGTGCGTGCGTGCGTGTTCTTTCGGTCCGCCCATAAACCTGAATGAACTCTATCAATGCTTATTAATGCTGCTTCTTTGCAATGCCCCAAATCCAAGATACATACATTAAGGTATAACCCGAATGCATGTACACGTGCCTTCCGCAAGCGATATGTCTTAGTTATACCATGGTTCGTGCGCATGTACGATGCGATAATGCACGAGCGTGAGCGAGTGCATTATCGCACGTACATGCGCAGAACCATGGTATAACTGATTTATCACATTTGCATGCATGTAGCTCATCTACATCGCAAGATATTTCATGTTGAATGTTGGGAATTTAGGCCACTATGTGATAAGGTCCAGATCATACAAGTATGATTGACTGATGTAACTACAGTCGACTCTCGTTATCTCGAACTCGCTTATCTCGAATAACCTCTTATCTCGAAGTGAAAATCTGGTCCCTGTTTTAATACAGAGATCTACCAACAGGCAACAAAATATTGTGGAAAAGAGGAGAAATTGCTCCTTAGGAGCAATTTCTCCTCTTTTACACAATATTTTCAACATATCTCTGACTTGGGAGTCAAATTTAAGATTAATTCTGTTAAATGTGGTTGTTCGATTAATTGGTTTCCTCAGTTCCGCAAGTCTGATATGTCGAAGTACGGATATCCGATCGAAGAGATAACCAGAGTCGACTGTATTTCATTCTCGCAGACCAAACATACACAGAAGACTTGATAAGAAGGAGCATTTGATGATAATTCTGCGAAGAAAAATCCTCAGTTCTGCATAAAAACATATGTTGTGGGTACTGGTTAGAAACGCCAAATACGTTTTCTTGTTTTTCCCAGGTAGAAGAAAATTTTCAAAGCCAACCAAAGCCTATTTTCTGGGAAAAAAATAATCTGGTCTGCTACACTGGTCCAATGGAGACAATTTGCATGAAATGTCAAATCCTGCTTTCTGGGAAAAATAAGAAAAATATCATTAATTTGTTGTCTGCTCAGTCAGCCCAGAGAGTGGTAAAGGTTAATAGTCTTTTTGAATTGTTCTTCTGCCGAAACGTCAGAGAAAGCCCCTTCGGACATGTGCGCCCACGAAGATTCAGATCAGCCGGGTACACATTACGAAAACATGCCTATTCAAATACATTACGAGAATACGCCTATTCAAATAAATAGAAAATATCACCTCCAAAAACTGAAAAATTTGAGATAAAAAAAACTCTGATATTTTTCATATTTCTGCTCAAAACATAGATTGTGGGTACTCGTTAGAACCGCCTCGCCGAGGCGGTTCTAACGAGTACAACAATCTATGTTTTTTATCCGAAATAAGAAAAATAATGTAACCTTTGTAAACCCCAGTTTTACTATATAAAAGTGGGGTTTAAGGGGGTCAAAGTTATATAGGTATGTTTCCGTGATGTATAGAAAATTTCACATCCAAAAACTGAAAATTTTCAGATGAAAAACTCTGATATTTTTCTTATTTCTGCTCAAAACTTAGATTGTGGGTACTCGTTAGAACCGCCTCGACGAGGCGGTTCTAACTATGTTTCTGAGCAGAAATAAGAAAAATAGTGGCCCCTGTAAACCCCAGTTGTACTATATAAAAGTGGGGTTAAAGGGGTCAAAATTATATAGGCGTGTTTTCCTGATGATTTCGGATTGCCAAGACTGCATAGTTTCTTCAAGCGGACAACAAAGACTCTGATCAGACTGCGCTAAAGTGCAGGCTAATGTGAGTCTTCGTTGAGCGCACATTTCAGAAGGTACGTTTTTCTCACGTTGCGGCACAATCTGTTCAGACAAGCCGGATGCATAGACTCATGATAGCCTTCTCGCTTTATGTTAACATCACGAAAACACGCCTATATAATTTTGACCCCCTTAAACCCCACTTTGTATAATAAAAACTGGGGTTTACAGGGGTAAACATTATTTTTTTCTTATTTTGCTTAAAAATATAGATTGTGGGTACTCGTTAGAATCGCCTCGTCGAGGCGGTTCTAACGAGTACCCACAATCTATGTTTTGAGAAAAAATATGAAAAAATATCAGAATTTTTTATCTGAAAATTTCCTTTTTTGGTTGTAAAATTTTCAATTTATATGAATAGGCGTGTTTTCGTAATGAAATTGTCACACGCACCAAATCCTGTGAGGTCCTTTCACACTTGATATGATTTCAAGTGCAGTACCTTGTCTGTGTCAATGAAGAATATCACAGTCGTATTACTGTATAATATATCGATGAACAGAGAATGCGCTGACGAGATTGGGCGAGGGCACAGTCCGAGCTGGGCTTTAGCTTTTAATATATGGAATAAAGGCCCTTTCTTCATGTAAGGCATAACAAATTTATCCTCAGCGTCAGAAAACCTACCTTCGAAGATATGCGCCCACTGAAAATTCAGATCAGCCTGTGCATTCGCACAGTCTGATCAGAATCTTCACTGGGCGCATTTTGGAAAGCCAGTGATGCAGTCTCATCATACGGAAAAGGAAGAATCTAATCAGACTGCGCGATGCGCAGGCTGATTTGAGTCTTAATTGGGCACACCTGTCGAAAGGTATGTTTTCTCTCTTTGCAGATCAATTAAAAATGCCTGCGACACAATTATGAACATTGCATGTGGAGAAACTCAAAAGTCCTTCCGCCCTGTCTGGTTATGTTTTCCGTTAACCCAGATTGTGTCTATGTAATAAGGAAATTCATTAAGGTAGCTGGATACATTTAATTGATTTTCTCCAGTGTCTAAAAAGGAGTTAACTTTTGTGACTTCCTGTTTGCTTTCCTGTATTCCAGTCCCCGTCTGAAAAGGGGCCCACTCTTTAAGGAAAGAATTTGCTCCCCGTGGGAGCAAATTCTTTCCTTATAGAGTGGGCCACTTTTTTATAAGGGAGGCATAACAGATTTGCATCTCCCTAAAACTAGACTGTTCCTGTAACTTGTCTGGCTTTGCACTCTTTGCACGTAATACATAAAAGGGTCGGAGTTCTGCCACGGCATGATTAACGCTTTGCATGCTGGGTAGACAGTTCAGCAGACAACATTCGGAAATATTTCCTTATTGTTCCCAGTAAGCAGACCTTGACATTTCTTGAAAATTATCTTCATAAGGAGACTATTTGCATGATATGCCTAAATCTCTATTAGAAACTACAAAAAAGTATAATCAATGTGTCGTCTGCTGAATTTGTCCAGAGAGGGATAAAGGTTAATTCAACCTAACAGATTAGTAGTATTATATAAATCTGGATTAACATCAACGTCTGCTGAACTACAAAACCTTAATACAGTTTAATGCCAAGATAAATATTTAGATTATGAGTTATGTCGGGTAAAAAGCCCCTCTTTGGCATATCCGTAAAACGTAGACTCAGATCAGATAAGAAATACGCAAGTTTAACTGGTACATTTTCTGTCAGCTTACAGATAATTGGATTATTTAAGTAGACGATGGTCACACCTGTGAGAACTGATACATTTTCAGGAGTGACAACTCTGCCAAAACTATTTTGCTTCCCTTCTAAAAAGGATTCTACTTTAAAGAAAAGTATTAACTCCCAAAGGTAGCAAATTCTTCTATATTAGAGTAGACCCCTTTTCAGAACGATCATGGCGTGGAAAAAAAAGCAAATATTAAGTCACAAAAATTGATTCCCTTGTAAAAAGGGGGCTGATAACTAACAAGTTTATCCGAGAGTTTATCCAGTCCCCTCGTACATGCTTTAAGACCCCCTTTTCCCTTTACGAGGCAGTCACATTAACCTTCAATATTCTCTGGACAAATTCAGCAGAGGACAAATTGAATGATTTTTTTTTTTTTTAATATTTCCCAGAAAATAGGCTTTGACATTTCATGCAAATTAATTTGCATGAAAAGTCAAAGCCTGTTTACTGGGAAAAAATAAGAAAAATATTTCAAAATGTCGTCTGCTGAAATCCTTTCCCAGCATGCTAAGCGTTAAAAAATCAACCTACTATAATTGCCCTAAATGTTTAGATTCCCTATCTTCACTTCTTACCATATTTAGCCTAAAATGTGAAAAAGTCCATTGGTCTACATGATAATTTTTTTAAGGCAAACATTGTAGACCTAGTCAAACTGCTCCTGTGGACCAGTGGGAGAAGTTAAATCCGGGTCAATTCTCTTTACCCAATCCCTTCTGTCCGAATACTTATGTTAACTACTGTAAAAAAACAATCTGTCGGGACACATAGTGGAACGTAGACTGGTATTTATTTTTCATATATATTTTATTATCTTTATATTAAACTGTTATATGTCTACAAATATTTGTCGCCAGTTTAAAGCCGTAGATAAGGCATTCAAAACAATTTATCTGTGCAGTGTTAATTATCTGCGATTAAATCTTTCTTATTGTTTAGCGCTAGGCATGCTGGGTAAAAAATTTCAACAGACGACATTTTGTAATATTAACCGTTTGTTTTCTTTTTTTCAGAAAATATGCCTTGGCATTTCATACAAATTGTTTCCTAGGGACACAATTCGCATGAGATGTCAAAGCCTATTTCCTGGGAAAAATTAAAAAAAAAAAAAAAAGGTTATCATATTGCCGTCTGCTGACTTAGTCCAGATAGTGGTTAAGTTATTTTAATGATCACCTTTATGTATATAAAGTCGTAATAGTAACGTAATACTATTCATGGAAGATGTAGGACTAAATATTGGATATTAAGCTAAAACGTTTTGTTTTTTGGGGGGCGATCAACTTTCAAACTGAGATATTCATAAATCGTAACAGGTTCGTATAGAACAGGTTCGTTGAATAGAACAATCAATTCCCAGCTAGCATTCTTCATGAATCTATAGCGGGCCTTATCGGCCCGTGAGCTACCCTGAAGGGCCGATAACGGCCCGCTATAGATTTATAAAGAATGCTTACTGGGATAATGCGTTATGGAAAGTTTGATTTATTTTTCTTAACTATATTTGCGCTAGAATTTAAACACTACATGTCAGTATGCCTAAAATCTAGCTAAATGGTAAGCAGTTAAGATCCTGATCAGATTGCTCCTACAACAGATTGAGTTCGGTTAGTAATCAAGAAACTCACCTATATAATTTTGACCACCTGAAACCCCACTTTTATACACTAAAACTAGGGTTTACAGGGGTATACATATTTTTTTCTTATTTCTGCTCAAAAACATAGATTGTGGGTATTCGTTAGAACCGCCTCGGCGAGGCGGTTCTAACGACTACCCACATTCTATGTTTTGAGCAAAAATATGAAAAATATCAGAATTTTTTTATCTGAAAACCTTCAGTTTTTGGTGGTGAAATTTTCAATAGATTTGTATAGGCGTGTTTTCGAAATGCCGGAATATAATACCGTATAAGACAGAACGTATCAAATTAACGAAATTAGCGGGCTAGATAGATTCCGTTCTTTTTCTACAATACTTTTTCCATAGCAATAAGTAAAATGCAGAAGTTTTACCACATTCTTTCCCAAGATTTAAAGGCGCTGGTGGAATCCAGTGGTGTCATTTCAGTTATGGCAATAAGTGATGCTATTCTCATCACTTTGGCTATGGCAATATCTTGGCTGATGCTATTTTTGTCACTTTGGCTATTACATCTAAGTGGTGTTATTTTTGTCACTTTATCTATGGTAATATGCTAAATGATGCTATCTATTTATTTGTCATCTTAAGTATGGTAACATCCCGGGTGATGCTATTCTTGTCACTTTGGGCTATGGCGATATCCTAAGTGATGCTGTCCATTTGTCACCTTGGCTATGATAATATACTGGTGAAGTTATTCTTGTCACTCTGGCTTTGGGTATATCTTAAGTGATGATTTTCTATTTGTCACCTTGACTATGGTTATATCCTGAGTGATGCTGTCTTTTTGTCACGTTTGCTATGGTAATATCCTAAGTGATGCCATTCATGTCTTCTTGGCGATGGTAATGTCACGTGAATATATTTTAGTACTCTGGTTATGATAATATTCTAAAATGATGCTATTCCTGCCACTTTAGCTATGGTAATGTCATAAGTAATACAATGTGTTTGTCACCTTGTATATTGTAATATTCTGCGCGATGCTTTTCTTGCCGTTTACTGGTTATGGTAATATCCTATATGATGCTGGTGATGCTATTCATGTCAGTTTGGCTATGGTTATATATAAGCGATGCTGTCTTGGTTGTACCTTGTCAATGAAAATATTGTAAGTGATGTTATTCTTGTGACCACGTTTATGGTAATAACATAAGTGATATTATTCTTTTTCAATTTGGCTATGGTCAAATCCCAAATGATACTATGTTGTTGTCACCTTGGTTATGGTAATATCCTAAGTGATGTTATTTTGTCACTTTGGCTAAGGTAATATCCAAACTGGTGTAATTCTTGTCAAGTTTGCTAGAGTTAATTCATTTATTTTGTTATTTTTGTCACATTGACTATGATAATATCCTAAGTGATGTTATTCTTGTCACTTTGGCTAGGGTACTATCCTAAGTGATGTTATTTTGTAAAGTTAGCTACGGTAATAGCCCTAGTGAAATTATTCTTGTCACGGTGGCTACAATGATATTGTAAAGTGATGTTTATCTTGTCATTTTGGTTGTGATAATATCCTACGTGATGCTATTCTTGTCATTTTGGCTATGGTATCCTAAGTGATGCTATTCTTGTCACGTTTCCTATTTTCATATCTTAAGTATGCTGTTCTTGTAAAATTTGCTAGTCATATCATAAATGGTGCTTGCTATTATAATATTCTTAGAGATGCTATTTCTTGTCTCTTTGGCTATGGTAATATCCTAAATGATGCTGCTTGTCATGTTGGCTATGAAAATATCTTAAATGATGCTATTTTGTCACTTACGCTACGATTATATACTAAGTGATGATATTCTTGTCATGTCCTTAGTGATACGATTCATATCACGTTGGCTGTTATGATATCCTAAGTGATACTATTCTTGTCAAGTTGGCTATGATTATATCATTGTCAAGTTGGCTATGATTATATCTTATTTTTGTCACTTTAGCTACGGTTATAAATTTGTTTTTATGACGGAAAGTTTTTAAAAAAAAATAAGATAATGTCATGCAATGCTCTAGTCTTTAAACTTGATTTCTATTCTAAGAAAAGTTGTCAGATGCGGACGATCAGGTCTGAATCATTTGTGGCGTGGAGTGAGCATTGGTCGGTTTCCATGTCACCAAGCAAACATCGATGTCAATTTAGGTTGAGCTTGTCTCAAAATTGATATAAGTTTGAGGATTTCGGTAGTCTAAAAGTGTGAATTGATTGTCTGACTTTTACCAATTTGCAAAAATTTAGCATCGAAACCAGATTCTGAATATTGCCAATAAAAATAAATAAAGACTCCGATTATGTCGAGCGGTTCTGGCTATGTTGGTCGGCTCTAATGTCGAAGGATTTGTTATCTAAAACTCTGGTTTCCAAAAAAGGAAAAGCCTTTTGCTTAACCTCCTTCATTTTACTTTATCATGCAAACACTACTATATTTATATACTTCGATGGACCTGAATGAAAATTAAACAAAACAACTCTCAGACATCAGATATAGTCAAAGCCGTTCAACATAGTTGTTTATTTCTATTCAATTTTCCTTACTTTGTTTCCATTTCTTATTTTTGTCGGGAATCTGGACAGAATAAACAACCTGTTCACGCTTTACGAACACCAAAACGCTCATGCATGTGTCGACAGAATAGCAAAATCAGTTGTAATAAGCGTTTGCGTATATTAATCAATGCTTACTCCTCGATGATGATTCAGACAAGATCGTGCATATCTGACAACTTTTTCTAGAGTAGAAAACAAGTTAGAGACTAAAGCATTGCATGACATTCTCCTTTTCTTGATAATTACCGTCACAAAAACAAATTAATGTAGTGAATGATACAACTAACGTTTTCGATCGCTGTTTCGAGCCGCTATATTCGGAGTCGCACGTATTCCGGAAGCTTCCCAAAACATTTGATCATAAGAGCCACTGGCTCCGATTATGAAGTTTACTACCCGTGTAATCTTGTCATTTTGGTTGTGATAATATCCTATACGGTGTTCTTTTCGCTTTTGCTATGATAATGTCCTAAGTGATGCTATTCTTGTCATATTTCCTATTGTCCTATTGTAAATGTTACTATTCTTGTCACGTTTGCTATTGTCATATCGTAAATGATGTTATTCGTTTTATGTTGGCTACTGTCATATCATTCATAATACTATTCTTGTCACGTTGGCTATGGTAATATCATAAGTGATGCTTTTCTTGTCACATTGGCTATTATGATATCCTAAGTGATGCTATTCTTGTCACTTTGGCTGTGATAATATCCTAATAGACTGACTTGGTATTGGAGACATGCCTTGCACGATTTGTTGTGACATAAAGCGTCATAGATGCATAGCTTTGGTTATGGTAATATACAAAGCGGTGCTATTTTTGTCACGCATGTTATTGTAATGCCATAAGTGATGCTATTTTTGTCATGTTTACTAATTGACCGAATTGGAATTAGAGACACACTTCGAACGTTGTGATTGATTTATTGCGTTTAAGATTTATAGCGTTTGTCACTTATAGCGTACAATTTCTTTCAGATACACCTCAGAGGATCTACTTGATGAGATGTATCCTCCTGATGGCGGCTATCAGATGAACGGTGCACATACATCGGTCAACATAAACGGCGGTATACCGCAGAATGACGCCGGTGCATCAATGAAGGTCATTTATCCTACAAAAAGACCCGGGTCCTCTAGTCGCGCCTTCAGACGACCAGCCTCACATGTTGATGTTAGCATACAAGTGAGTATAAAAACGAGGCTAGGTTACAACATTTCCAATAAGATTTCATGTGCGCCGAACGAAGACTAAGATCATCCTGCGCATACTGAATTACCCCACTCACTTTCATGATCATGTTACTCCAAATCTAGGGCTAACGTTGCAAATTCAATACTATTTTAGTAAATGGAACACAAAAGGTAATGCATCTGCAAATAATGAAGACTTTGTTACGGGGAAGAAACTGGGCATTATGGACCTCCAATCGCCCTCCCCCCCGCCCCCCTTACGGGGAAGAAACTGGGCATTATGGACCTCCAATCGCCCTCCCCCCCCCGCCCCCCCCCTCCACCAAACACACACCACCAACCCCACCAATAACAACAGCAACAACCCAAGCTCCGCCCTCCTTGCGGTTTTAGATAAACTTTTCAATTTGTTAATACTTTTTGCAACTTTTCACTGCATAAATCCGTTTGAATATGCTTAATTTAAAAAACAAACTCATTTTCCTTATCATATAGTAAAAATGCCACGGCTTACATAGCTCTAGATAAGAGGTTATCAAGACAATTTTGTCTTCTTTGTTTGTTTGTTGTTGTTGTTTTGTGGCGGGGGCTATTGTTTGATATGTTGTTTGTTTGTTTATTTGTTTTTCGTTTGTTTTTTGTTGTGTGTGTGTGTGTGTGTGTGTGTGTGTGTGTGTGTGTGTGTGTGTGTGTGTGTGTGTGTGTGTGTGTGTGTGTGTTATTGTTTTTGTTAAAACGGTTTGCTTATCTAGAGCAAAGGGTAAAAAGTATACATTTTACATAGGTGTGTTAGCATAATACAACCGTACTTTACTCCTGTTCTTGTGTTAGCATAATACAACCGTACTTTACTCCTGTTCTTTAAGGTATTAAGAACACCGGTAAGTTGTATATATTTATATCCATCTAGTTTGCTGTTTGCACCCGTTCTTTTAATAATGTTTTACTTCAGAATCTGTCTAAACCTTCTAACGGTCTCCCTTACAGACTACTCATAGACAAATAACAGTAGTATTCTTTATCTTTATTTTCTAATTAAAAGGACTACTACCGACCAACACCCGACGGGGTAAGTTTCAGTGTATATCTGTTTAAACACCAGTTTGTCTGCATTTGTTTGTTCGTTTGCTCATAAATGCTATAATTTGTAGGAATACTGTTGTTGTTTGTTTTGTTTGTTTTATTTTTGTCTGTGTTTTTTTATTTTTACATGTCATAATCTATATTGATCCAATAAAGAAATGCAACACTTCTCAGCTACAAAGAAAAGTAAGATTAACTCGTATTTTTTTTTCTGTTGCAATAAAAATGTATTTGTCTGTGTTGTTCTACAATTTCTTGCATAGTAAATAAAAGAACTCGGGAACTGATACAAACAAATCTAGGCCAAGTTTTCAATATCGAAGGGAAAGACAGACAAATACAATTAAACAGCCACAAAAAGAACAGGTGGCAAGCAAAGATGTTAGACCTTTCCGGGAAAGGTTGCAACTCTGTTATCAAGACTAATTGAAAATATCTTTTACTTACATAATTGTTTAAAAAAAGAAACATTTATAAGTGAAACACTGCAGGACATTTCATCACGAAAACATGCCTATATAATTTTGACCCCCTGAAACCCCATTTTTATATAGTAAAACTGGGGTTTACAGGGGTAGACATGATTTTTCTTATTTCTGCATAAAACATAGATTGTGGATACTCGTTAGAACCGCCTCGGCGAGGCGGTTCTAACGAGTACCCACAATCTATGTTTTCTGAAGAAATAAGAAAAATAGGATTTCTTATTTCTGCATAAAACATAGATTGTGGATACTCGTTAGAACCGCCTCGGCGAGGCGGTTCTAACGAGTACCCACAATCTATGTTTTCTGCAGAAATAAGAAAAATAGGAGAGTTTTTTATCTGAAAATTTTCAGTTTTTGGAGGTGAAATTTTCTATATATTTGAATAGGCGTGTTCTCGTAATGTAACAAAAAATATCACAATGAAAGTACCGCCTTGGAATTGGAACGGTCAGTAATAAAACATTGGGGCCTTAAGCTAGCTTTGCGGGATCCCAACACTGTGGTAAAAACATATATTGTTTTCAGTCCGCTTGGAGGTCTTCAACTCCTCCACGAATCATTACGGGCAACAAATACATCACAGACAAATCCTGTAATGAAGCAAGGACGAGGACTCAACAAAAACAACGTGTTACGATACCTGAAGATCCCTGGGGTTTCAAACAACACCACTAGAATACTGGAACAAAAGAAAACCACCAGTTGAATCCCGGAGGGCCGAGCTCCGGAGGGCCGAGAAACAGAAATAAAAAATGACACCTCATACCACCCAAATTAATAGTTTTTTAATCAGGGCCATCAGCCGTGATTGGGCCAATAGTGACTTCCTTGACTTCATTTTCTTGATATCCAAAGCCCAATAATTTTCTCATTACTTAATCAATTTTTCTATCAAACTTTCACCAAACTGATCATCTAAATAAGCTTTATATTTTCAAATATGTGTATTATTCGACTTGCGTTTGCCGTTAACGTTTAAGTAGCTCATAGTCTGAAACGACTATGGAATATCATTTCAGAATAGTTTAAGATGACACATAATTGTGCTAATCTGTAATTTGCCCGTTTTTAAAAAGCTGGGTGTCATTCCGCCTCATGTTGAGGTGAATTATACCGCTAGAATAAAAGGTTAGGCTAAAGTGTGCCCAAAACAGATTACATTTTATTGACTTACAGTGTTGTTGTTATGTGCTGTGCTATATTTGTTTTTGTTTCTGTCTGTGAACTATGCTTTTATACGAAAGATCGGTGGTAACTTCCTAATTATTGCTTCCTTGTCTGATTACATCTTATTGACTTGCTGTGTTACTGTTGTTATCTGTTATGCTATTTTTTTTTTTATTTTTTTTATTTTTTTTTTTTTTTTTTTTTTTTTTGCTTCTGTCCGTAAACTACAGTATTTACGAAAGATCGGCGGTAACTTCCTAATTCTTGCCTCCTTGTTGGATGTGAGAAGTTGGAAGTACGAAATGATAAGAAGTTGGAAATGAGAAGTTGGAAATAGGAAGTCCGCAGTTGGAAGTATGAAATGAGAAATCAGAACTAGAGGTTGGTAGTAGGAAGTCTTGCTTCTGACTTCCCACGTCTTACACTTGACTCAAGTTCCCAGTTTTAACTTCTCACTTCCTACTTTTGACCTCCTACTGCTATTTCCGACCAGACTTCTAATCTCCTCCTTCTATTTTTTCTACTTCCAACTTCTCAATTCTACATGTAGCTTTTAACATCTTATCTGTATACATGTATATGCGAGGGACATTTTAAAAGTTTTGCAACATGTTTCATACGCGTTTTATTTCTTAAGACATATATAGAGGATCTTATCATATGAAACGAGCTCTTGGCGAGTTCCATAATTTTCATATGAAATTACCACGAGTATAAGATTCTGTTTATAGTATAACCATTTTAAATTGGATTTCATCACATTTAAAGATGACAATTTTTCAACAGAAAATGCGCTGCCTCTATATTACTCAGTTGCCTGGTAGCGTTAAAAATCTGAACACCATCATCAGAAAATGCATGGTTGACAAAGACGTCATGACGTTACTTCTTCTTGCCAAAGCGTTACGTAACGTGTGGTCATACAATCTTTATGTCATGACGTTACGCCTCTGAATAACAGCGTCGTCATACTTATGATAAATAGATAATACTCAACAAAGTTTGATTGTTATGAAAGATCTGTCACGAAGATAAAAAGAACGAGTTTTTACCGAATTATCCATGATCTTGAGTGACAGATTTTTCATATCTAGCAAACACTGCTCATTATTCTATTTATCATATGACGACGCTGTTTTTCAGTGCCGTAACGCCATTACATAAAAATCGTATGAAAGAAATTTTCTTCAAATGGTCCAGGTCACATGACCAAGATGGCTGCCGTGACCATATATGGTAAAAACCTTCAAAAAAATCTTCTCATAAACAGAACGGCCGATTGCCTTGAAACCTTGCAGCACTGGAGACTCGGGTTCTACCAAGTTTGTTCAAATTATGATGCTTGGTTGACCTTGACCTGTTTAACGGTGTAAACGTTTGGTTGTGAAACTTTAAAACTGCCCCTCGTATATACAGAAAAAAATTAAGTGGGTTGGTCTTAATATTGAGTATAGAATGATAATAAAGAAATCATTTGGGTCAGGCGAAGCTGCTCTTAATAGCGGAGTGGTCTTAAATTCGAGTGGTCTTAATAGCAGAATTTTAACCTTGTCCTGTTGAATAAATTAAGATGCCACACCCACTTCCATTTTTCAGCCAATCAGATTACTTGATCCAGGTTGTTGATATAAAATCACCTACTGAATGGCAAACAGTGCAGACCCAGATCAGTTGGCTTCTTCAGAAGTCAACTGATCTGGATCTACACTGTTAGCATAGGCAGTGTTATTCGGGTTCAGCAGAACAAGGGTTAACTCTACTGAAGTCTATGAACTACTAAGTGAGGAGCAGGAAGACAGATGTCGAATCTGTGAAGTAAAAAATGAAAAAATGGGGATTTAAAAGAGGGAAATGAGCTATAACTAATTCAGATTTATATTCAGAAGTCGGAAGTGGAAAGACAGCAGTAAGAACTAGGAATTCTTGCTTCTGACCTCTAACTTCTGACTTCCAATTTCCTACTTCTGACTTTCCGATTTCTACTTCTGTCTTCCCGATTCTGATTTGCTACTTTCTACTTTTGACTTGCCACTTCCAAAATGTGACTTCCTACTCCACTTCCTACTTTAACTTCCCACTTAGAACTTTTGACTTCCGTCTTCCGACTTTTAACTTCTTACTCTTGACTTCCCACTTCCGACTTCTTACTCCCTACACCTTATTACTTTCTTCTAAATTCACACTTCTTCCGTCCGACTTCTGCATTATCACTTACTACATGCATATTATTAGTCCATGCATAGTGAAACAAAAAAATGGGAAGTAAGGAGTAGGAAATGTAAGAAGTGGAAAGTGAGAAGAAGGAAGTGAGATTAGACATTCATCACCGGTCTTTCGTACTTTTGTAATATTCTGTTTATTCTGGCTAGATAGGCTACAAATGAACAGACCACTCACTGAGAGTTCAGACAACACGAAGACATTCTAAAAGCGACATAGTATATGCTTAACTTTTAGTATTCTTTGGGAAAAGTCAGCCGATAACAAATGGATCATATTTACTTTTCTTTTGCTTGTTTTACTTCAAAAGATAGGGTTTGACATTTCAAGCAAAGTGTATCGAAGCACTTTGCATGAAATGTCAAACCCTATTTTCTGCAAAAAATAAAAAAGGTTGTTCGCTAAAATTGTTTACTTATCATGCTAAGCAATAAAGAATTTATGCCTGGGACAGTTGTATAACCGTTTTTACGTGGGGCGGGGGCGGTTATCAAACCGCCACCAGATTTAACTTACCACATTTCGACAATCCGTTTTTCTGTTACTACCAACCTGTTAACTAGCTAACAAATAGTTCCCTGATAACGCTAAATATTGGCCTTATACATTATGATTCTTATAAATAGCGAAGAATTAAAAACAAAAACTTTTGAAGAAATAAGATTCTAATCATATTGAGTACAAAATCGGCGAATGAATATGAATAAGCCTGTATTAAACGCAAATGGGTTTAAGTGTAATCCGAGCCGCGGTCCTACTAAACACCGTAAAGTTTTCAGCTTTTTAGAGGATTTTAGAATTTCAGGCAACCGCCTCCATTAGCACTGTCAGTGCTTTGATTGATTGATTATCCCAGCCATCTTTTTTCTTAAATAAACCCAAAACGAATAAAATGAAATGCATTTTAATCTGTATTTAGACAGAAAATCAACGTAACTACGCCATTCCAGAAGCTACTATGCGGCCAACCTCTCCGGTTCAACGTTTACTAGAGCGATCTTACACTCAACCAATAATGAGCTCGCAGTTGCCAGGCAACGACATGGACCCCTTCACCAAACAGTATTATAACAGATATTGGAATTCCAAATCACCTGCTGTCGACCTGTAAGTAAACGATTATTTTATTGACCGGCGCGGGAATCGCGCCGCTCTCTTAATATAGCTCTGGATTTTTACATATGGGAGCGTGTTCGATTAGCTCTCAAAGGATTTTTGAAACCGCACAGTAAATAATGATAATTACCTTAATTTTGCAACATAAGTTAGATCGGATTTTTATGACGTAATGGTTAGCAGCTTCGGCTATAACGCGTCGAATCACGCAGAGACCGATATTTTATTTTTTATTCTATTTTTTTTTTTTTTTTTTTTATTTATTTTTTTATTATTTTTTTTTTTTTCAAATTCAGTACGTCTCTTCATGGTGACATTTTTAGGTTGATCTACAACCAATATTTTTCATTTCTTTAGATGTGCATGATGAGTGCAAATTTTACCTGCATTATGTATAAAATGGCATGCAAAGCTACAAATGAGATATATGGAGTGCAGTTACAAATGTGATAAAGATGTCTATCCTACTCATATTATATTTAAATTTCTCAACATAGGCATAATAATCACCTTTCATCTGATAAGAAGCCTATGCAATAAAGATTCCATCAAAACCCAATTTTATAAAATAAAACTGGCTTTATTATTTGTATTTTTCTGTTCTAAAGCTCGTACGGTACGTGAACGTGCGCGCGTCACACTGCGATAAGTTTTTTTATTTATTTATTTATTTTAAATTTCCATATCTCAACAGTCACGTAACGGAAAGCATTCATATTTCGAGCATGTGTATATAGGAGGGTCTTCTGCGATTCTATAATAATGGTCCCTGAGTTCAAGTCTCGAGATGGGGCTGGAGGTCAAAATCTGGGACACTTCTGTAAAGTGCTCTTATGCTGCGGTTAAGTTTTTAAATGCTTATATCTCGATATTTAGTCGTCAAAAGAGCACTCATATTTAGAACATGTGTATGTACATGCAATCTTCATTCAGGTGCATGGTCACCTATGTTTTATAAATAAACTTAAAGGGTTCTTCAGATGCAAGGTCCACCTTTGTTGTTGCCATGATAATTTTATATAGACAGACAGACAGACTTTTTATTTAGACGTAAACTGTTACAGTTTCTAGTCTATCAGCATGCACATATGACAATATCGTATGGTCACAAAATATATATGGCTGACAACAAATAGATACAATGTTATTCGTAGATAATTCTGATGAAAGTATCGACCACAATTGCACGGTGAAAGTTCCAAAATTCAAGAATCCTGAAATCTGGGTTTTCAAATCGTGAAAAGACAGTTTTCCCTATACTTTATATAGGGACAAAAACTCTTGAAATCCTGAAATCAGGAATAACCCTGAAAACTTTCACCCATGCAGTTGCAAATGTAAATTGCGGAACATGATGTATAAAGACTAGATCATTTTTCTTACGTCTGGAGGTTGAACTGCATAATTACACAAACATAGCTATATGAAAACCAGCACTTTCATATAAATATTAACAATAAAGACAGATATCACGATGTCATAAGTGTACTTCGAAGTCTAAAAAGACTCATATACATATTTTCCTAATTTCTGTAACACTCCTTTTTGTTTTGTTTGCATTAACAATGTAAATTTATAAACACTTGGTCTGTTATAATAATATTGACGAATATATTTCTGCCTTAAAATACTATAAACAGGACACACGAGTACAAAATGGTACTCGTCCTCAATATCAGACTTATTACAAAGAGTACATATGCGTTGTGCTCTATCAACCCTATTTTGAGAATATCTTCCGTTTCAATACGTAATTGATGAGAAGATAATCTTAATTGGGATATAGCCACTCTCAGTTTGTTTGGTAAGATATTCAAATAAAGCTCATAATCGAAAGACAATTTGTAGTTTTTATAAAGTGTAAGGACTCTGTTGTTGGCGATATCGCTATACCAGCTTTGTTTAAAAACATCCAATACTCTTTGTTTAAACTGCAAATGAAATGTTTATAGATCAACCGAGAATGGATTACTCCAAACAAAAGAAAACCCATACTTTTCTAAAAGGGACTTGACGTTTTTGGCCCAGTTACATGCATTTGCACCAATCCTACAGGCATCCACAAGTGAACTATATAGTTTGTTTACCAGAATATTATCAGTATTAGTTATATGACACCAAAATTTAATAATGCGTGTATATCTTGAAACATATAAAGGATAACGTTCGAGCTCCCCGTACACTCCCATATTACACGTTGAAGACTTTACTTTCAATAAATACTTACAAAATTTAAGATGAATTCTTTCGATTTCCTTACATTTTCCAAAACCCCATATCTCACAAGAGTAGCTAAGAATAGAGCCCACAAAGGCATCAAACAACTGACACATAACTTTAGGTTTAAAAGAATACCTTTTAGTATTGTGTAATAGACAGTTCATGGCTTTTAATCCTTTTCCCACCAATGTTTCTTGGTTCAATGCAAAATTTCCAGTATAATTAAAAACAGTACCTAAATAATTAAAATTACTAACAACTTCTAAATTTCTACCATTATATGTCCATAGTTCATCATTTAATAGCCCCCCGCATTTCCTAAAAACTACAATTTTGGTTTTGTCAGTATTTACTTATATTATATAGTGCTATGCCCAGTCGTGTTCACTTTTGCATAGCTGTTTTCATTGACTGGTCGGTTTTTCTATCAGTTTGAGTTTGACACGTTGCAGGCTTTAATTGCAATAATCACACATTGAGCATATTATAATACATCATGAATCATCTCTAAATAAAACAAAATACAGTACAGCCCCCGTGTGTTCTTTATTTTGCACGCTCGTGTGTTTTGTGCGCTCACGTGTTTTTTTTTTTTTTTTTTTTTGTTTTTTTTTTCACGAGAAATTTCTCTGCATTATATACCTGATAAAAATACAGTACAGCCCACACAGGTCTTTTCTTTTGCACGCTCGCGCTTTTCAGTGTTTCCATGTGAAATGGTTTGGCTTTATATATTTATCAGATTAATGTCTAATTTATTCTCATTTCATTCAAAAAAAAAAAAAATAAATCTTAATAAAGCATACATTAAAGAATCACATTGTTATTCTTATTCACCTGATACATTGAAAATTTATTAAACTTTAGTATACCCGTGTCCAATATCTCTAAATAAACATGAACAAAATTTGCGCCGGTACTTAGACGTTTAGTCTAAATATATTTCGTCTTGTTTTGTATTGAATATCTTTCATAGTTGCACATGCATAACGTCGCGTGTTACCAGACCTTAGTTTTCTTCCACGAAATTAGCTGTATCCATGGCTTATTTAGTGCTCTAAACCTCTCTCAAGATTTGTTTATATTAGATCTCTTTCAGCGTAAACACAGCTAAATGATAGTTATAACAAGCAAAATGCAAAAAGAAAATAGTGAAGTTTTAAACGTCTTTTTAAGTGAGTTACTAGACAAAGTTGTAAATTTCAACAAATGTTTAGATAAGCCTAATAAAGTCAAAGTTAATAGACTTTCTAGCGTCCACAAAATTGAACTAAAATGGCAGAGAAAGCTATAGGTGTGATACTGTCAAGCTGAAATACGCCTTGTGAACTCTCCTGGGAAATTCATTTATGTTTTGATATTTTTGACAATATCATATCACACGGATACCATCAAACACTATACCTTTGCTGTGTTCTGAATTATTTGCATGAATATCAGTACATAAAATGGGCATCGCATGATGACATTACTTACACAATTCAATTGTCAGAATAATGTGAGCCAAAACCTTCGGACATTTGTGCCCAGCAAAATTTCCGATCAGCCTGTGCATTCGCGCAGTCTGATCAGACTCTTCTCTGGGCGCATTTTGGATAGCCAAGGATGCTAAGTTTGTTCATGCGGACAACGAAGACTCTGATCAGACTGCGCGGATGCGTAGTCTGATTTGAGTCTTTGTTGGGCGCACACGTTCAAAGGTACGTTTTCTGACGTTGCACCACTTATGATCGCATTCAGTAACAAAGCACTCGTCGTTGCAGCCCCAACGTCTGTTGTTTTTTTTCTAATCTATTTCGATCAGTTAACGCCTAAGCCTTGTCACGAGAAAAAGGTTCTTTGCACTTTCCGTCGAATAAACCTTTTAGTGCGCATGTCCGGCCCCTTAGCGAGATCACATGTCCAGTTCCTTGTGAAGTTGCCCCTAGCCCTACCACTTACGCGGGTGAATAACATAGGGTCTGGCAAGACTGCGCAGCGCAGGCTCGCCTGAACCTTTGCTGTTCGCTTATGCTAGAAAGACTCTTTTCCCATGATGCGACCCATCTATTTTCTCATAGAAAAGAGACGCACCACTTCCGCATTGTTTTTGTCTGCTAGGACACCAAAATGCATTCTTTTTTTTTTTTTTTTTTTTTTTCAAAATGCTTTTTTTATCAGTCCGTCCTAGGTCTGACAAAGGTAAATTGTTGGTTAACAGTAAAATGGTATAAATGCACAGACGCCTGCCTCCTTTTCCCGTTTCCTTTTGCCCGTTCATTTCAATCAAGAGTCTTTTTATTTCAGTAATTTATATCGATATGGTCGTGCAGGTGGTGTATGGAGACATGTTCGTTCCTGTGTTGCTAACACTGGCAACCAAATAGCCTTTATTGATGGTAAGTAGGACCGTCCATTACTCAGCGCCATTATACCCAGTCTAACAAAGAAAAATAATTTTATGCTGGTAAAAAAATTATACGAATATATCTATACTACAGAGGACTTTGTTGGGGAGGAGTTTCTGATGATTCTGAAATAGTTGTCTTATTCCTGGTAAAAACATATGTAGTATGGCAATTTGGAGAAAATTGTCCCAGAATTATTACCAAATACTCCTCCTTAACAAGTCCTCTGTAAACTACTAAAATGTTTTACTAAAATGTTTAACACCTTATTTTTTAGACTAAAATCTAAAATTGGAAACACACTTTACTTACAAAATAGTATAATACTGGCAGTCAAGCATTTAAGCAGCAGTGTTTAAAAATCGCTAACGCAATACGATCGTATGGCGTCAATAGTTACCTCAACCTACAAAAAATGTCCACATTTATGCCAAAGTTTTAAAAGTCACTCCATCACGAAAACATACCTATATAATTTTGACCCCCTTAAACCCCACTTTTATATAGTAAAACTGGGGTTTACAGGGGTATACATTATTTTCTTATTTATGCTCAAAAACATAGATTGTGGGTACTCGTTAGAACCAGAGGCGGTTCTAACGAGTACCCATAATCTATGTTTTGAGTAGAAATATGAAAAATATCAGAATTTTTTATCTGAAAATTTTCAATTTTTGGAGGTGAAATTTTCTCTGTTTTTGGATAGGCGTGTTTTCGTAATGTCAAACTTTAAGGCCTAACATGCTCTTAAATGTTCACCAGACGACATTTTGAAATATTTTTTATAGAAAATAGAATTTGACTTTTAATGCAAACTGTCTCCATAGCAAACAATTTGCATGAAATGCCAAAGCTTGTTTTCTGGGATTGTCCAGAGTGTGCACGGTAACGGTTTTAAGGGGTGTTTTTTTATATTTTTTTTTTTTTTTTTTTTTGTATACTGAACGCAATAGAGAAGTTATGAGACGCTATTTATAAAACAGAACTGACAAAAAACATAAAGACTGATTTAATGCAACATCCCAGGATAAAAAAAAATCAGTGAACATCGTATTTTGTGTAACCGATTCCTTGGCTGTTGAACTCAAAATTTGAACAGAGGTTTTTCTTTTTTCATTTTTTATTTTATTTATTTATTTATTTATTTTTTCTTTCTTTTTTTGACACCAAACAAAAACAAGGATTATTTCCCGATTAATTTACAAAACAAATAGTGCTGTGGTTGTTTTGTTTGTTCGTTTTGGTGTTTGTTCTTTGTACAAATTATCTTAATAACTATGTCAAAAGTACCATTGCTTTTGTTCTGTTCTTTAATTATGTATTTAACAGTATTATATTTGTACTCGTGTATACTTTGTGAAATAGAACATGTTTAAAACAACTATGACATCAGTTAGTGTCTGGCTTACAACTTTGAAGAATTAAAAAAAAAATAAAATAAAATGTACCCAGGGTCAAGATGATGTGTCGCATGCATACCCGGCTTTCTATCTCGGCCGTCAAGGTCAGCATTGGATTTGGAATAAGCTGCATAACTACGGTATGTTTAACCTGCTTCATGAAGGGATGTTAAAGTAATTGTTTGACACAGCAAAATCAGGTGTCATGTGCAAAACTTAGTTCCCTAGCTTGGTCAATGTCCCACTTGATTTGTACAAATTCCCCGAATAACTATTATATTTATACATAGTTGCGTATTTAAGAGGGGTTATCAGTAAAATATTTACGCTGTGAGGTTCTCCTAAGGGGGTTTCATGTTCCCTTTTCTCCTAAAAAATCGACCATGTTCCATTTATTTCTTAAAGTGATTTTCAAATTCAATTTTTTCATATTTCGTGTTCCCTAAAATTTGCTTCGTTTTTCGTGCTCCCTGAAAACGAATGGGCATGTTCCCTTGCACCCAAAAGCCCTGGAAAACCTCCTGTTGTGGATATTCATTAGAAGTGCCTCTGGAGGCGCTTCAGATGAGAACCCAAAACAATGTTTTGTAGAGAAATAAGAAAAATAACAACAATTTTTTGTCGAAAATGTGCCTTATCTGGTAATAGCCCGGGCCCGCCTGATGATTTGGGCAGATCAGGTTCTGCGTATGCATCCCGAAAACACACCTATATAATGTTGACCCCCTGAAATCCCACTTTTATATAGTAAAACTGGGGTTTACAGGAGTATACATTATTTTTCTTATTACTGCTCAAAACATAGATTGTGGGTACTCGTTAGAACCGCTTCGCCGAGGCGGTTCTAACGAGTACCCACAATCTATGTTTTAAGCAGAAATATGAAAAATATCAACATTTTTTATCTGAAATTTTTCAGCTTTGGTGGTAAAATTTACAGTATATTTGAATAGGCTTGTTTTCGTAATGGGGTTATTTGGTTTTATCACATTTTCCCGACGTGGAGATGACTATACAGTTTAATCTTCACCTGGTTTTAATTTTCTAGGTACGGTGAAACAAGAGGACAACGTATTTTTCCCACCTTGGAGACCCAGTACAAGATCTTCTTCAAAGCAATACCTGTTTAAACCAAGGCCTCCGGCCCCTAGCAAGCCGACGCCGAAAACACTGTACAACAATAAGTTCAGTAAGCATGCGCGCGAGGGATTTCAATATTGGTACCAAGAACCTCAGCCCATAGATTGTAAGTATCAGTAATTCTATTGTTGTTACTATTGTTGTTGTTGTTTTGATCGTTGCTGTTGTTGTTTGTCAGTTGAACTTAACATGCAACACATGATTGTATTAACCCTTAGCACTCTACGGATAAATTCAGCAGACGACGTTGTTTTATATTTTTCTTATTTCCCAGACAATAGGATTTGACATTTTATGCAAATTGTCTTCTGAGGAGATACGTTTCATGAAATAGCAACCAAATTTAAAATATCAGAATGTCGTCTGCTGAATGTTTGATCCAGCATGTCAACCCATTTTTGCCTAGCATCTCATAAAAGGACATTAACAAATAGTGTAGATCCGGATCTGACGCCGTGTTCTGCGGCCTCTGATCAGGGTCTACATCGTTTGCATTAAATAAAGGAATTATTTCTCTCGAATATGGTTATAACAAAAATAGCCAGATATAACCTACCTATTGGAATCGGACCTGTCCGAAGAGTTGATATAGAAGATTCCACTAGGCATAAATGGGTCAAGTGTTTAACCCAAACCACACTGAAGGGGAAGTTAGCGGGGGGACGAAAGCAGTGATATTTTTCTATTTTTCCGGTGAAATGTCAAGCCCTGTTTTCTTGAGCGAATGGGAAATGAAGTATCTTATATCCTCCTTACATGTAAATAGTAATGCAGAAAAGTTCCAGATAAGAGGGTATCCGTATACTATTTTTCTTATTTCTCCACGAAAACATATGTTGTGGGTACTCATTAGAAGCGACTCGCCGAGGCGCTTCTAATGACTACCACGACATATGTCTTCGTGAAGAAATAAGATAAATATCAGTATTTTTCAAATAGAAACAGTACCTTGCCTGGAGCTGTGTTCAGAAAACTGTACAAACAACTATAATATAAATTTATAAGTGAAAAATTCTCATATCATTGTGCATGTTAAATCTTTTTGGCGAAACAGGTGTTTATATGAGTATTTTGCAAATGCGACAGATTAAAATGAAACGGCCTATCAGGGTCTACACTGCTTGACATTTATGTTTGTTTGATCCGGGATATGGCATTTCCTACAAGATTGCATGCGCGCCCAGCGATTTTATTACTCTTATCTATAGGTGCTATGTAAGAGAGATCAAAATCATGTTATAAAGAATTGACAAAGAGATCCCAGTAGGGGTTGTAAAGAGGCCCTCTGAAGGGTAATACATTTTGTAGGACTATTGCAATGCCCAGCTCATGTGATATTGCCTATGGAATAGGTAGATAAGCCAGTACTAAATTCCCCTTTTGGGACTCTACCTGTTAATCATTTATTGACAGTATACTACTGTGCTTTCACCATCTTTCAGAAAGTTTTTTTTTTTTTTTTTTTTTTTTTTTGGCTTGGCGCTTTACACAAGAGAAGTAAATGTGCAAACTTTTATCATGATTTAATCCTAAACCATTTGTCGTAACTACCTATGTATGCACAATAAAATTTATTCAAAACATTGGATTTTAAAAAAAAATCAAATATTTTCACTTTTTCCTACAGTAAAATTGGATGCAAATTAACCTTAATATGCAGAAATCTGTAGGGAAGGTAACTTGGAGGCAGATTTTCAACAAGTTCCGGTTGTTTAATTGTTCTGAAATTTTCACAATATTGTTGTGAAACATCAATAATTCAAATTAACAAAGAAAATTAAAAGATATTTCTAAGACAAAAAATAAAAAAAAATCACTTTAATATAGAAATAGCATAGGTCAGACCAAGTCTTTGGCCGTAAATTTAATTTTAGGGTAAATGTTTGAGAACAAAACACAGAAACAGAAAAGACAAATGGTTTTCAATAAGATATGGACAATCAGAACAAAATATTTCCATTTTAACATAAACCGCCAAGTTTAAAATAAAAAATAAAATAAAAAAACGTCTTTCCGAGTGATGTCGAAATGATAGTAGGTTTAGCTGTGCCCAGTCTGCTATCAGTGATAAGACTAATGACCAAGATACATCTTATTTTAACCCTTGTCATGCTGAATAGATTAAGATGCCACACCTACTTCTAATTTTCAGCCAATCAGATTACTTTATCCAGGTTGTTGATATAAATTCACATACTTAATGACAAACAGTGCAGATCCAGATCAGTTGGCTTCCTCAGAAGCCAACTGATCTGGATCTACATTGTTTACAAAGGCAGGGTATATCCGGGATCAGCAGGACAAGGGTTAATGTCTTTAAGCGGACGGTCATGTTATCTGAATAAATATGCACATTTCTAAGCTGTTTGTTTTTTTTTTTTTTTTTTTTTTTTTTGTTTTTTTTTGTTTTTTTTTTTGTTTTGTTTTTTGTTCTATTTAAGCAAATGTAAATTTTGCTATTTTAGCAACAGTATTTTTCATTATTATAGTTTTATTGATATTTTATAAATGAACAGATAAAATGTTGGCTAGGCGACGAATAATAATGCAACGTGAAATTATCAAACATCCACTAAGAACGGTAAGCAGATGAGATTTGATGCATTTCAGCCTATTTACATATTCGTCCTATTAGCTTCATTTCGAAACGAGATGCATTTCAGCCTATCTACATATTCGCCCTATTAGCTTCATTTAAAAAAACGAGATGCATTTTAGCCTATTTACATATTCGCCCTATTAGCTTCATTTCGAAATGAGATGCATTTTAGCCTATTTACATATTCGCCCTATCAGCTTAATTTCGAAAACGTGATGCATATCTGCCTATATACATATTCATCCTATTAGCTTCATTTCGAAACGAGATGCATTTTAGCCTATATACATATTCGCCCTATTAGCTTAATTTCGAAGATGAGATGCAGTTCAGCTATTTTACATGTTCGCCCTGTTAGCTTAATTTCGAAAACGAGCTTACTTTCGCTTCTTATCAGACGCATAGTTTATTTGTACGTACATGTTCTAATTTGAAGACCAGAGTCGGTAAAAAATGGGCCGCAACGTCAGGAAACGTACTTCCAGACATGTACGCCTAGCGAAGCTTCAGACTGATCAGCCTGCTCATTCGTAAGTCTCATCGAATCTTCACTGGGTGCAAAGGATAGATAAGGGTGCAAAATTTCTTCATGCGGACAACGAATACTCTGATTAGACTACAAGAATGTGCAGGCTAATTTGAGGCTTCGTTACATGCACGTGTCAGAAGGTACGTTTCTTACTTTACGGTACAATTAGAGAAACATTACGAAAACAAGCCTATTCAAATATACTGAAAATTTTACCACTAAAAAATGAAAATTTTAAGATAAGAAATTCTGATACCTTTTTCTTATTTCTGCTTAAAACATAGATTGCGGGTACTCGTTAGAACCGCCTCGACGAGCAGAAATAAGAAAAATAATATGTACCCCTGTAAACCCCAGTTTTTACTTTATAAAAGTCGGGTTTAGGTGGGTCAAAATTATATAGGCGTGCTTTCGTGATGCATGGGTCCTCGTGACGTGTGCGATTCGCCTGTGATAATCCCAGTCTGATTAGAACCTTTACTGATCTTCGTTACGTTGATCAGGTGACTGCTTAGGGATTAGCAAAGATCCGAATCAGACTGTGCGGCGAAGGGTATTCATTATCAACGTATACACGAAGACCATTTTCATGGCGCTTATAACTTTAGACATATTGAAAGTAACATGTTCTGTTTTATGAGTTTTCAACTTTTGGAGTTTAAATTCTGGTCTTGCTGAACCCGGATATGCCATGCCTTTGAAAACAGTGTAGATCCAGATCAGTTGGCTTCCATATGATATGGATCTGCAATGTTTGTCATCCAGTAAGTGAATTTGTATCAACAATCCGGATCAAGAAACTGACTGGCCGACAATTAAAGTAGACATGGCATCTTAATTTATTCAGCATGGCAAGGCTTAGATGCATTCTGAAATAAGCAGAAGTGGCACAATGAAATTGGTATGCGTACATTTATTATTTTCGCAGTTTTCTTTTGCATTATTATGTCTGAATGGAATTTAGTCAAATATTAAAAATTAAATTTTTAAAACAGCAGAACACAGAATATGCAAAAAATACAAAAAGAAAAAACAAATACTGAAAAACAAGGCTAAAATTAAAACAAACAGGTACATTGATGGCAAGACGACGAATAATAATGAACCGCGAGATTATCAAATACTCACGAAGACAGGTAAGCATCCATCACGTGTATATTTCGGTATGTTACATCACTTGTATATTTCAGTATGTTTCACAGTCAACATATAACTTAATTTAACCCTTTCACCCCTGAGTTTCTGGTGGACTCTTCCGTTTTGAATTTGGACATGTCCATTGATGGAAATAGGGGTTTTGTCTAGAATCAAAACCAGAATGGCAAACAGTGTAGATCCTGATGAGTCTGCTCGTGACGAGCCATCTCATCTGGATCAACACTGTTTGCACAAGTATTGATTTTGGTTTGCCGGGCTGAATGGGTTAAGGGAAATGGATACACTTTCAGTTGTGGCAACACTGCCAAAATTGTTTATACCTCTTCTCGGAACGGCTCTGTTCTAAACTGAAAGAATTGCCCCGCTTTTAAGAAGTGGGTTTAGTTTGCAGAAAAAAAAAACAGGAACAGGTTCGAGGTTTGACCCACAGACAAAGCTGAAAATAGCTAAAGTGACAGAGTCCTCTGGGTTGGACAAGCTAGTTTTGGCAAATTGTGCCTGATTAGGGATTCTCATATCAAATTACAAGCATCCCGGAATGGGCTATATCATTACAAGGGACCAATAAAAAATTAAACTACAGCCGCAACACGCGGCACTAACACCAGTTATAATAAAGATAAATAGATTCTAAAAATAAGACAAACTTTCAGGGCTATACTAGGTTGTTTCGGTCAATTAGGCCTTATCAGTGGCCCTCATATATTTCTTTTTCAACATTACGAAAACACGCCTATTCAAATATAATGAAAATTTTACCACCAAAAAATGAAAATTTTCAGATAAAAAAGCTCTGATATTTTTCATATTTCTGCTCAAAACATAGATTGTGGGTACTCGTTAGAACCGCCTCGGTGAGGCGGTTCTAACGAGTACCCACAATCTGTGTTTTTGAGCAGAAATAAGAAAAATAATGTATACCCCTGTAAACCCCAGTTTTACTATATAAAAGTGGGGTTTAAGGGGGTTAAAGTTATATAGGCATGTTTTCATGATGACGAGCTAAATCATCACAACGGACCAGGTAATGTAAGCAACACTTTAACGAAGTATGTATGGATGCCTTATAGTCATCCGATGGCACTTACATCTGCTGTAGTGAAGATAAATAGGTTCTAAAAGGTATGACCCTTGACAGCAATAAACATACATACAAAGAAAGATAATAGCGAAAGTGTCCAGACTAAATAGTTTCGGCCAATAAGACCTCATCAGCGACTCTCATTACGAAAACACGCCTATTCAAATATATAGAAAATTTCACCTTCAAAACATGAAAATTTTCAGATAAATGTAATATTTTCACATTTCTGCTCAAAACATAGTTTGTAAGTACTCGGCGAGGCAGTTCAAACGAGTACCCACAATCTATGTTTTGAGCAGAAATAAGAAAAATAATGTATTCCCCTGTAAACCCCAGTTTTACTATATAAAAGTGGGGTTTAAGGGTGTCAAAATTATATAGGCATGTTTTCGTGATGAATGTATTTTTTAAACATTCTGGAATGGGCTCAGTGATCACAAATTATCCAGAGAATATAAACCACTAAAGTGAAGTACGGGAACACTTTTACGGCCGCCAAACGGGACTAACGTCAGTAACAAAACTTTCCTCCCTTTTAAAAAGTGGAACATCTGCCAAGTGTATCCAATCCCCTTAATTAATAAAATCGTTTTTCGCTTCAGCTTATACAAATAGATTCAATGTATACAAATAGATTCTTTAGAGCAATGAACTCACACATAACACATAAAAACGGAATATATGAAGCGCCAAGTTTACTTTTTTTTTTTTTTTTTTTTTTTTCATATACATTGTCTTTTTGGAGCCATGTGCACGTATCAAATGGTCCGCGTCAAGCGGGAAAGTGCCTTCGAGTACGCGCAAAATGTGTGGACTAGTATCATCCTACACATGCGCAAAGCCTCATCCGGGTAATTGTTCTCCATTGAAACATTCCATCGAACGATTCTGTTTATGGACATCGAAGGTCCTGATCATCCGCGCAGTCTGATCTGGGCCTGCGCTGTCCGCATATGCACGAAGACACGCTTTCGCATGATGCGGCCCAAATAAGATACAGAAATTAGCCGTTTCATAAGAAACAGAGTATTTAGGATGTATCAGAACAACTTGGTCCCAAATCCAGCGACTTGCATTTACGCAAAGTCTGATCCATGAAACGGCTGTTTTTAATTGTATACACAAGTCAATGCATGATTGTGTATTCAACGTGCACCAAAGGTCACGATCAGACCCCGAGGAATGTACATATGAGGGCTAACATCAGAAAACATATCTTCGGACATGTTCACCGAACGGTGATTCAGATCAGCCTAGTCTGATTAGAATCTTCACTGGGCGGACTCAGGATATCCAAGGGTGATAAGTTTCTTCGATGGGCGCACATGTCAGAAGATACATTTTCTCACGTTACGGCTCATGTTGATCTGGGCCTTCCCAGCGGGCACACAACGTTAAAATGACGTCGTGCCAACGTCGATGCGATGTGATCACGTCGCATCGACGTTGATACGACGTCATTGTGATGTTGTGTGCCCGCTGGGTTTGTTTTCGCGTATATCCGAATTAATCTTTTCTCATGACGAGTGAAATGTATCTCAGAATTGCACAAAAGCAAAATATGGATGGAATCCATACAATAGTGTAGAAAGATATTGATTAAGGACAGACAAACAGATTACATTCAGTCCTTTATATAATTTGTCAAGTATATTTATACAGGGTACCATATATTGCTTACTCCTTTGTAAAGAAAACATTCAACAGGTCACATTCAGTTGTTTATATCATTTGACAAAGGTATTGTACAGTCGACTCTCGTTATCTCGAAATCCAAGGGACTCTATGAAACACTTCGAGATATCCGTACTTCGACATATGAGATTTGCGGAACTGAGGAAACCAATTAATCGAACAACCACCTTAAACAGAATGAATATGTAATTTGACTTCTAAGTTAGAGATATATTGAAAATATTGTGAAAAAGAGGAGAAATTGCTCTTTTCCACCATATTTTGTTGCCTGTTGGTAGATCTCAGTGTTAAAACGGACCAATTTTTCCCTTCGAGATAAGCGGTTATTCGAGATAAGTGAGGTCGAGATAACGAGAGTCGACTGTATTTCTAAATTGATACCATATATTGCCTTCTCCATTTTACAGAAAGCATTCAACAGATTACATTCAGTTGTTTTTGATCATTTAACAAGTGTATTTTAAGGTTGGAATATATATTGCTTACTCCATTATACAGAAAATATTCAACAGATCATATTCAAGTGTTTATATCATTTGACAAGTGTATTCATAAAGTGGGTCATATGTTGCTTACTCCATTATATAGAAACTTTCAACACATCACGAAAACATGCCTATATAATTTTGACCCCCTTAAACCCCACTTTTATATAGTAAAACTAGGGTTTACAGGGGTATACATCATTTTCTTATTTTTTGCTCAAAAACATAGATTGTGGGTACTCGTTAGAACCGCCTCGCCGAGGCGGTTCTAACGAGTACCTACAATCTATGCTTTGAGCAGAAATATGAAAAATATCAGAAATTTTTATCTGAAAACTTTCAGCTTTTGGTGGTCAAATTTTCAGTATATTTAAATAGGCGTGTTTTCGGAATGAGATTACATTCAGTTGTTTATATCATTTGGCAGGTGTATTTCTACAGGTGTATCATATGTTGCTAACTCCATTATACAGAAACCATTCAACAGGTTACATTCAGTTGTTTATATCATTTGGCAAGTGTATTTATAAAGTTGGACCATATATTGCTACTCTATTATACAGAAACCATTCAACAGATTACATTCAGTTGTTTATATCATTTGGCAAGTGTATTTATAAAGTTGGGTCATATGTTGCTTACTCCATTATACAGAAACCATTCAACAGGTTACATTCAGTTGTTTATATCATTTGGCAAGTGTATTTATAAAGTTGGGTCATATGTTGCTTACTCCATTATACAGAAACCATTCAACAGATTACATTCAGTTGTTTATATCATTTGGCAAGTGTATTTATAAAGTTGGGTCATATGTTGCTTACTCCATTATACAGAAACCATTCAACAGGTTACATTCAGTTGTTTATATCATTTGGCAAGTGTATTTATAAAGTTGGGTCATATGTTGCTTACTCCATTATACAGAAACCATTCAACAGATTACATTCAGTTGTTTATATCATTTGGCAAGTGTATTTATAAAGTTGGGTCATATATTGCTACTCTATTATACAGAAACCATTCAACAGATTACATTCAGTTGTTTATATCATTTGGCAAGTGTATTTATAAAGTTGGACCATATATTGCTACTCTATTATACAGAAAACATTCAACAGGTTACATTCAGTTGTTCATATCATTTGGCAAGTGTATTTATGAAGTTGGACCATATATTGCTACTCTATTATACAGAAACCATTCAACAGGTTACATTCAGTTGTTTATATCATTTGGCAAGTGTATTTATAAAGTTGGACCATATATTGCTACTCTATTATACAGAAACCATTCAACAAATTACATTCAGTTGTTCATATCATTTGGCAAGTGTATTTATAAAGTTGGACCATATATTGCTACTCTATTATACAGAAAACATTCAACAGATTACATTCAGTTGTTTTTTATTATCATGTGACAAGTGTATTTATAAAGTTGCTCACTCCATTTAACCAAAAACATTCAACAGATCACATTCAGTTGCTTTATATCATTTGACAAGTATATTCATAAAGCTAGACCATATCTTGCGCACAACATTATACAGAAACATTCAACAGATTACACCCAGTTGTTTATATCATTTGAGGTACAGTGTAGTGTATTTATAAAGTTGGACCATATGTTGTTTACACAATTGTTTACACAATTCATTCAACAGATCACATTCAGTTGTTTACATCATCTGACAAGTGTATTTCTACAGGTATACCATATAATGCTTGCACCGTTTTAACAATACAGTCGACTCTCGATATCTCGAACTCGCTTATCTCGAATAACTGCTTATCTCGAAGTGAAAATTTGGTCCCTGTTTTAACACAGATATCTACCAACAGGCAACAAAATATTGTGGAAAAGAGGAGAAATTGCTCCTTTGGAGCAATTTCTCCTCTTTTCCACAATATTTTCAATCTGTCTCTAACTTAGGAGTCAAATTACATAGTCATTCTGTTAAAGGCGGTTGTTCGATTAATTGTTTTCCTCAGTTCCGAAAATCTGGTATGTCGAAGTACGGATATCTCGAAGTGTTTCATAGAGTCCCTTGAAGTTCGAGATAATGAAAGTCGACTGTATTTTGACCCGTTACACAGGATCCATTCCAGCTTTATACCTTATTTTACTTACATGGACAATGTTACTAGACAAGACACAGTGACTTTAAAGAGAATTACTACACATTCAGTGCAGGTAACGCTCTCAGCATTGTTTTGTCTTCCTTCTGAAAAGGGTCTATTTTAAATTATGTTTAGAGTAGACTCTATTTCAGGAGGACTCTTCTAAAAAATGCCCACTCTAAAAGGAACGATTCTCCCCGCTGAAAAACCACGAAAACATACCTGTATAACTTTGATCCGCTTAAACCCCACTTTTATATAGTAAAACTGGCATTTACAGGGGTATAGATATTTTTTTTCTTATTTCTGCTCAATAACATAGATTGTTGGTACTCGTTAGAACCGCCTCGGCGAGGCGGTTCTAACGAGTACCCCACAATCTATGTTTTGAGCAGAAATTTGAAAACTATCAGAATTTTTATCTGAAAAAATTCACTTTTTGGTGGTGAATTTTTCAGTATATTTGAATAGGCTTGTTTTCGTAATGAGGAGTCAACTCTTAAAGGTAATACTTTGCTCCCTGGGTCAAAATTATTTTCTTTTAGTATAGTACCTTTTCAGAAGGGGTTTGGTGTGCAAGAAAGCAAACAGGAAGCCAAACACGTTGTCTATTTAAAAAAAAAAAACAACAAAAAAAAAAAGCGCAAAGCGCAAAACATCTACAAAAATTGTCCAGTACTCATGTTTTGCCTGAATATATTCACTACGTTCACCCTTTGAAGAAAACAGATATCATCAGATTGCAAATTATTTTGGATTATTTATTAGATCTCAAATTATTAACATATCCCACACATTTAATCCATACAGTTACATGCATGGGAACATTTCATGTGCTTTTAAATACGATATAACTATCATCTCATTTATAATTCATTTTCCAACTGCGTAACGCACGCCTTTTTTTAATTTTATGTGTAGCTGTAATTATGTCAGTTTATAACTTAATCTGTCCTTTTAGAGATAAACTGGTTTTCTTTTGTAGGGCGTAATAAAGATTTTATATCGCTAAGAGAAATATCAGGCCTTTTAAAGGTATTATATTAACATTTCCTTACGTGTAAAGCCTTTTCTGTCAAATGATGTTCTAATTTGTCAACGTTTACGTATCTGTCATTGTTGGTGCTTTCAAACTTGGAGAAACACCGACTAGTGTCTTATAATCTTTGTCAGTACTGAATTCCACTGTGCTTTCACATAGCTCCAGATAAGATATATTTTTCAAAAGAAAGATTTTCTTATTTCTCCATGAAAACATATGTTGTGACATTTATTAGAGGCGCCTCGCTGAGGCGCTTCTAATGAGTACCCACACCTTATAGTTCCGTGGACAAATTAGAAAAATGTTTTGTGGACACCCCCTCGGATCTGGAGCTATGCTTTCAAATGGGCTTTGCAATGACCAAAAGTGTTGATCACAGAACACGTACAGTTCCCTGAAGCAGTAATCGATGTCGAACATGTGAACCATATCGGACAATATATATATATAAGTTAGTCAGTTCATAAGAATCGTCCGCCGTCCGCTTAGCATTCGATTCACATGAAATGTCAAGACTTTATGTTCGATAATTTAAAAAAAATAAATGTCGTCTGTTACAAAATTCGCTTTGCGCTTTAAAGGGTTGGATTTAATCAATTAAAAAAAAACCCTTGTCAGTTGTTATCTAGAACAGGCTATGTCAAGCTGACCTAGACCATGGTATTTTGATAAAGGTACAAGTAATCAGTTGGTCCTTTAATAGTTGATGTGCAAAGCCAAAAACTGGTCATTATGCCAAATGCGGGAAACGAGGGCCCAGACCAGCCTGCGTTACGGCGCAGTCCCAGCTAGAATTCTTTATTAATATATAGCGAGCCGTTATCGGACCGTCAGCTACCCTGACAGGCCGATAACGGCCCGCTATAGATTTATGTAGAATGCTTACTGGGGTGTGGCCAAAGATTAAGTTGTCCGCTTACAGAATCAATGGAATCTGTAGAATATATAAAGGGACATAAAAGGCCCTAATCACACTGCTGGGATGTACAGGCTGGTCAGGCTCCTCACTGTTCACATGACATAGAAGCCCTTTTGTCACTTGGCGCAATAATTCCTACCTCTATAACTGCGCCGACGCAAATAAAAATCTACATAATGATAAATGCAAACAGCGAAACAAGTCCACCGAGCCTTCGATGTTTGTGCAGACAAGATTAGCCAGTTTTAGTCTGGAGACCCCACAAGTGTAATTGTTAAATAGTGCAGACCCAGATCAGATGCGGCATCTGATCAGGGCCTGTACTGTTTGCAAACGGTTTAGCCATTTTTTTAGGAATATCTCAATCATATAGACTGACATGCCTGAAATTGAAATTCAACATTTACAGTATATCGTGTGGGAGGAGTTTAGGTAGTGACAGTTGTCACAACCAGATAACACAGGCTGCTCTTCGCTGTTCGCTTGTTTGTAGATTTTGCCATGCGTTTACATATCTGTTTTAACAACAAGTACATGTAAGCATCTAAAACATGCTTTACTAATACATTAGGTAGATAGAAGTAGATGGCAGATATTAATATAAACCATTATATTTGCATCATTTAATATATTCTCTACATAAATGGATTGGTTTTATGTCACGGTTTAGTTGCGATTTATGGCTTACAGTATCAATTTTATATTCAGGGTTTCTGCATAGATGAGTTCACATGTATAGTTATATAATTTTGCACGTACATTTATCGAAGATTGTAACATTGATTGACAGACAGACCTAAAGGCGTTACTAAAATTCCATTCAAACTGCTTTCTTTTTTATATATAATATTAAATAGTCAAGTCCTTATGCTGTTTGTTTGTTTTGTGTTTACTTCTCAGGTATCTCTGACATGCATTTTCTTATTCTAAATATTCAAGTTCCTGTATTTTTTTTTTTTTTTTTTTTTGGGGGGGGGCGGGGGGGGGGGTTGTTGTTGTTGTTGTTTTGCTGTTCTCGTTTTTTTTTTTTTTTTTTTGCTTTCTTTTTGTTTGTTTGTTCGTTTGTTTTTTGTTTTTTTTTGTGCGTGTTTTTTTTTTTTTTTTGTTTTGTTTTGTATTTTTTTTTCAATTTGCATCGTTTGAATCAATATATTGAACTGCTCAAGAACGGTTTCGTCATCATATACATAATGTTAACTTACATGCTGAGGCATGATCCCGATGAACCCATTATTACCTGTATACGTAGCTGCCATGAACTCTTCCACCATGTGAGACAAAATGGTCCATTGTCTGTTTGAAGTGATGTATATATAGAAGGTGCTTGTTCTATTGATGTTAATTGGTAAACAGTGTAGATCCAGACCAGACGCTGCAGAATGGCCTTGGTCCAAATACGATGTACGGATAATTTAGGGAGATTTTCTTCTTTTATCTTGTAAATGTATGCTGTGTGTACTCATAAGAATCGCCTCTATGAGGCGATTCTAATGAGTACACACAATATACATTTAAAATATAGAACACCGAAAATATATCCAACAATTATCTCCATTGTGCCTCCTGGTGTGGCACTAATAATAACCTTCTGAGGCTCGAACTACCGCTGTCTCGAACAAATTTTCATGGTACAAATATCCTTATTGAGACATGAGTTAATACACTGCTTAATGAATTAATGAAGAACCTCTATGTTGTTTGTTGAAGACGCTTCTAAGTATTCATTTGGAGCTGGCTCCCGCTGGTTAGGTGTTCCTGGCTCGGCATTGTCACCGATTCTGGTATAGTTCATACAGGTCCAGATAATGGTAGTATACGGAAAAATGTGTTATTTTTGCAACAAACCATATGTTGTGGTTACTTATTGGAAGCACCTCAGTGAAACCATACCGTCCCAGTGGCCACATGCCGATTATACAACGTTGTATCAACGTCAGTGCAGCGTCATAACGTTTATACAACGTCGCGTTAACATGTGTTACGGCATGGCGTTTATATAACGTCACATTAACGCGATGCAACGTCATACGACGTTACGTCAACGTAATACAACATTGTATAAACGTGTGCCCGCTGTGTTGTGGTTACTCACGCGATTCCAGTTAGTACCCACAAGCTATGTTTTGGTGTAAAAATAACAAACGTCAATCTACATTTTCACCACAGTTAATATCTTATTTGGACCTTTGATTCAGAAGCATTATATGAGACCTCCAAGTAAAACAATAATCTGATGACATACCAGTGTGTGATATGAGCAGACCTAGATCAGTCGATGTACCCTCTAATTGCGTTTATTATTAGGTGTTTGTTTTCGTGGAGGGCCCATGTAATGGTGGTTGCAGGAAATGACGTACATGTAGTAGCTAGATGATTTGCTAATGGCGTATATTGAATAAATTTTGTATGACAGAAATCACATAGCTAGAGATTTGTTGTTGTTGTTTTGTTTTTTGTTGTTGGTTTTTTTTTTTGTTGTTGTTGTTGTTGTTTTGTTTGTTTTGTTGTTGTTGTTGTTGTTGTTGTTGTTGTTGTTGTTGTTGTTGTTGTTGTTGTTGTTGTTGTTGTTTGTTTGTGTTGTTGTTTTTTATTGTTGTTGTTGTTTTTGTTGTGTATTTTCGCCAGTCTCTATTTGTGTCACGTTTGTGGAATGCTATCTACATGTAGTTGAGCCTCATGAGGAAAAAAGGCGCCTTTGGGGCATATGCTGACAACGAAGTCGCTGATCAGCATGGATGCGCAGTCTGATCAGGGACTTCGCTGTCCGCTTACAGTATGATTAGATACTGTAGACTATATCGTTGTATATGTATTAACAGGTTTTGGATAAGAAACAAACAGGATTCCCGCCCCTAAGATTAGTTTTTATTAACCCTTAAAGCGCCAAGAAAAACTGCATCTGAAAATGTCGTCTGCTTATGTCATCTGCTGGATACTCTTGCAGACTTTTCAAACCTATTTTTGCATACAGGCAAACAGTGTGGACCCTGATCAGACTGCTCCTAAAGGAGCAGTCTGATCTGGGTCCACACTGTTTGCAAAAATGACTTTTAAAATCACAAGCAGAAGACAAAGCAGACGACAATAGTTGTGATTGGCGCTTTAAGGGTTAGATATAGTTTTGTTTTAGTTCGAGTGAACAACATTTGTTTGCTACGTGAGAAAGCGCGTGCATGCAGGCATTTGAGACATATGATTCTGGAAGGTTTTTACGATTTCAAAGAGCTTTGCAGTATATTATATTGACATGCACATATAATCACCTACTATCAACATTTTAGTATTGTATCGTTTCTTTTGTTGCATTACGAAAACATGCCTATTCAAATATATAGAAAATTTTACCTCCAAAAACTGAAAATTTTCAGATAAAAAACTCTAATATTTTTCATATTTCTGCTCAAAACATAGATTGTGGGTACTCGTTAGAACCGCCTCGGTGAGGCGGTTCTAACGAGTACCCACAATCTATTTTTTAAGCAGAAATAAGGAAAAATAATGTATACCCCTGTAAACCCCAGTTTTACTATATAAAAGTGGGGTTTAAGGGGGTCGAAATTATATAGGCATGTTTTCGTGATGTTAATATTTTTTGTCCGTTATGCCCTTGTGTGTCTTGGTTAACCCCGAAGACGGATTTTCTCAAGCGTGGCTTATTTATATTCCTCATTTTGTCTCGATAGGAAAGCCAGAATACCTAGAATTTGCGCATATATCATATCCCCACTTTAACAAGACATTGCGTATTACAAGACCTATTTTAAGGGAGTTGAACACGCAAACTGCCGTATTTGACAGGCAACTGTCATACTCGTTATGCATCCCTACTGAAAAGGACTACTATAAAAGAAAAAAATTGCTCCCTTTGTGAGTATTTTTTTTCTTTTAGAGTGGACCCCTTTTTAGAAGGGAATAAAACAAATGTGGACAGAGTTATCTCACTTGAAATTGTATTAGTTCCCCTTAGGTTTTTTTTGTTTGTTTGTTTGTTTGTTTTTTTGTTGTTGTTGTTGTTTTTGTTTTGTTTTGTTTTGTTTTGGTTGTTGGGGGGGGGGGGGGGGGCGCGGGGTCGCATCAACAACCTTCAGAGTTCAACCAGTTTTGACACACACTTCGTATGGATGAATTTCAATCACTCGACCATCCTACATGTAGTTTGGTTGCTGTTTTATGAATTGCCAGTCAAATCATATTAGTTCACCCGGAAGTTGATCGAGCTCACTCTAGTTTTGTTCCTCTGGTTACCTGGGTCTTGCCAGAGCAAAGCGCTGGTCGGTACTAGTTTCTGATCTTCATTGTTCAGGTAGGAACCAGTATGTTTTTGTTTCGAATGCTTTCATTGGTTAAAAATTATACGCGGGAGTTACGGCCAATTTACAAAACAGCATCAAACCAGAATAGATCGAATTTCTTCCTCCACCCTCCCCCCCTCCCCCAGCCCCCCTCCCCCGCTTTCTGCCACCCTCCACCTCAAACCCCTCCCCCTCCCCCAACACACATACACGCGCACGCACGCATACACACACACACACACCACCACCACCACCACCACCCCCAAATTACTCAGAACAGTTCTCTTTTATGTGTTATATATCATCCTCATAATACTTCGTAATCTTGATAAGTTTGAATTTTATGACAGGGAAGAAAGAGACAGCAGTGAGGTTTAAGGTATATCTCGTATTTACATTAGGATGATTTTCTTTTTTCACTGAAGCAATAGCGATTCTGTTTAGTCAATTCATTTTCACACTTCACTTTATCAGTTATGTAATTCAAGCAGTGCACAAGAGCTATGGATCATTATGTGTGGTCTTGATATTGGTAATAATTAATGTACTTAGGTCTCCTTCTTACAGTTTTAATCTTTCAATGCTTCTGTCACTAATTTGCAGTTATTCTGCTATAAATGAATGAACTGATTTTGTTTTCCTTACTGTATCAAATAGTGTTTCTTTGTTCTTCGATTAAAACTGTAACATATTCTTTATTCATCATTAAGTTATTTGATAAAACTGTAACAGTTTCTTCATATGCAGTCGACTCTCGTTATCTCGACCTCGCTTATCTCGAATAGCCGCTCATCTCAAGTGAAAAGCTGGTCCCTGTTTAAATATGAAAATCTTACAACAGGTGACAAAATATTGTGGAAAAGAGGAGAAATTGCGCCTATCAATATATATCTAACTTCAGGAGTCAAATTACATATTCATTTGTGAAATGTGGTTGTTCGATTTATTTTTCCCCATTTCCGCAAATCTGATATGTCGAGGTACGAATATCTCAAAGTATTTCAGAGAGTCCCTTGGACTTCGAGATAACGGGAGTCGACTGTATATCTAAGCTCTTCGATAAAACTGTAACATATTATTTATTTATCTTGAAGTCTTCGATAAAACTGTGGCAGTTCCTTTATTCATCTTTAAGTTCTATGAAATTGTAACGGTTTCGTTATTCCCTTTAAGTTTTTTCGATAAAACTGTAACAACTTTCTTGAAATACCTTTTAACGCTTATCTCTACAATTTCTACATTTTAACAATTTTTACCGTATTTACCGTAAATATTCGGAAAAAAACAGGCCTGAGAAAACAGTGTAAACCTAGATCAGACGCCACAGTAGATGGCTACACTGTTGAAACCCATCCTACGGTTTTAGACACCTCACCATGTAGTAAATACCCCAGCAAACAGACAACGTCCTAACAACGTCGTTACAACGTCGCTGTTGCAACGTTGTGTGTTTGACGTTCAAAATTTAGGAAAAGAATATTGTAAGTAGTTATCGCAGCCAACTAGTGCACTAGACATTGTACTTAAAAGCTGTATTGGACCGTTATCGGCCCCACAGGATTCCTGTCGTACTGATTCAATAACGGTTCAATATAGATTTAAGCAGAATGCTAGTCTTGGATGGTGTCCGAATATTTGTGAAAATACGGTAGATTTCAACACGACCGAATACATCATTTTATACAGTAACATATCGCCTGTCAGTATTATCTGACCAATATCAAGACAGCTGTAATGGTCTTTATTTATATATGCATTTAGACGTTTGAGAGGCGTTCTATTTCCTTATGTGATGATTTCCCAGCTGGCATTCTACTTTAATGTATTTCGGATCGTTATCTGCCCGATATAGGTTTAAGAAGAATGCTTGCTGAGTTGAGCAAAAATATACTGGACTACAATACGCTATGACCACGCAAGCTGGACTGCGTTCAGAAGGCCAAACCATAGGCGAACGCTTTGCCTTGGATTCCTGCTCCTCTTCATTATGTTGTGTTGCACTTCTGAACATCGTCCAGAAAGGCACGACTACATAAACGTTCAGTATTTGGGAAACAAATACTTCAATTTATAGTGGTAATGTTTTGTCGAACTATATATGTATGTATTATTACGAAAACACGCCTATTCAAATTTATTGAAAATTTCACCATCAAAAACTTAAAGTTTTCAGATAAAAATTCTGATATTTTTCATATTTCTGCTCAAAACATAGATTGTGGGTACTCGTTAGAACCGCCTCACCGAGGCGGTTCTAACGAGTACCCACAATTTATGTTTTTGAGCAGAAATAAGAAAACTAATGTATACCCCTCTATAAAAGTGGGGTTTAAGGGGGTTAAAATGATATAGGTATGTTTTCATGATGGTGTCTGATATGAAACAAAGCATAGTTATGTTGTTTCTTTTGTTTAGATCTGTCTTTTCCGTTTAATATTGTATTATTTTCACGAACACGCATTGTATGTAGACTGTTATGTATAAATGTCACAAATAAAGAACATACCGTATTCGACCTATTTATCGCAGTGTGCGCGCGTAGATTTTTCAAAATTACTGAAAAATATCAAGCTAATAAAGGCACCCTTAAAAGCAAGATCTGCCAAGGATTTCAAGAGAGTGTTACTTTTCTGCCTTTCTTTTCAAAAGTGTATATTGTGAGTATTCATCTGAATCGCCTCGACTTAAGCACATGTTGCGGACATTCATTTGAATCGCCATTGCTTGGTTCAAATGAGTACCCACACCACGTTTTCATAGAGAACCCAAGAATAATACTAGGACATTAATTAATAGACTCAGAAATTGTACAGAAGTTGCGATAATTGTATCGGATATGGTAGCTGCAAATAGGTTGCACCAGCAGTCGAACCTCAATAGGTCGAACACCAATGGCTTCCCAGTGGGTACACAACGTTAAAATGATGTCGTATCAACGTCGATGCGACGTGATCATGTCGCATCGACGTTGATACGACGTCATTTTGATGTTATGTGCCTGCCGGGTTGTTTACTATGCCTAATTCTGACTCGTTTTTGAGTCCCTACGAAATTCTTCAGATAGCTCTCAAGAAAACAAATATTTAGGGAAGATTTCTTATTTTATCATGAAATTGTATGTTGTGTGTACACATTAGAATCGCCTGATCGAAGCAATTCTAATGAGTACATACTACAGTTATTGTGTAGAAGAGGGAAAGATGTCCCTAAAGTATCGCCATCCTGACTTAGCTGGCGCCATGATTAACCGTCAGAGACTCAAACTACCCATATCTCGAATAAATTTCCATGGTCCGAAAGATGTTCGAGCCATTGAGGTTCGACTGATTATTGAATTTCTCAAAATATTTATGATCCTTTGAGGGGCACCAAGTTCTACAAACACGCATTTTTTGCCAGTCATTTTCCTTGTTGTTGTTGGCACAGGACGCCTCGAGTTTTATTTGTGAAAAACTTCATATTTATAGTTCATTAAGTAGCTGGTTGTTTGCATAGCAAATGAAATTGTTCGCTAACAACACACAAAACAATTATTCTTGTGCTAGTGTGTAGTATACCCACATCACCATAATTTGCAACATATGTCTTGGGACAGTATCCCTCTACCATTGTTTATTTACAGGATACCTATCTGGTACTTGAGCAGTTGAACTTGATACTTGCGTTTCTTCGCATTACGAAAACACGCCTATTCAAATATATTGAAAATTTTACCACCAAACAATGAAAATTTTCAGATAAAAATATCTGATATTTTTCATATCTCTACTCAAAACATAGATTATGGGTACTCGTTAGAACCGCCTCGACGAGGCGGTTCTAACGAGTACCCACAATCTATGTTTTTGAGCAGAAATAAGAAAAATAATGTATACCCTTATCAAACCCAGTTTTACTATATAAAAGTGGGGTTTAAGGGGGTCAATATTATATAGGTATGTTTTCTCGATGGTACTATGAATGGAAAATCTATTCTCAGCTAATGAGCTTTGCGGCAGCAAAACATGACTTACCTCCTCATATGCTCAAACAAGACAGTTACGCTTATGAAATAGGGTCTACTTCTGCCACGTTCTACCTTTATTCAAAATACGCTTTTCATGGCAGACTAGCATAAGTTTCGACAGTGCATCGCGACAGTCCCTAAACAAAATTTCGAGTCGTCTTTTCAGGCGCCAAACACATTAATTACATGAGACCTTCATTCTACCCAGTACATTACAAAAGCAACTGAAGTTGTTGTCTTTTGTTTTCGCTATCTACAGATTTATATTGTCTTTCTAACTTTGCTGAAGCATCCGCGTGTTCGAGCGGTTAGCGTTTCCGTTCACATCGGATTATAATGTTGCTGCTTCGTCCATTGCAGATGACATTGACCTCATAATTGTATATCATGCGCAGTATTTCATGATTATCTGTCCATCATCTCGATGTGAATGAAAAAATACTTAAAAGAGACTCAAAGCAATTAATCTCATCACGAGAACATGCCTATAAAATGTTGACCCCTTGAACCCCACTTTTATATAGTAAAACTGGGGTTTACAGGGGTATACATTATTTTCTTAATTCTGCTCAAAAACATAGATTGTGGGTACTCGTTAGAACCGCCTCGCCAAGGCGGTTCTAACGAGTACCCACAATCTATGTTTTGAGCAGAAATATGAAAAATATCAGAATTTTTATCTGAAAATTTTCATTTTTTGGTGGTAAAATTTTCAATATATTTGAATAGGCTTGTTTTCGTAATGTATTCGGCACCATGTTTTCCTTTTGCTTATTTTATTTATTTATTTATTTTTTTAAAATTTCATTAGCCATTTTTTTAATTGATACAGGTAACATCACGCTATACCAGCACATTTATCTACAACGGCACCTACACAAATCTGATTCATTTCGTAGACTGTCACAAGAGGAATGGTAACACTTCAAAGGAGATAACTGTTAAATTAATGTTGCCACCGTCTGAAAAGGGTCTACTCTAAAAAGAAAGAATTTGCTCCCCTCTTGGGAGCAAATCCTTTCCTTTTGGAGTAGACCGCTTGAGAAGAAAGACAAGCGAACAGGAATATAGCAAAAGTTGTCTCCTGTATAAAAAAAATGGTGGGGGAAAATACCAAGTGTATCCATACCTCTTAATCATAGTGCCACCAATAATAAATCAAACCCAGCGGGCACTTGACGTTCATAAAACATCGCAACGTTTAGGTGACGTTGTGTAAACGTCATGACATTGCATCGACATTGATGCGATTCGTATAAACGTTGACGTTGCATCGACGTTGTATAAAAGTCAGAACATTGCATCGACGTTGATGCGAAGTTGTATAACTGTCATGTATCCGCTTGGAGGGTCTTGGTGACTTTCGTTAATAATTGTTGACATGCTGCTGATGGTGTCTATACAAACTAGATATCGATGTGTGCTTACAAGATACGGTATTCGGGATTGTCTCAAAACATTATCTTTGCTGTTGCGTTCCAACAATAATTCAGCGGTCAGACTGGCATGCATTTACTTCAGACATACAGTCGAACCTCGATAGCTCGAACACCGATGGCTCGTTTACCATGGCTAATTCGAACTCGTTTTTGAGTCCCTACGGAGTTCTTCCGATAGCTCAAAACAAATATTTAGGGAAATTTTCTTATTTTATCGTGAAATTGTATGTTGTGTGTACTCAATAGAATCGCCTCATTGAGGCGATTCTAATGAGTACACTCAACATACAATTATTGTGTAGAAAATCTAAAAAAAAAATCCCTAAATTATCGCCATTTGCTTCCTGACTTGGCACCATAATTAACCCTAAGTGGCTCGAACCACCCATGTCTCGAACAATTTTCTATGGTCCCAAAGATGTTCGAGCCATCGAAGTTCGACTGTATAAAGATGTATGGCAGGCATTTACTTCGGACATATAAAACTGTTTGAGCCAGCGCACAGCAAAACCAACAAAATGGCATGTGCGCCCAGCGAAGACTCAGATCAGCCTGGGCATCCGCCCAGTCTGATCAGAGTCTTCACTGTCCGCATGAAGCTTAGGTCCTCAGCTAACCATTGAGTGCACAGAGCAGACTCTGATCAGACTGAGCTGATGCCCAGGCTGATCTAAGTCTTTGCTGGGTGCACATCCCATTTTGTTGGTTTTGCCGTGTGCTGGCTCAGATTTAACAGAAATAATCACATCTCGGATAAGCAGTGGGGCACACAGGCCTCAGCAAAAAGAGAATCCGCGAAAAAAAAATGTCGCAAAACAGAGCACTGTTAGCCACTCGACCAGTAGTTTTTAGACGTAACAGGTAGTAAAATGGACTTGTTCAAATTTTAGGATATGGTAAAGAGGTCAGGTGTCCGAATATTTAGAATAAATTCCAAAACCATCGGCGCGTTTACCGTGATAACCCTTAGTATTGGGACAGACAGGCTCGAGCAATATAGACCTAATGGCAAACAGCGATGACCCTGATCAGACGCCGCGTTTTGCGGCGTCTGATCAGGGTCATCGCTGTTTGCCACTCATTCATCAGTATTTAGACATGTCAACACGCAGTATAATGAAGTTGTTTAAATTTTAGGACAAGTATTGCAAATAAGGTATCCCAATGTTAAGGATATAAACGGTATTTTTCTGTTGATATTGTCACTAAACATGCCATGTTCCTTTCTAAAGTTCAATTTTTTTAACGCTTAGCACTCTATATCTAGGTAAAATCTTCAACAGACGACAAATTGAAATATCTTTCTTATTTTTTCCAGGATACAGGATTTCATACAAATTGATTCAAATGGAGAATTAGCATGAAATGTCAGATCCTCTTTTCTTGAAAAAATAAGAAAAAAATATCATCAAATTGTCGTTTGTTGACTTTGCCCAGAGAGGGGATAAGGTTCAGTATAATTATTTAAGGCTAGATTGATTATTTTCACTGTGGAATTTGAATGGAATGTCAGAAAAATTATTTTAATGGGAAAAAGTATTGGTCATTATGTGGACAGTCCAGTTCTGGATGAGTTTGTTTATCAGTGTGATTGTGATAAGTCTACAGTAGTCAGTAACTGTCTGCGCTCCATCACGAAAACATACCTATACAATTCTGACCCCCTTAAACCCAACTTTTATATAGTAAAACTGCGGTTAACGGGTATACTATTTTTCTTATTTCTGCTCAAAATTATAGATTATGGGTACTCGTTTGAACCGCCTAGGAAGGCGGTTCTAACGAGTACCCACAATCTATGTTTTGAGCAGAAATACGAAAACTATCAGAATTTTTATCTGAAACTTACAGTTTTTTGGTGGTAAAATTTTCAACATATTTGAATAGGCGTGTCTGCGTAATGCTGAGGACTTGTTAAGGAGGAGTACTTGATTTTAACTCTTGAATAATTTTCTCTAGTTCTCTATAACAACATATGTTGTGAGTACTCTTTGATGAGCCCACAACGTTATGTTTTTATGGCATTACGAAAACATGCCTATTCAAATATACTGAAAATTTTACCACCAAAAAATGAAAATTTTCAGATAAAAATTTCTGATATTTTTCATATTTCTGCTCAAAACATAGATTGTGGGTACTCGTTAGAACCGCCTGGGCGAGGTGGTTCTGACGAGTACTCACAATCTGTGTTTATGAGCAGAAATAAGAAAAATAGTGCATACCCTGTAAACCCCAGTTTTACTGTATAAAAGTGGGGTTTAAGAGGGTCAAAATTATATAGGCATGCTTTCGTGATGCACTAGGCAGTCTTAATGTTTGTCATTGTTCCGGAAGCACTTTATGAAAGGTCATGGACTGGTCCAATATTATTTTCCATGTGCTGCTCAACGTTATTATAGCCAAGTATTAGCTTTCACAGAAAGCTTGGTCTACGCTTGTGTGCTAAGCGTAGAGCAAGCTTTTTGTGAAAGCTTATATTTGTAGTTTCATATGTTTCACAAAGATCAAAATTTCAAAAGTGTAAAGGAAAGATCACTTTAGGCAAATGTTGATAGTTATGCATTTATTTTCCTTCAATACAAAATTCGTAACTAATTCTCGAGGAGGACTAGCACTAACTTAGTCCATTAACAATCTGGGTCTATACTGGTCACAACGATCCAGATACCAGTTCTTTTACATTGTTTTTAATCAAGTATCTTTCCTATTTTCTTTCAGTGAGACCACGGATGAGATTCAAAGCCAGGATGGTTGGACTAGGCTATTAGCTGCTTCAAAAAACACAGACATATTTCAATCGCAGCATCAGAAAATGGCCTTTATATTATAGGCGATCAGCAATGTCCTGATCAGCTTACGCATCCGTGTAGAATGATCACTGTTCATAGATATATTCTTAAGCATTCAATGATTCTGTAAGTGGATATTTAAGACCTTGATCAGACTGCACGCATGCGCAGAACGATTTTGACCCTCGCTGTTTGCATGTCATAATAGCCATTTTCTTATGTGATCACCCATTAATGGGGAATTGATACACTTTAAGGGGAGGCAACTTTGTCAGTGTGTTTGTCTCCCTTTTGCAAAAGGGTCTACTCTAAAAGGAAAGAATTTGCTCCCCTTGGGAGCAAATTCTTTCCTTTTAGAGTAGACTTCTTTTTAGAAGATGCTTCGTCATCAGGAAAGAAAACAGGAAGTTACAAAAATGGCGGAAATGCTCCGTGTGTGTCCAGTCCCCTTAATAAATCACAAAATACATTTTATTTGTAAACCTCGCCTGACAGAGATGTGTGCTGCTGAACTGAGAACTGTTTGACAATACAGATTATGTCAGCGTGATTAACTTGTCAGAACTAACCGGAAGTAAAATATTTCATACACACAGAACATCTGAGAAAGTCTAATTAACCATATTCTTAACCTGACCCCGAACCTCTTTTTCTACCTTACCTTATTAATCCATACTGTAACTGCAGATACAACAAAACTACTTTCTTTTTTCTTTTTTTTTTTTTTTGCATATTTAACGCTTTGCGTGCGGGGTAAAATTTCAAGCAGATGACATTTTGAAATGTTTCTGTCATTTTTTCCCAGAAAAATAAGCTTTCACGTTTCATGTCAATTGTCGTTTATGGAGACAACTTTCATGAAAATTCAATGCATATTTTTTCTGGGAAAAATAATAAAACTATCATCAGTTTGTCGTGCAGAGTGTGGTAAAGTTTAAAGATACCAGCTTCCGATGCTTTCAAATATTATTATCTATATAAGATATTAGATATCTCCTTAGACAATTTGCATGAAATGTCAAAACCTATTTCTGGGAAAAATAATAAAAAAAAAATATCAATTTGTCATCTGCTGAAATTGTCCAGAGGGGTAAAGGTGAAAGATACCCTGCTTCCGATACTTTCAAATATTAATGCAATTACTATTATTAAAGAAGGTCTTAACCCTTAAAGCGCCAGTCACAACAATTGTCGTCTGTTTTGTCATCTGCTTGTGATCTTAAAAGTCATTTTTGCAAACAGTGTGGACCCAGATCAGACTGCTCCTTTAGGAGCAGTCTGATCAGGGTCCACACTGTTTGCCTGTATGCAAAAATAGGTTTGAAAAGTCTGCAAGAATATTCAGCAGACGACATAAACAGACGACATTTTCAGATGCAGTTTTTCTTGGCGCTTTAAGGGTTAAATGAGCGTTTCTAGCATGTTGAAAACTAAGTCTCAAAATATCATTTGCTCCCAAACACGTGCTTTTAAATCTGCTGACAGATTGGTCATTTTGTGCAGCATCTGCATCAACATTTTGCAATGTGTTAGGTTTTGGTCCAATGGAGAAAATTTGAATGAAATGTCAGATCCTGTCTTCTGGCTAAAATAAGACAAATATCAATAGTGTGTCGTCTGCTGAATATGCCCAGAAAATGGTAAAAGGTTCGAGTGATCCGCAATAGTTATTTTGATACCACAAATATTTACCATCACGAAAACATACCTATATAATTTTGACCCCCTTAAACCCCACTTTTATGTTGTAAAACTGGGGTTTACAGGGGTAAACATAGATTGTGGATACTCGTTAGAAACGCCCCGGCGAGACGGTTCTAACGAGTACCACAATCTATGTTTTGAGCGGAAATATGAAAAATATCAGATTTTTTTTTATCAGAAAACTTTTAGTTTTTGGTGGTGAATTTTCAATATATTTGAATAGGCGTGTTTTCGTAAAGAATATTTACATAACTGGCCTTTTCACGGCCGGATTTAATAAATAGCAGAACATTTCAGTCGTATTGTCTCAAAAGACAATTCCACTGAAATATATAGCCCTATTTTCTGGGAAAATTATAATTAAATTTTGTCATATGCTGATTTTCCTCAAAGAGTACTATAGTTTGATTTCATAGACAAAAAAAAAATAAAAACAAAAAAAAAAAGACACACTAGCAGAAAAGCATTTGTTTGCCAGTTATGTGAATCCACGTCGAAAGAGCCTCGTTGAAAGTGGGCTACTCCAAAGGACTTAACGCTTAGCACTCTGGGTAAAATTTTCAGCAGACGACATTTTGAAATGTTTTCATATTTTTTCCAGGAAAAAGAATTTGGCATTTTATGCAAATTGTCTCCAATGGAGACAATTTGCATGAAATGTCAAATCTTGTTTTCTAGGAAAAATAAGAATACATTTAGCACCAATTTGTCGTCTTCTGAATAAGCCTAGATAGTGGTAAAGGTTAAAGAGCAGCTCCTCATTACGAAAACACGCCTATTCAAATATATTGAAAATTTTACAACCAAAAAAAGGAAAATTTTCAGTTAAAAAGTTCTGATATATTTCACATTTCTGCTCAAAACATAGATTGTGGGTACTCGTTAGAACCGCCTCAGTGAGGCGGTTCTAACGAATACCCACAATGTATGTTTTAAGCAGAACTAAGAAAAATAATGTATACCCCTGTAAACCCCAGTTTTACTATATAAACGTGGGGTTCAAGGGGGTCAAAATTATATAGGCATGTTTTCGTGATGTTTTTCTGAAAGAAAACACACACACATATATTGCTAAGGATACAGATTCAAAGAGCCTTGGTGACATTTTTCTGTGTCCCTTTTGTATATGTATGTAACTCATGGTATTTACTGTTTCTGGTTTGGTCATCTTGTTTTGTTTTGTTTGTTTGTTGTTTTTTTTTGTTCTTGTTTTTATTGTTTTGTTTTTTTGTGTGTGTGTGGAATGGGGTCTTTCCAATTTATGCAAATAAAATTCTGTTTAACTCAGGTATGCCTATTGTCCCCAAACTTGAAAGGACATTGACAAACAGTGTAGACCCAGATCAGACAGGACACGGCGCCTGATCAGGGTCTACATTATTGGCATTAAATACAGGAATATTTATAAAACGTGATGAAACCAGTGACTTTATCTGTAGTAAATGGACCATTCCAAAGAATTAAGCTGGAATAGTCTGTTCGGCATACATGGGTTAAACCAAATACTTCTAGGTGAGTGCTCTCTCTTGGAGGTGTTTCCTTTCACTAAGAAAAGTTTCATTCGTTTCACTATCAGTGTTTAATAGTAACATTTATTTGTCCTGAAAGCATAACCTGACACAAAACTTTTGATACTTAACTTCCAGGACAAAGATGATTTAAAAAGATAAATGGGCATCGCCATGCGAAAACGTGTATTCGGGCATATGCGTATAGCGAAGGCCCGGATCAGGCTGTGCATCCGCGCAGTCTGATCAGGGCCTTTACTGTCCGCTAACAGAATCATTGGACAGTACAGAGTGGACAGCAAAGACCCGGATGATACTTTGCCCATGTGCAGGATGATATAAATCCTCTACATTACGAAAACAAGCCTATTCAAATATATTGAAAATTTTACCACGAAAAAAAATGAAAATTTTCAGATAAAAAAATTCTGATATTTTTCATATTTCTACTCAAAACATAGATTGTGGGTACTCGTTAGAACCGCCTCGGCGAGGCGGTTCTAACGAGTGCCACAAATCTATGTTTTTGAGCAGAAATAAGAAAAATAATGTATACCCCTGTAAACCCCAGTTTTACTATATAAAAGTGGGGTCTAAGGGGGTCAAAACTATATAGGCATGTTTTCGTGATGATAAATCCGCACATTTTTTGCGCATGCTCGAAAACATTTGTTCGCTTGATGCGCCTCAAATCCATATTTTGTCATCTATTGATTTCAGTTACGCAATGCTAAAGGTTATCATCTTGCATTGTTCCATTTGTTTGTTTGTTTGTTGTTTTTTCAATACACCATGCATTAGAAAACCCAAACATCACTATTTTAAGTAATTATTAGATGTAGGATTCAATGGTTCATAGTCTTAGAGCCTTAGAATTTCAAGGCGAGTACATGTAATCTGCATCATTCAAATCAATGAAAAGCTATATTAAACTTTAAAGCACCAATTACAACAGAAACGGGCCAGATTCTGATTTTCCTTTCATTTTTTTTTTCAGAGAAAAAATGCTCTATATTTCATGTGAATCGGCAGACGATTCACATGTAATATTAAGCCTTGTTCTTTTCGAATAATAAAAGTAAATATTTGAGAATGTCGTTTGCAAAATAATACAAAAAATACATGGCATTTTAATGGTTAAATTATAGAGAGAAACGGCCTTTCGATTCGGGAGCCGTTGTTCTGGTTTGAAATAGGATGAGTACGCCAAACGCACCTAATAATGTATTTATATTGCAGCTTTGATGCCATCTTGTCATTGCTGAAAACGTTATTATCTATTTTGGTCATGAAACCTAATTCTGCTTGAATGTTCTCAACAATATGACAATACATCAAATCTGTAAATATATACCTGAACCTAGCTACCCGTACCTTTGACGAACTTATCTCTTTCTAAACAAAAAAAGATAAATAAATAAAATAAACTGATTAAACTCATTTCCAAAAACATTTAGTGTCTTTTTCATTGTTTTTGTATGACGTTGGTTACCCGACTTGAAATATCCGAAGTCATCCAAATATATGTTTATTTATATTTAGTCACTGGTTGTTTTCGCAGAAATAGCAAGTTCCTACAAGTTGTTTCACTGTAGCTGTGTAGTTAATCACCCATTAAGGGACTGGTACATTTTCAGCGGTTGTGGAGGGGGGGGGGGGTAAGTTTTTCCTTCTGAAAAGGGATGTACTCTAAAGGAAAGAATTTGTTCCCAAGTACTATCCTTTTAGAATACACCTCTTTTCAGAATGGGATTTGGCGTACAGCAAAACAAACAGGAAGTTTCCCTTGTCGGAAATGTCGGAAGTTTACCATGTGTATTCAGTCCCCGTACTGTAACTTGTTTAGTACACTGAGCTCAAAGCTCAACTGTTAACCCTTGTCATGCTGAATAAATTAAGATGCCGCGCCTAGTTTTCAGCCAATCAGATAACATGATCCAGATTGTTGACATAAATCATATACTAAATGGCAAACAGCGCAGATCCGAGCCAACTGATCTGGATCTGCACTGTTTGCAAAGGCAGGATCTATCCGTGTTCAGCAGGACAAGGGTTAAAATATGATTGTGAATGCTGCCAACATGTTTCATTTTAGTAGTATTATGTTCTTACCTAATATTTATGAAATGAACCCCTTCCTATCACAAAAAATGCAACGAGACCCAAATGTGAGCAAGCGTACCTCCAGCGAAGACATTGCAGCATGTGTCATCCACAGTGTCTGATTAGAGCTTTCTCTGGCGCTCTATGCACAGTCAAGGATTCAAGCCTTCTTGGACTAAGCGAAGATTGATCAGAATGCACTTAGCGCCCTTTTTGGAATTACATTTTCTCACGTTGAGACACAATCTGCGAGAAAAAGGGGATATTTACAGCACACGCAGACAGCATAATCAGTGTACCGTATTCGACCTAATTACCACACTGTGCCTTAGGTTTTTGTTACTAGAATAAGTTGTAGTAAAATATTCACCTAATAAGGGCACACCTTATAAAACGATTGGACACACTTGAAGAAAGATCAGCAGAGAACTTCAAGAGGGGTGTATTTAATGATGCTTACGCGATGATTTTTTTCTTAAAATTTTCTTTATAAAAGCATATGTTGTTGACACTGATTTGAATTGCCTCCACTTGTTCATGTCATATGAGTACCCACAACAGATGCTTTCATAAAGATGTGGATGAAAGTACACTGGTTACAAAATGGCTTGACTGTTTGCTGATTGAGGTATATACGGTAATTAGGTAGAATACGGTATTTACCAAACGTTGACCACTGGTGAACATACAGTTGTGTCTTTAGTGTACCCTTTTTCGTAATGTGTGGTTTGATTATTTTCGAGCACGGTTGCTCTTATGAACATATTTTTGTCCAAACTTTTGCCCTTTCCTAATTAATTTTGTTAAAGGGTACATAAATATTTTAAGAATTGCCTTATGCTAGGACATTAGTTAGGTACACACATTCTGAGAATTTTTATTTTTTTTATTTTTTTATTTATTTTATTTTTTTTATTTATTTATTTATTTATTTTTTTATTATTATTATTATTTTTTTTGTAATTCTTATTCCTTCTACTTTACAAAATCATAGTTTTATGCGTATGTTGGAGACACTTATAGCGCGACCAAATTGACCTGATGCTTTGATCCTTACAATTAATATTCATCAGGATAGGTCAAGGCTTTTCTTACTGCCATGCCTAAATTGCATATTGGACGACTTCTTATTAACTCTTTCACTGCCACGGGCGATAATAATAGGCTTTTGCAAACAGCATAGATCCAGATGAGACGGCTCAATGAGCCGTCTCATCTGGATCTACGCTGTTTGATATTCAGTCTTTCAATTTAACATATAAACATCTTTCCAAACGGTAGTTTGGTGAAATAAAAACGCAGACGACAAATGTTAAATGTAAGGTCAGTCTGGTCGATCCATACACTTTAGGCATACCAGTTAGTAAATTCTGCATTCTATGTGAAAAAAAGAGTCTCTCACCCCCACATGCAATACCTGTTTATGCAGTAAGCAGTTACGGTATACCTATAAATATTATCCCATTGAGGACTGAATGAACTCCCCACACTATATATTGGAAGAGTCAATTTCAGTTTTAGGTATGTCAGGCTACGTGATTTAGATATTCCTAGAGAAAAATGATTGAACTATTTGCAAACAGTGGAGATCCTGATCAGACGCCGCGTCCTGATCTGGGTCTGCAATGTTTGCCAAATACCCTTTAAGGGGTCTCCAGACTGTAATACAATGGGTTATAATGTAAAGGTCAAAGCGACAGGTCAGTTTTGTTCAGCCAATACAAGATGATTTAAACACATGCTTTCCATGGCTGTTGCACGGTATTCACCTATTTTAGAAGGTAGTCTTTTTAAAACATGGTTCATGCAATTTTTCATGCAATATCAGGTGTTACATATTTAAGTAAAATAAGTAAACCAAAACAACTGTGCTGCTGGAGATGTACATGTACCTTAAGGGGCGGTGATACACTTTCAAGGGGGTGGGGTACGACTATCAAAATTATTTTGTCCCCTTCTGAAAAAAGGTCTACTCTATATGGAAAGAGTTTGCTCGCAGAGGGACCAAATTCTTTCCTTATAGAGTAGACCCCTTTTCAGAAGGAGCTTGGCGTGCAGCAAAACAAACAGGAAATTGCTGAATAAATTAAGATACCACGCCCACTTCAAATTTTCATCCAATCAGATTACTTGATCCAGATTTTTTATATAAATTCACATACAGAATGGTAAACAGTGCAGATCCAGATCAATTGGCTTTTTGAAGCCAACTGATCTGGATCTACACTGTTTGCAAAGGCAGTGTATATCCGGGTTCAGCAGGACTGGGGTTAAAACCTAGGTGACCCAAATTAGACTGAGCCTAACGCAACGTTCTTCTTCGTAAGGAGCTATCCTTTAGACTACCTAGCTTAGTTTTTACTTATTAAACAAAAGTTCAGTCTAATTTGGGTCGCCCTCGTCACGCTGAACATATCTACACTGTGATAATGATAAATATGTCTGTGATATTTCTACCAGTATTGCTTTTATTTTGATTCTTCCTGTATTCTCCAATCTGAATAAAAATAAATTTATAATTCATGTTGATTTCTTCAAACAGCCTCAATGACATGGTTCCGGGCGTCTAGTTAACTTTCTTTTCTTTTTTTTTTTTTTTTTTGTAAATCGCAAAATATCCATAATAAAACTTTATGTTAAACCCATACCTCAGTGTTTTTCCATGTTACAGTGTGCAGAATTCCATAGCTACTAGGTATGGAATGCCAGATTTCTACTTCAACGAGCTCTGATTACATGGTATTCTGTTACATAAAATAGGGCCAGCTGGACAAACTGAAAAGTCCCGACAATGTATCTAACTGATTACCGTATTGATCCTAGGCATCGTGGCGACGGACACACCTGAGCAATCAGTGAAGACGCAGATCAGACACGCAGAATGTGTCTGATCTGGATTTACACTGACTGTATGTCACTCATCCAGCAATTCTAAGACGTAACATGTAGAAAGCGGTATCTGATCAATTGATCGAGTTGCGGTTTTACGGCCCAGTCATCCCATTAGGATTATTTTGAGCCGGTCAATTTAACTAACCACACTTTTTCTTGGCAGGCTTAGTCCTCTTAGCGGTTACCTTTCGCTTGAAACTGACAACTGTCATTCTTGAATCAGCGGAAGGGAGAGAATGACCGGAGAAAACATTTCATGATGAATCTGAGCAGGGTCATTCAACTAAAAACCCTCACGAAAACATACCTATATAATTTTGACCCCTTAAACCCTACTTTTATATAGTAAATCTGGGGTTTACAGGGGTATACATTAATTTTCTTATTTCTGCTTCAAAACATAAATTGTGGGTACTCGGCGAGGCGGTTCTAACGGGCACCCACAATCTATGTTTTGAGCAGACATATGAAAAATATCAGAATTTTTTAATTGAAAATAATTTTCATTTTTGGTGGTGAAAATTTCAATAAATATGAATAGGTGTGTTTTCGTAATGACAATGACATATAGTAACAAGAGGCCCACGGGCCACGGCTCGCTCACTAAGTGCAAATATGCAGATTATGCAATGTTTTTCCAATCCTGTCATCGCAACTAATGAAAAGATCATCATTTAAGCAGTTCTTAGTTTTGAAGTAGAATACATGGGCATGACAGTCAATGGAGCGTAATCATTTGAACAAACTCTCAATTACATTTCAACAGTAGAATCAATGTGAAATTTGGTGGAAATTGGTTAAGCGGTTTCTGAAGAATCATGATTTTATACATGTAAACAGCACAGTGGCAGGGAAATATAATAAACATAAACATTTGGCGGCCATCTTGGATTTCCAGAAAGATTTTAGATACTATTGATCTAAAAGTCACCTCGATACTTCCAATGAACTTTGAGTCAATTGCTCTTTTAGTTCAGGAGAAAAAGTTCAAATAGATTTTTCAAGATGGCCGCCATGGTCGCCATTTGGGATTTCCTATCAGAACGATTTGAGCTATTTTTGATCTACAAGTCACCCCAATATTTCCTACCCAGTTTCAATAGGCCTTTCGGTTCAGGAGAAGAAGCGAAAAATAGATTTTCAAGATGGCCGCCATCTTGGATTTCCGATCGGGATGAGTTTAGCTGTTTTTGATCTACAGGTCATCCCGATGCTTCATACTAGTTTTCGAGTCAATTGGCCCTTTGGTTCAGGAAAAGAAGCAAAAAAAAAAAAAAAAAACGGTTTCAAAATGGCCGCCATGGCGGTGATTTTAGATTTCCCATCAGAACGATTTTAGCTATTTTGATCTACAAGTCACCCCAATGCTACCTACCAAGTTTCGAGTCAACTGGCTTTTTAGTTCAGGAGAAGAAGCGAAAAATAGACTTTCAAAATGGCCGCCCTGGCGACCATCTTGGATTTCCGATCTGAATAATTTTAGTTAATTGTTATCTACAAGTCACCCTGATGCTTCCTGCCAAGTTTCGAGTCAACTGGCCTTTTGGTTCTGGAGAAGATGCGAAAAATAGATTTTCAAGATGGTCGCCATGGCGGCCATCTTGGATTTCACATCGGAACGATTTCAGCTAATTTTGATCTACAAGTCACCCTGATGCTTCCTAACAAGTTTCGAGTCAATTGACATTTTGGTTCAGAAGAAGCGAAAAATAGATTTTCTATTTGGTCGCCATGGCGGCCATCTTTGATTTCCGGTCGGAACGATTTGAGCTATTTTTGATCAACAAGTCACCTCAATAATGTCTACCAAATTTCGAGTCATATGGCCTTTCGGTTCAGGAGAAGAAGCAAAAATAGAATTTTCAAGATGGATGGCGGCCATCTTGGATTTCCGATCGGAACGATTTTAGCTATTTTTGATCATGCTTCCTACCAAGTTTCGAGTCAGTCGGCCGTTTGGGAAAAGAGTGAAAAATAGATTTTCTAGATGGCCATCTTGGATTTCCGATCGGAATGATTTAAGCTATTTCTGATTTACAAGTCACCTTGATGCTTCCTACCTAGTTTTGAGTCAATTGGCCTTTTAGTTTAAACATTTATTTCATGTATAATATTAACATATTTGAACATATTCAAGACATGTGTTTACTACATTACAATATTATACAATGGGATTCGGAAGAAAGTCAACTGACTTATGAAGTCCGTCTCCCATTTTTTGCAAATATGAATGTACAAATACAACATGTGACTTGAAATAGAACAAACTAACAGTGATAAAAAGGACAGAGTGAATTTCAGATAGAACAATCGTGAAGGTACATCTTTTCAACCAATGGCTGCTCCACGGGGATGTGGAAATACGTTTTGCACATATGAGTTGGATAAGTAAAATAATGAACAATAAATTAATTTATCGTCAGGCTAGGTTTATGTGAGGTTTATTTCTCGACCACAACAAGATTTATCCCATTCCTTAAGAGATGGTACGAATTGAGATTGAACATTGTAATTTTAGACGACTTTGCTAATTAATAGCAATTTTATTAACTAATAGAAGCGATTTTTCAATAGTTTTACTTACTATAGATTAATTATTTATCATTTCAAAACATTTTGATTTCGTCAGGAACTCCTGTACGGCGAGGAATATCTGTCTGTTATCAGAGTCAGAGAGTTCCTGACTGCCAAAAAGAAATACATTTAAGGATGGCTGAAACACCGGAGTTACTCTATTAACAAGTTCTTGTCGCAGGGTTGTATATCGTGTACAGGACATTAAGAAGTGCTGAGTATCTTCACGTGCTCCACAGACACATATCGGACTATCGATAATATTTTTAGAAAATAAGTGTGCATTAAGAGTACTACATCTCATTCTTAATCGAGCATGATAAATTTGGCCAAGTCTTTTACCATAAAAAAAGAACTTAGGTACCGCATTGAGATCAGAATCAAGGCGATGTTTAAAAGAAGATAATGTAGGAGTGTTTTTTACTTCCTCAGTTAATTCGTTCCAGTCTCGTGTGACAGAAGGAAGAAAAGATTTATAGTAAAGTTGGGAATTTGCATGTACAGTATTAAGATTCTGTGCATTTCTCAAGTTATACACAGAATTGTTACCTACGTTGTCAGGCACTAAAGAAGAGAGATAATTAGGAGAAAGACCATTTTTCATTTTATAGAAAAGTTGCAATTTATGTTTTTTTTCTACGTGAGGCTAAAGTTAACTTTGTGGCTCCTGTTACAATACGGGCAGCTTCTATTTGTATTTTCTCTAACTCGTTCGCTTCATAAAGGGTACAGTTATCCCAGACGACATTAGAATACTCAATAACCGGTCTGATAAAAGAAAAATAAATGGTCTGTAGTGATCGTCTGTCTAGTTTGTATTTAAGCTTTCTCATGATGTTAATGCGGGTCCAGGCCTTCGATTTGATATATTCCAGATGTTCATACCAAGTACAATCATTTGATAATACTACCCCAAGATGCTTATGAGAAATTACTTCTTCTATCTGTGTTTGATCCATAAAAACAGGAGGATATGGTTGATTTCTTTTTCTTAAAAAAATAATTGATTCTGGTTTGGCCGGGTTAAATGTCACAAGCCATGTTTTAGCCCATAAATGTATTTTTTGTAGATCTTCATTTAACTGACTAGCAGCATTGACTGGATCTTCTACCACTATGTATAGACTTGTGTCATCTGCAAAGAGCCTTATAGAAGAGTGGATATTTTCAACAATATCATTGATGTAAATTAAAAAAAGTAGAGGACCAAGTATCGAACACCTGCTTTTATGGAAGTCCAACCTGAGGCTGTCCCAGGTAGCACGACACGTTGCTTTCTATTGTTTAAGTAATCGGTCAACCATTGTAGAAGAGATCCAGAAATTCCAACAGAAGAAAGTTTATATAGAATACCCTTGTGCCATACCCTATCAAACGCTTTGCTAATGTCACAAAATATAGCTCTTACTTCTTTTCCTTCATCTAGCGCTTGGCAAAACGTACTATAGAGGTCTGTTAACTGGTTTACTATTGAATCTCCAGGCACAAAGCCAGATTGTAAGGTAGTTATAACGTGATTTTCTTGAAAGAAATTAAAAAATCGTTTATGAACTATTTTTTCAAGAACCTTTCCAACGGTACTTAGAAGGGATATTGGTCTATAGTTAGATACCTCAGATGGATCGTCTTTTTTCAAGATAGGTGTGACATTAGCTTGCTTCCAAATTGATGGAACTTTACCTTTATTAAGAGAAAAGTTGAACAGGTCCTGTAAGGGAGATGCTAGAGGCTGCGCAAGCTCTTTAAGATTTTTGTTGCTGATTAAATCAGGTCCTTATGCTTTACCTGTAGGTAGAGAGAGAAGCGTAGATTTGACTTCTTCAGATGTAATTCTGAGAAAATGGAGGTTATAAAGAAGCGTTATTCTTGTTCAAGGCAACGAGGCATTATGTTCGTCCAAAATAGTTTGTTGAGTAAAAAATTCATTTAGTTTATCAGCTTTATGTTCGTCTTTACAATAAATAATATTACTTTTCAGTGGCGGAATCAAGAGTCTTGATCCGGCTTTATAAAATATTTTAGGGTTTTCCACCAATCTTTTTGGCAAATATTGGGATCTTTGAGTTTGTTTTTCAGTTTATCTAATTCTTCATTTTCAGCTTTACGAATCTGAAATGTGACATCATTTCTTACCTGTTTGTAATTATTAAAGTCTGTCTGATTTTTTTATCTTTTGTATTTATCATAAAGTCGTTTGCGTTTTCTCATAAGTCGTTTAATATTGTTAGTTAACAAAGAAGGATCAGATTTTCGAATGTGTACAAGCTTGTTTGGAATATGTTTGTTTACAAGATACAAAATTCTGTCGGTAACATTTTGGGCATAAGTATCCACATCATTGTCTTTCACTAGGCTCCAATCAGTTTCAGTTAACTCATGAGAAAGCGATTGCAAATCACCCCTGTGATATAGATAAATTTGTCTAGAAAACGATGGGGTTATAACTTTATCAAAATTATAAACACAATAAATAGGGCTATGATATCTTATATTTTGGTCAAGAAATGGTTCACCAACCCCGCTGAGGAATATCCTATTCTTGTTTGATACCAGAAATAAGTCAATAATAGAATCAGAATTTTCTGTATGGTGTGTTGGTTCGGTTATTATTTGGTCCATATTAAACTGTTGACATAAGTCGTTAATTTTCCTATATAAGGCAGGTTTAGAAACATCAAAATTAAAATCACCAGTTATTGTTATATTAGCAATATTTGTATCAAATGCAAGGCCAATAGAGTCTTCAATACTAGAATAAATTAAGTTGTTTGAGCTTGACGGTCTATAAAAACTGCCGAGCAATTCTTTCCTATTGTGTAAGGAGATCTCAACCCAAATACATTCAAGTTGTGGAAGTTCAAGGTCACGTCTTGTACATGAAAATAGAGACTGATTTATGTAGACACAAATGCCGCCATGATTATCACCAACACCGTGATTATCACCAGCCTTTTGGTTCAGGAGAAGAAGCGAAAAATGGATTTTCAAAATGGCCGCCATGGTGGCCATCTTGGATTTCCGATCGGAACGAGTTTAGCTATTTTCGATCTACAAGTCACCCCGATGCATCCTACCAAGTTTTGAGTCCATTGGCCCTGGGGTGTAGGAGGAGTAGGCTTTTAAACAATTGTTGACGCCGCAGGACGGATGACGGATATTGACTGATCACAACAGCTCACTTTAGCACTTCAGCAGACGATATTTTGAAATATTTTTTTTCTTATTTTTCTCAGAAAAAAATATTTTTATACAACATGCAAATTGTCTCGCATGGAGAAAATTTGCATGAAAAGCTAAATCCTGTTTTCTAAGAAAATTATCAATATGACGTCTGCAAACTAGTTACATGTAGCCTAGATAATGGTAATGGGTCCTCACGACACAGAAATAATGACTGTTTTTTTTTTTTTTATTTTAACCTTCACCACTCTTTTCTTGTTGTTTTTGTTATTGCTTTTGATTTTTTGTTCTGTTTCTGTTTGTTTGATGTTGTGTGTTGTTTTGTTTGTTTCTGTTTTTTTGGGGGTTTTTTTGGTGGGGGAGTGGGGGGGAGGTTGTTGTTAATTTCTTTTTCTTTTCTTTTTTTTTTTTTTCTTTTTTTTTTTTTTTTTATTCTTCTTCGTAGTTCCAAAGGAATCCCTTTCACATTATTCTGTGATCGCAATAGCGGTTATAAAATGCTATTATGGAGGCCGTAAAACATCACCCCTTCTTCGAATAGTGCTGATATTATTACATTTTCTGGTCCATTGGGACTAGTAACATAAGCTCATACATTTAATACATGTGAAAATAGGTATCGATTCAACCCTAGTCCTGCTGAACCCAGATATACCCTGCCTTTGCAAACAGTGTAGATCCAGATCAGTTGGCTTCTAAAGCCAACTGATCTGGATCTGCACTGTTTGCCATTATGTGAATTCATAGCAACAATCCAGGTCAAGTAATCTGATTGGCTCAAAATTAGAAATGGGCGTGGCATCATATTCAGCAGGGCTAAGGTTCATAGGCACAGCTACAGACGTGAGGGATGCTGCAGTTGTCCATTATCCCTCCTGAATATACACATTCAAATCGAGTCTGCATTGTTTGTTGTTTTGTTTTTTTCGTTGTTTTTTTTTTGTTGTTGTTGTTTTTTGTTGCTGTTTTTTTTTTTTTTTTTTTTTTTTTTTTTCTTGTTCTGCATTTTCAAAAGATCCCCGTTCCGATTACCCTGCACAGTGGTTGCCTCATAATTTAATGATATTAAAGCCAGGGCACAGCATTCCCTACAAGTGTATATGAGCCCAGCGAAGACTCAGATCAGCCTGGGCATCTGCAGTCTTGCACATCTGCGCAGTCTGATTAATCTTCGCTGTCTGCCTGAAGACACTTTGCCAGGATCTTTGGCTACCCACCCTGTGTAGACTGATCAGACTGCGTGGATGCGCAGGCTGATCTGGCCCCGAGGCTATAAAACTTTTTTCATGCTCAACTCATACTGAGCATGAAATTCATTTTGTTTATAAATCTGAAAATACTGACGATTTTTTAACCTCGGGGCCTGAGTATTCGCTGGGAGCACATGCAATCATGTAGGAAACCATGTGTCCCGGCTCATTTTCTATGACTGCCAGTACAACGTGTATGAATAAATAACACAAATGACAATAACTAAATTTTAAATGAAGTCAGCCGTTGGGAAATCATCTGTTTTATGTATGACCACTGCATATTGATGCAGCTTGTCTGGGATCTTCACGTTTGTCTGCAAAATACTAAGGTTGCGGAACGGTTAATAGCAAATATATACACCAGATCATAGCATACTCATTAACGTTTAGCATAATGAATAGAAATTTTAGCAAACAACATTTTAAAATGTCCTTTTTTAGTTTTCTCAGAAAACAGGCTTTGTCAGTTCATGCAAATTGCCTCCTCTGGAGACAACTTGTGTGAAACCCTAGAACCTATTTTTTTGGAAAAAATAAGAAAAATATCAGGAATTTGTCTTCTGCTGAATTTGCCCAGAGAGTGGTAAAGGCTTGTGCACAACTGCTAATTGTCATCCCTAAAGGCTTCATGACACTGTTAACTAATTTATCCTTCAAATAAGAGAGACTTTGTAGATTAGAAAAAAATAATTACTTGACCAAAATGAGGAAGGTTTAAACATGCTTCAAGTGTTTCAGGAAACTGAAAAGTAGGGGGAATTTACAACACAAATGTAAACAACTTTAGGATCATGATGAGGAAGTCTTAGGGTAAAAGTGATAACACAGCTAGCATTCTTTATAAATCTATAGCGGGCCGATAACGCCGATAACGGCCCGCTATAGATTTATAAAGAATGCTTACTAGGAAGTGTCTTGTTGCGGCCGTAAAATGTCACCCTAGCCTTAAAACGCCTCCCTGTAATTCTGTTGCAGTTCCTCTTTATTTTGTTTGCTCTGTTTTCATTACAGTATCCAATAAGCATTCTATATAAATCTATAGCGGGCCGTTATCGGCCCGTCATGGTAGCTGACAGGCCGATAACGGCCCGCTATAGTTTTATGTAGAAAGCTAGCTGGGTATTGTTTTGTGATGCCGTTCCGTGTCATTCAAAAAAATGAGTGCGCACTACAAAACCTACAATTAGACCTGTGTTACCAGCAAAGACTAAGATCAGCCTGTACATCCACCCAGTATGGCAAGGGTTCTCCTATATCCCTCTTTGAATAGCCTGGAGGCTGTAGAAGGCACATGCGGTCAGCGAAGACTCTGATCAGACTGCGCGGATGCGCAGGCTGATCTGAGTCTTCGCTCGACGCATAACCCTTATTGTAGATTTTTTCGTGCCCTACCTCAAATCTGAATGAAGATACCCAGAAAATGCCACAATCACGAAGCACAGCATTCCAGATGCACAAAAATAAGGAGAGTTGAGGAACAAGTAATGAGAAAACAAACACCACATATGAAACCACGACGCACAAAGAAGAACTGCAACAGAGGAGCCGCCTTGGAATGGTCAGTAGGAAAACTACTGAGGTTGGGAGGGGGGGGGGCGGGGTATGGCGGCTTTAGTCAGTTTTACTCGCTTGAAACCTCATCCTTATCTCCTGATGATGCTCCAAACCTTATCGGTGAATTTGGAGGGCCATGTTCCGGGATTTATAGCCTTTCTTGGGTCCCTATATTTATATTACTTTAATTTAGGTTATATTTCCTGGTCCTCTGGGGGTTACTTAAGAATACAATTTCACTCAGTTAAGGGATATGGGTCGTGAACAGTGTGCACTTTATATTACTATTATTCATGAGAAGACTCAATAAAACCATGTTCGGTACATGTATGTTTGCTTATTTTTTGTGTTTCTTGTCACGGGCGGACCCTGAGATGGTTCGGATGGTGACTGAAATCCCCATACACCCCCTCCCCCATACTCCTTGGTCAGGTATGGCGAAGGTGTCGTGTATCTTACGTCACCAGGGCGTCCAAGATTATTGGCTTACAGTTGGGCAAGGCCTGCTATCCGTGTAGCAGGTTAGGGCAGAGGGGGAAGGTTTCTATTTCTTCTGCTTCTTCACTTTCATTCCTGTTCCTCTTTCTTCCCTGTCCTTCTTTCATCTCCTCTACTATCTCTTCTATGATAAATATTGGAAACCGTATTTACCCTAAATACACAACTCTTTCCATTAAACTTCTAAACTTTCAAAAATTCCCCTCTGCTACCTGTGAATATGTGTAAATATTGCTAGAGGAGTGGCAAACAGTGTAGATCCTGATCAGACGCCGCGTTCTGTGGCGTCTGATCTGGGTCAACACTGATTGCTCAGGCCTGTCTGTCCGAAAATGTGGTAAAAGTAAGGTAATTTGGTTAAATCGAAACCCCTTTTAATTTTTGAACCTCCTATTAAATGATCTTGAAACCGCCCCTGCTCACGATCTCTCCTTTGAGAGCGTATTCCCCATAAACAAATATAACCATGCAAGCCTGAAAGACAACTTTGAAATAAGAAACAAAAACCTATAGAATCATGTGTTTTAATGATACACAGTAAAACTTCAATGACTCGAACACTGATGGCTCGTTTACCCTGGTTGATTCGAACTGGTTTATGAGTCCCTAGGAAATTCTTTCGATAGCTCATTAAACGAATGTTTAGGGATATTTTAGAGCTTATTTTCTTGAATACCAGATGAGGATTTCCGCAAATTACACCGGTGCTAGCAAATCTATCTCACACACCCTTATCGGTCCCGTGGAAAGATAAAAATCGAGAATTTTCACGTGTTTGATATACACTGGTTGTATTGGATGTCACGCCACGCCATTGTTAAGGCTGACATCTCTAAACGAAATGACGTCACTTAACGTCACAGTATTATCATTACAATATAGCAGACGTCTACAACCGAAGTGTCTGCATTATCTAAAATCCTCTTTCGGGAATGAAAATATATACAAGAAAAGGAATCCATCTTGGGTGTGAGGGGGCAGACAGAAAAATAATTCCCTCGGGATCACAGTCTGACATCACTCGGCAAACCTCATGATGCCAGACAGTAACCCTCGTGACGAATTTTTCTATCTACCCAACCCTACCCGCCTCCCCCCACCCCCAACACATACATGATAGAGTCTTATAATATTATGAAAATGTATGTTGTGTTTACTCATTAGACATCCCTAAACTATCGTCATTTGCCTCCTGACCTGGCGCTCATCCCTCAGTGGCTCAAACTACCCATGTCTAGAACAAATTCCCATAGTCCCACAAATGTTCGAGCTATTGAAGTTCGAATGTACAATGTATTTCATCAAAATGTCCATAACGAAAACACGCCTATTCAAATATATAGAAAATTTCACCTCCAAAAACTGAAAATTTTCAGGTAAAAAACTGATATTTTTCATATATCTGCTTAAAACATAGATTGTGGGTACTCGTTAGAACCGCCTCAGCGAGGCGGTTCTAATGATTACCCACAATCTATCTTTTTGAGCAGAAATAAGAAAAATAATGTATACCCCTATAAACCCAAGTTTTACTATATGAAAGTTGGGTTTAAGGGGGTCAAAATTACATAGGCGTGTTTTCGTAATGACTATGGAAAAAAATGGGGCAACCCTAGCATGCTAAGTGATGCAAACAGTTTTCTGTATGATCCTAATGATTTAATACATGTTGGTCAATATTACAATTCCATACTGTCCAAAGAATTAATGCTTGCAGAATCTTCATCATCAAAGTACTTCTCCTGGGCATCTCTGTTTAAAACATCAAGATCGTCATACTGTTCATTATTATCAACTTTACTGAAAAAGAACACAAAAGAAACTTCTTATTATATACAAAGTAATGAAATATAGAGAATTATTAATGAAATAAAATGCATATTTTCACTAGTGAAATATAAGTTTTATATTTTCACTAGTGAAAATATAAAACTTATATTTTCACTCCTCTGAGCAGTGAAAAATATAAGATCTGGATCTACTTTTTTCTTATTTACATTAATGTTTTCATTACACGAGATGAAAATTTTTATGGTATTCACTGAAAAAGAGTAAATTTTCTTTTTATTTTATTTTTACACGCCAATGCGCGTTTCTGACGTCATATCTAACGTCACCAAACAAAACAAAACATGAACGTCATGGTGCCAAGGGACAAAACTGCGTGTCAGACTTTCCCTTGCAAATGCAAGATTTGCATCTCTTGTATCGAAAGTGATGTATATAATAAAAAGAAAATTCAAATGTTTGTCGTGAATATGACTTTTATTTCATCTCGTGAAGTGAAAAAATGTATATTTCATTCGTGCCTTCGGCACTCATGAAATATACATTTTTTCACTTCACTCGATGAAATAAAAGTCATATTCACTCCAAACATTTGAATATCCTCTATATATTTAATGTTTGTTATGTTATTGCTTATTCTTCATCTCTTTTTCTATCGACGTCTCAGGAAGGCTATGCTTTGTGACTATGGCATTTCCTGGGTATCTTATAAACTTATATTTTTATCCCCATGCTTTGGCATCCGTCCGTCCGCCATGCTATCTACTAAACCACTGGGCGGAATGTAGCCAAACTTACTATATGACTTCACCTCGTGGCAAGGGTGTGGGAGAGCAAAATTATTTTTCCGTCCGTCCGTCCGTCAGGCTATTAGCAACATTAGCACAGAGCGTGGGGATTTTGCGATGGCGTGCCATCGACTGCACAATCTAATATCATACTATATTTACCTTAAGTATTGACAGGAAGGTCTGAACAAAAGTGTAGACCCAGATTAAATACTACAATCAGGGTCTACACTGGTTGGCCCTCCTCCAGCAGTTTTACACACGTCAACAACAGGAAGATAAATGGACTCGTTAAAATTTTAGAAAAAGTACTGTTAGAAGCTAAGGTACCCCAGTAGTTTGGGAAAATGCACTATCATCCAAACAAATAAGACATCAGTAAGCAAGTGAACGGTGGCTGACCCGTGTAAAGATGCTGCACGATTGACAATTTGAACTAATCAAGTCAAGGCATCACAAAGTCGGACAGACGGACAAGTGCTATGGGCAAATAACCCTGCAGTATGGTAAGGAGTTACATTAGGCCAGTATTTAGAGTAAATACAATAGATCCAACTGACCTGTAGTCAAAGTTCTTATCAGCACCACTAAGAAACCTCTGTTGCATGATCGTCATAAACTCTTCCTTCAGTTCTTGTTTTTCTTTCTCTGGTATTGTCTTCGTGGAATAATGGTCGTCTGCAGCAGATACATCCTCCTCTGTAATGATATAATAGACATAGGGCCGTATTTACCATTAATACTTGGGCAGCTTAATTTCTTACCATACTTGTTTTCATATTTAAACTAGACCATTTTACTACCTGACGATATGTCTAAAAAATGTTATCCCTTTCATGCAAGTAACAGGGACTGGACCAGGATGATTTCTGAGGGGTTCAATTTAAATAAATTACCATACTTACTCTATGTATTCAGACAGACCTGAGTAAGCAAACAGTGTAGACCCAGATCAGACGCCGCAGAACGCGGCGTCTGATCAGGGTCTACACTGTTTGCCACTCACCCAGCAATTTTACATACATTCATAGAGGGGATCTGATCAAATTACCATACTTACTCTACGTATTCAGACAGATCTGAGTAAGAAACAGTATAGACCAAGATCAGACGCTGCAGAACGTAGCGTCTGATCAAGGTCTACACTGTTTGCCACTTACCCAGCAATTTTACAAACATTCACAGAGGGGATTCGATCTGATCAAATTACCATACTTACCCTATGTATTCAGACAGATCTGAGTAAGCAAATAGTGTAGACCCAGATCAGACGCCGCAGAACGCAGCTTCTGATCAGGGGCTACACTGTTTGCCACTCACCCAGTAATTTTACATACATTCACAGAGGGGATTCGATCTGATCAAATTACCATACTTACTCTACGTATTCAGAGACCTGAGTAAGCAAACAGTGTTGACCCAGATCAGACGCCGCAGAACGTGGTGTCTGATCAGGGTCTACCTTATTTGCCTCTCACCCAGCAATTTTACACACATTCACAGAAGGGATTCAATCTGATCAAATTACCATACTTACTCTACGTATTCAGACAGCTCTGAGTAAGCACATTCACAGAGGGGATTCAATCTGATCAAATTACCATACGTACTCTACGTATTCAGACAGATCTGAGTAATGCGGCGTCTGATCAGGGTCTACACTGTTCGCCACTCACCCAGCAATTTTACACACATTCATAGGTAGTAAAACGGCCGTTGAAGGAAAGTATAAGGTAAAGGGTAAGAGTGCGAATATTTAGGGTAAATACGGCATCCTAAAATCAAATTTATCCAAAACTTCCCACGAAAATGAATTCTGCCCCTAAACCCCTTTTTCGGTGCCTTGGTAAGGCTTTATTACGTGATTGTGGCATTTCCTGGGTATCTTCATATTTATTTTTAAACTCTGCATGCCAGCATCACATTAAACTGTGAGCTTTAAGATTTTACTAGAACTGGCCTTGGTAGTGGGTCTGCGCTACTACTTATACGTCAGCAGTTTGTTACTGCATTTATATGAAAACCAGAGTAAAAGAAAAACACAAAATATGGGTCCGACCATAGACAGCAATAATCAGGCGACAACCTTCTGGAACAGACTGACAAAGAGACCGAAATTCAGTCTGAAGCCCGAATCACCGCCGTGCCATTTACACTTTGCATATTGAGTAAAACTTCAGCAGACGACATTTTGAAATAATTTTCTTCTTTTCCCGGAAATTAGGATTTTACGCTTCATGCAAATTGTCTCCAAAGGAAACAATTTGCATGAAATGCCAGATCCTATTTTCTAGGAAAAATAAGAAAACTATTTCATAATGTCGTCTCCTGAAGTTTTTACTCAGCGTGCAAAGTGTAAATGGCACGGCGGTGATTCGGGCTGAATCTACCCATAGTGTGGTAAGTGTTAAAGAAGAAAGCAAAGTTATCAACGTTGAAATATCATGCATGCAGTTTTCCGCATAATATTTATTTTACAACATATCTCTTTGTAATGACTGACTTTCCATTTTGAATTGTTCCGAAAAATCAGCATTACCAACAATCCTTCTTATATTTTATAGTCAAAGTCACCATGAAATTCGGGTTCCGGCAGACCTTTCTGCAGAAATAATTTCAAACAAGCGTTACATTTGGAAATTAAATCAGAATGACTGCGATAAAACCTAGAAGTTTACCAATGCCTTTATTTTTATTGTTTAGTAATTAAAGTTTATTCCGCGTATTAAAGAGTGCAGCTTTATAAGGCGCTCTAGCTCTAATACAACATAGACTGATAGAATGTAGCCCGAGGAACACTGCCATCCAAAAACTGATAAATTACAATATCAAAATCAAAGTCAACCTGTTCATCATAAATTTAAATTTAAAGACAAATATAAATCCAGAACGGAGCTCTGTATCAGAAGCACTAGCTTTATTTCAATAGATGAAATTCCTTTGGATAAAATTTATCTAGCAATTGATCAAAATAATCATTAGCGATATCAAGTCATCTAAATATCACAGTCAGTATTTCTGTTTCTGACCGTGTCTTGAGACAAATTAGGAAACACATGCTAACCTTTTTTATGGTTTAGTATATTGCAGGTTAAGACAGACACTTATAATTTAAGATGGAACAATATACAGATTGACAGATGTGACCATTTACATACGTTTTAACCTTTTCAGCCAGGCAGACCAAAACAAAACCTGTTAAACAGTGTAGACCCAGATGAGCTGGCTCGTTACGAGCCGTCTCGTCAGGATCTATACTGTTTGCCGTTCTGTTTTTTAGATTGAAATTCTTTGTTGCATCAGCGGACCTGTCCAAATTGAAGAATGGAAGAGTCCATTTCAGAAATTCAGGGATGAAAGGGTTAACTTAACTCTTTCGATGCCAAATTTCAGGCTATACTTGTCCTCTGCTTTGTTTTTAAACAAACTATCGACTGCAAAAAAGTTTACCTGTAAAGCTGGAAGACTGAAAGTCAAACAGTGTAGATCCTGATGAGACGGCTCATTATCTGAATTTACGCTGTTTGCAAAAGCCTCTTATTATCGCCCATGGCATTGAAAGCGTTAACGTAATATATCTGTATATTTATCTAAATACTGTACCTGGGGCTTTTTCCGTGTCTGACTCCAGTTCAGACTCTTCCTCGCTGTCTTCTTCTTCCTCCATCTGACTCTCCTGCAGAGATGACATATCAATAAAACACTGGTTATGTGACAAATGCTGACAAAAGCACCAAAACACGACAGACCCAGGTAAACCCGATTCGCCTAACTAAGCTTATATTAACTACAATTATTGTATAAAAAACACTGCCGCACGTTAATAACAGCCGTGCATTAACCGGCGAAAAGCCGTGTATTAACAAGGCAATTCACGCGCTGTTAATGCACGGCTACGCAACTTTCAATATGCCTATACCGGGGCCACAGAATTGCTGCCGTCACGAGATGTGTAGTGTCCGGCCCTAGAACGAGCATAGTCCGTGGAAATTGCGTTCGCGGGACATCAGTGAAAAGGCGAAACAAAATAGTGCAAGAAATAATGCAAAATGTAGCAAATGTTTTCAGCGATCGAACATGGTTTTTCAATGCATTAACATTCGCCAGGTCCCTAGGGAGGTGTTGAAAACCGCGACCTCCGGCCTCGGTTTTCAACACCTCCCTCGGGACCTGGCGAATGTTAATGCATGACAAACCATGTTTGATCCCTATACTGTAGACTGATAAGCAGTTTTGAATGGGTCATAACATCGTGTAAATTTAAAATGGATATCACAGGCCTTTCTTATATTGTTCATCAAATAATAATTACCTTTAATGCACTTTAAATAAAATCTCTATTTATATTAGAGATACATGTTTACATGTAAATAGACATATCTATATTTCTTATACAAATATCTGTATTTTTAAAATAGATATCTCTGTTTCAAAGTTTTATTTTAATAGAGATATGTCTATTTCTTATAGAGATATCAGCATTTTAAACAGAGATATCTGCATTTCTAAATGGCATTATTTGAGACTTTTCTATTAAGAATACAGATATGTTTACTTAAAAGACATATATTTTTATTTACACCGTTTTCGCTTTCCTTACAAAGACATGTATTTCCCACAACAAAAGTTAACTCTTTTGAAATTAAGCTTGATGCAAGCTTTCGAGAATTCGGATTACAGCATTTTAATTCCATGGGTAGCGAACTCACATGTAGCATAAACATACAGAGAGTGAAAGTGTATGAGGAAACCTACAGGCAGCGAAATCAAAAGTCCCATAATCTCCGTAAACTGAACCCTAAAAGACATAATATATATGTTATAAATACCACACTTTTTTGTCTCTCCTTTTCCCATCATGAAAACATATAATTTTGACCCTCTTAAACTCCACTTTTATATAGTAAACTAGGGTTTACAGGAGTATATACATTATCTTTCTTACTTCTGCTCACAACATAGATTGTGGGTACTCGTTAGAGCCGCCTCGGCGAGGCGGCTCTAACGAGTACCCACAATCTATGTTTTGAGCAGAAATATGAAAAATATCAGAATTTGTATCTGAAAACTTTCAGTTTTTGGTGGTAAAATTTTCAATACATTTGAATAGGTTTGTTTTCGTTATGCTTTGCTCTGGAATAACTTGCTATTGACCATCCCAAAAATATAAGTGCAGATACCTTAGAAATGCCACAATCACGAAGCACAGTTTTTCCCAGGCATCAAAAGTAGGAGAGATGATGAACAAATAAGGACAAAACAAACGCCACATATGAAACCAAAGACACACAAAGACGAACTGCCACAGAGCAACCTCCTAAGAACGATCAGTAGGATAACTAAACCAGTTTTACTTTGAAGCAGTATTTTTATCGCAGTTTCTTCTCGTCTGTTTGCTCTGTTTTTCATAACAGAGATGTCATTTCAAGCCATTCAACCCTTACCCGGTGCTTTGGAAGGGCCATATTCCTTGATTGTGGCCTTTCCTCATTATCTACATATTATTGTTTAACCAGTAAACCACTGACCCATCCAAGGCTGTTCTTCTTTTATAGTTCACCTCTTTTGCCATTTGCAATTTATGCCTAAGTGGCTCATATTCCTACCTGCGATGCCTGTGGAAGGTTGCGGTTTATGGCATTTTTCTGGACAATCTCACTACTAATTTAAGTGAGATCAGATACATTCTGTTAAAACATACTGTATTTACCTTAAGTATTCAGATCGATAGGACTGAGCAAACAGTGTAAGCCTATATTAGACGTCACAGAATATGGCGCCTGATTAGGTCTACACCGTTTGTCACTCATACAGCATTGCTCTAGATACAAGAACAGGCAGTGCATGTAAAATAGAAATTTTCAAATTTTAGGGCTTGTATGTTAACCCATTTAATCCGGAAACATCACCCCCCCCCCCGACCCCCCCCCCCCACATCCCCGCTCCCAAGGGCAATTTGCAAATGGTGCGGACCCAGATCAGAGCCACAGAGCGTGGCGTCTGATTTGGGTCTACAATGTTTGCATTAACAACAGGAATTTCCCTGCTTCTGGAAATAGACTGGCCCAAAAACGTTGTGGTAGAAGAGTCCACTCGGTGTAAACGGGTTAAGAAGTTATGGTGTCCGAATACTTGGGCTATATATGGTAAACATTTTACCTCTTTCTCTTTTTCCCTCGCAAATCTAGCATTTTCATCCAGAAGATCCATATGATGTATCAGAATGGAAGAAAACCTAAGATCAGATTTATCAACTTTCGCTTGGATCTCTTCATCTGTCATAAATTGGCCAATCATCTGGTCATATAAATATGGTTCTCTAAACTTCATTTCTTCTTCACTGAAATAGTCTCCTTCTGAGATTAACTGCTTCATAGCCTCATACCGACGGTTTTTCACTCGGTTCTTATGAAATGTGCCACTTTTCTGTTTTACAACCTGTTTACAGTAAAAATCTACTTCATAAATGTGTCTGAGGTCTTTGAAATACTCCAGGTCCTCTATTTCTAAATATTGGCTAAATCTCGACAAAAATTTCACCTTGCTTTCATCAAGAAGTTTTTGTGCTATTTCAATTTTTTCTTCAACCGATAAATCCGGTTCCCCTCTCTGCTGATGTTTAAAGTGTGCATCGGACACTGCCACACGAGCCAACATCTTTATTCGAATAGATGGTTCTCCTAGTGGAGGTGTCATATCGGAATGTTCACATGAAGTACTAATATCAGAACTCACAGACGTCTTTTCTGTCAGTGAATTATTATCCTGACTAGTTGCCACACTTGAAGCAGAACAAGAAACATTAGAGACATTCTGATGCATATCTGAATTTACATTAACTAGTGATGTAGAATCAGTCTGCATTTTGTCGCCAGTCTCAATAGACTCCGAGACCATTTCTTTCTGACAGCTATCAACCAACCCATAACTTATTGTTCTCTCTTCTGTCATCGATAAAGAATTCGGGTCTTCCTTCGAAGCTGTTGGACAACCTCCATTTGCTAGGGACGTCTGTTGGTTTTCCACTGAGATTCCAGGTACAGTACCAATATCCGCCATTAGATGTACATGAAAGCAGCTAGTTTTACGATGTATTAATTGTCATTATGGTCTACAATTTAAACAGTTTCTTACGATGAATCGAGTTAGTATAATGTGCTCTACCTCCGTCTGTATCTAACAGTTTATTGTTAGAAATGTACTGAAATTATAAGAGACAGATCAAGTATCACAAAATACTGACAATGTTTCACATACTACATACCCGCATAATACATACATAGCTACATATATACATAGACTAGCGTTATCTCGACTCTGCTTATCTCGAATAACCGCATATCTCGAAGTTAAAATCTGGTCCCTATTTTGACTTTTATTTTACTCTACTGCAGCTGGTTTTGTGCCATGTGGCGGCCGTAAAAAGTCTCCCCGTACATCATCATAGTGCAGGTTCTAATTTATCTCCTTTGGGATCATTGAGCCCATCCTGGTTATTCTGAAAATCTAATACCGCTTAAGCCGGCGCTAGGGGGAGGGGCGGGGCGTATGCGCTAGGGGGAGGGGCGGGGGTGGCGTATGCAGCCTCGCAAACTACAGTGTTGCATATTAAGAGACTCAATCAAACCAAGTCTCCGATTTTCGTGATTTTGCGTGTTCTTTGTTTCCAAAGGCAATCCTTTTTTACTTTTATTAACATGGAAATCTAACTACAGGTAACAAATATTGTGGAAAAGAGGAGAAATAGCCCCTAAGGAGCAATTACTCCTCTTTTCCACAATATCAAAAGATCTCTAACTTCATATCATTGTGAAATGTGGCTGTTCGATTGATTTTTTTCCTTTATTCTGCAAATCTGATATGTCGAGGTACGGATGTCTCGAAGTATTTCAGAGAGTCCCTTGGACTTCGAGATAACGAGAGTCGACTGTACACGATTTATATAATGACACGTTTTCAGTGAGAAATTTATCTGAACATCGATGAAGATGGCCTTGTGTTTTATGTAAGTCCGTTCCAAGGCGGATATTCAAATGCTGAACATTTTTATTATTATCATGCACCAGTCATTTGTGTCCACTGCCCCGTCCCCACCCACGGGAAACGGCGGGGACAACGACCTTGCCTTCATCACAAACCTGCTAAATACATCGCATTGTGAGGACAATTGGATAGCAAAAGCCCAGTTTTTTTAACCCCAACCACCACACCGCACCCACCCACACACACCCAAAAGCCACAGTGAAAAAATTAGAAGAGTAAATATAAAATCTTAGCAGACCCCGCTATTTTGGCATGAAATCACAACCACGGTACTTCCCCGGCAATGCGAGGGCATTCAAAAGTCATAGCCCCGCACATTAGCCCGACCATCCCAACCCCATCCTTCCCCATGGGAGAGGAGCAGCGGATACTTGTATTGTTTTATTACTGTATGGAGCTGCATCAGGAGATAAGGGTATTTTTCACGCAAGTAAAACTGGTTTAAGTAACCCTCACTACCACCACCATGCATCACCAAAACATACACACAAACACACATATGCAGGAATTCTCGTACTACAGGTACTAATCCGCACCAATCGGTCCCTTCTGTGACGTCACAGCATGTCGCTAGTTCTCAGACAGGTACTAGTGTGGAAATGTATAGAATTATATAGGAGCCCATCATTTAACTAATAAAATCATTTATTTTCAATAATACAAGATATTATTATAACCTCGCAATAGATGGGAAAATGTATCTGCTTCAATTTGATACCAAATTTGTTGAAATAAGATAAATTTTAAAATGGCCCAGATTGTAATGAATGCTACAAGGGTTTTTCCTTATTAAGTCTTTGTATTTTACAACAAAAATGAAAAATTGCCTTGATTCAATCGCCCAAAAGTCATATTTTTTAAAATTTCTCCGTTCATTATAACCTCTCATTCGATAGATCTATTTAATATCTATAGTTATGTAATAAAATATTGAATAAATTATTTTATTAAAAATGGCCCACAGGTTGCAGAATATAGCTATATTTTAAAAATGCGGAGAGAAAATGTGTAATGATTACACAGACGCAGCTCTTGTGTACACATGATACTAGCATGAATTGCAAAAGAGGTTGTAAGAATTGGAAAATAAAAAAGAATTGGTATCCATTGATAGTATTATAAAGATTATTTAGCTTCAAAAAGGAAAACGAAGATATATATTTATGATAATATAAACTTATTTATTTAATTTTTGTTTATGTCGAATTATGTTTTTATTCGGCAATTTATTGAAGCTTTAATGAAAATTTGATATAATTACTTTTGACCATAGGAAAACTACAAACTGCTTAATTACTTGTTTTTTTGTTGGTTTTTTTTTTGTTTTTTGTTTTTTTTTTGTTTGTTTAATGATGAAAAAAAAAATGCTTTGTCGGGATACAAGAAAAATACCTAAATGCGCGGCCACTCTTGCGATGTTTTCTTAATAACAATTACTGCTAATGAATGCCAATTATGTCCTTATTTTGACAAAACAAAACAACGAAATCACTTTTTACATAATTGACATACATGCTTATGCGCAATTTTAATTGCACAAACAGAATCAAATCCAATATTTGATCTTTTTGCATAAACTAGCACTTTAATTGACACGATTTGCTCATTTTACTCGTAGATTCCTGTACACAAATAAGGACTAAATGAATGAGATTGAGTCTCTCTCTCTCAAACGTTCTCTAAATCTGTGAATAACAAGAGTCTCTCCAAATAAAAGCAGCATTAAATATGACGTGACACCATTGTAGTTCCAGATCAGCATGTGCATACATTTTTTTCTCTGATAGAATGTGCAAGCTCTATTCAACATGCGGTGTTAAATATGTATATTTAATAAAAAAAAATTATAATATTTAAAACAAAATACATTGAAACAAAATGATAATTGATATTATTTTCAGAAATTTTGGAAATTTAAACATAATGATACTAATGATATTATTATTATTATTATTAGTAGTAGTAGTAGTATTTACTACTACTATTATTATTAGTATGTTGTACATCACAATTCCGAAGAATAAATATTATTAAGCTGGTCATATTCGAAATGTTTTATTTGTAAAATAGCCACATGGACAGTTCATACTATCGTACATGTGTATTTAGGGGTAAAATATTGGTAATTACCGTATAAACCCTATTAGACACATTAAATTACTACCATACTGAAATTTGATCAAGTCCGTTTGGCTACCTATTGACACAGCTTATACCTGCTATCTGAGTGGCAAACAGTGTAGACCTTTGTTAAGATACTCTGTTGTGTAATGTCTGATCAGGGTCACTGCCTTTTCTTATGGTGTGTTTATCAGAATCCCGAGGTTAAATACTATAAACCACTTTCTCAGTCAGATTAAAAAAATTGTTCAGTACACACCTTTTCAAGCATTACTCTAAAGACAATTGTTTGAAAAACAAACCTGGGATACCAGATGATTCGATCAAGTTCTACTCTTTACAACACTTGCCCTATCTTTTTAACAATGCCATTACAGAACCAGCTGATTTGTCTAAACATTGCTGGGTAAGTGTAAAATAGTGTAGACCCTGAACACACAATGCGTAAATTGACATTTGATCTGGGTCTACACCGTTGGCACAGACCTCTCTGTCTAAAAATCTAGGATAGTAGTACCAGTCATAATCCAAGGAAAACGACATTTTATCCATATTTGCTAATTACCCAACACAAAAATAACACGAGTCTCTCCAAATAAAAGCAGCAACCATTGTAGTTCCAGATCAGCCTGTGCATACATTTTTCTTTGATAGATTGTGCAAGCTGTATTCAACATGCAGTATAGACTGATCAATGTATTTCAGCGGACACACAGACTAATCGGGTCTACATTGATCGCATAATTCATAAGGCCCATTTTTTTTTTTTTTTTTTTTTTTTTGAAAAAGATTCAATCATAATTGTTTCTTATGTTACTTGAAGACATCTCAAAGTTCTTGAAACGATCAACAAAACATTTTACTTTCATTTATATTAGCATTAAAAAAATTGTTCAAACATATATAAATACAAGTTAAATAACAGCACGTTGTTTATTTTCTGGTTCCATTTGTCTACCATTATTATTATTATCCCGTGGGAACTAGAAGCCTCAGGCCACTGGACATTGTAATAATAGCTTAATCTATACCTCATGCAATAAAAACAAAGTGGTCAAAATATCAAATGAACATCAACATTTGAAAAGGACCATTATAACTATGATCAAAGAATATGGGCAAACAAAGCACCATCTTTAACCGTGTAACTAAATAAACACTAATTACTGTAGAATATATTAATTAAGAGTTAAAATCCTGATCAGAGTGTGTAGATGCGCAGACTGATCTGGATCTTTAGTGTTTGCATAATACATAATTTCCCTTTTTTCATAATCTGACACAACGGCCCTTTATCTGAGACAGGTCACGTGGTCCTGCAATTCTTGAGATGATAAGATAAAACTAGAAATAGCATATTCTACATTAATTTTTACAAAGTTTTTAGACAGTTTGTCTATTTTTTTTTCTTAAGTTTAAATGATGTTAAACAACGTTCATGCATCAAGGGAAAAGTGATGATGATATTCTTATTTTTCCCAGAAAGTAGGCTTTGACATGTCATGCGAATTGTCTCCAACAGAGACAGTTTGTATGGACTGTCAAACTTTATTTTGTGTTGTTTTCTTTTTTGTGGGGGTGGGGGAGGGGTAAAAATTTTACCCCTTAACCTTTTCCACTCTCTGGGCTACTTCAGCAGCAAAAAACTGGTGATATTTGTTGAATTTTCCCCAGAAAATAGGATTTGACATTTCATGCAAATTGTTTGCAATGGAGATGCTTTGCAAGAAATGTCAAACCATTTCCTTTTTGGGGGTGGGGTGATATTTGATCCCTAAACGATTGTTCAAGATAAGTATTTGGTGATTGTATTTTTTTCTCCATAAAAACATATGTTGTGGGTACTCATTAGATGAGCCTCACCAAGGTTCTTCAAATTAGTACTCATAACATGTTTTTGCTTCACCGAGGTGCATCAAATTAATACATACAACATATGTTTTAATGGAGAACTGGAGAAAATTGTCCCATATTTATGTTGTCTGCAAAACTTTTACCCAAAGTGCTAAATGATAAGTACTATGCTAATTCGCGCCACCAATGGGTCCTAAGTTTATGAAATGTCTTTATGCTGTGAACAAATAGCCCAAAGCTATTTATGTACCTCTCTTGAAAGAAATGTCCTGTTTGTACACCTCTGTCCAGCTGATGGTCTGTGGGTTTCAAACTACTAAATTATCAAATTACCAATAATTTAAACCTCTAAATTTGCGTGTTTTTTTGTTGTTGTTTTTTCTAATCATGTATGTACCCTAATACTACTACTATGCTCAGGCACAGAATGGCCAGTAGGATTGTTTAGCATAAGCATCTGCACATACTGATCTTAACAATCAGATCTGTAACACACATTAAGCAAAGAGCATAACCTTGCTCAGAAAGCGCAATGGGGTCTTGGTCCACAAAGGGCACATACCTGAAGGTTGCTTAAAACACAGTAATATTTGATATTACTCATTTATGCTAAAAAAGGGACATTGACAAATAAATAAGAACTTTAGACCCAGATCAGACGCCGCATATCATGGTGTCTGGTGAGCATTGATTAAACATACTTGATTGCATTCTGATTAATAGGTTTCTTTAATCTGTGGTGATAGTATTGATGTGAAATAGGTTACCTAGATCACCTTAAAGAGTAGGTAGCTTTAATTACTGTACTAACAAATGTCTTAGGATAACCTAACTTAATAACGGAGGTATGGAGACTGCCCTTTGAGGTTAAGAAGTGGATGACATAGGCCTTTCCCCTGTACTCATTATCCATTTGCTTTTTTTTGCTTTTTTTCTTTCTTTCTTTCTTTCTTTCTTTCTTTCGTATTGTAACAACAAATGTCTTAGGATAACTTAATAACGGAGGTACGCAGACTGTCCTATGATGTTAAGAAGTGGATGACATAGGTCTTTCTCCCGTATTCATTATCCATAGGCTTCTTTCTTTCTTTCTTTCTTTCTTTCTTTCTTTCTTTCTTTCTTTCTTTCTTTAGTTTATGGTTATCATAAAGTAATTTTTTTTATTCATTCATTCATTTTTTATTTTTCAAATTACTTATATTTAATTAAATTTTCCCATTTGTGTTCTCCGGGTGAAATGATCGTTTTTCTTTCAAAAATTGTACCAAACTATCATCAGTTATTAAATACAACCTTAATTAATCAACTCATTTGTTCTCTTAGATTAACTATTGTTCTTCATTTTAAAATCTTACTGAATTACCATTCATTGAATATAACACTTTTTATTCAATTTGAAATAATGAAATAATAATAATAATAATAGTAATAATAATTTATTTTAATCAATTATTTAATATCTTGTTATTATCATTATTAATCAATTCTTAGGTTAAACAATTGATATTCTTTTGAAAATCATACTGAATAATCTGCTGACATCCATTCATTCATTCATTCTAACTCGGACCTATTCCAGTGTATATTGGGTCCAAGAGCAATGCATCCACACATGATTTAATCTGAATTGTAGTAGTACTGTAGGTGTGTGACACTGGGTTGATTACACACCAGCTACACAGGTAAGACGACGCTTACGGGCCTCCAGTCAAAGGGAATTAATCGAAACCGATCTAAATTGGAATATCGATAACCTGAGTGACAGTTCCTGTAGTACGATAATTCCTGGTAGTGCACAGAAGCGCGCACACTAGTTTTCTTACTGACCGTTTCAAGGCGGTTCCTCTGTTACAGTTCTACTTTGTGCGTCTGTAGTATCATATGTGGCGTTTGTTTTGTCATTGTTTTGTTCCTCATCTCTCCTCCTTTTGGTAGTTCGCGACGGCTGTGCTCACTGATTGTGGCATTTCTTGCTTATCTTCACTTATATTTTTACAGCAATGCAGACTTGGGGTGACTGAAAAGTAACTGAAATTAATTGAAACTTTATTACGTTTTCCAGAGCAGTTAAATATAATGAGTAACTCAAAAGTTTTGCAATCACAGTACATTGAAATGTACTTAATTACATTGGTGAAAATGGTGTACTTTGAGGCTTACTTTCAATTTTTTACTTATACAGACAATGACGCTTATACTAAAATACGTAGTTTCACCTTTCAATTTAATGAGCCCAAGACAAAGAATGATTTCAAAAGTCTTTTCTTTTTTTTTTTTTTTTTTTTTTAGTTCAAAACAGCTGGATGGGTAATCAAAATTTAGAGACTCTCTGTTAAAGAATGTTTTCTTAAACTGAATTTAACGGAGATTAAGAATTTCAAATCTTTTTTTACCATATATGGGCATTGGAGGGTCTGGATTGGGTTTATTGACTACTGATTAATGACTACTGATTTTTGTGATGTAGAATTTAACGATTAAGTCCAAAATATACCGATTTTTGTGAAAATAGCTTTATCGATTACTGATTATCCAGATCCCATGCACAAACTTTGATTTCTCAACCGAACTAAAGCTCTATATACAATTTGGTTGCAAAGAATCCAAATTTTGAAACAACTGTGGGACCAAGGTCAGTACATGACCTTGACCTTTGGTAGTTATAAAAGTTCATTTAGCTGATTGCATAAATCAACTTTAATGTCATAAGCTACAATAACTTCAGAAAAATCCACTGTTTTGCCTTTCTCTTAGACAAACGTCTGTTACCCAATTGGAATTGACTTAAATTTAGGTCAGTGTCAAACAAGGATCATTATTTGGACATATTTGGTACGGCCTTAGTCCCAGTGCTGCATACCAAGTTGGTCCATCGGTTTAAGAGATGTCATTTCGAAAAGGTGATGACGCCGACAACGCAGGACACTGTCGTTCACATAGTAAGCTCCTCTGGAGCCTTTGACTCTGCTGAGCTATAAAAAGATTGGCAATGCAGCTTTTATATGATAAAGAAATTGATCAGCTCTCGCAGTAAATTGTTGAGTAATTAATCATTGTTTGTAAAATAGCTCAAATCATGAGCGCGAAACAACTGCTGATCTAATTCGCTTCTGAAAATCGAAGAAAACTCATTTGTTCCCTTCAGATTCTCCCTAGTATTTGCCAGTGTTGAAAAGACACTCCCTCCCCCCCTGCACCCATACACCCACCCCCCGCCACTCCCAACTCTTTTGACTGTAGCACATGTAACTGCTTGTTTTTACATGTTTCATGCGCGAAAATGATGTTATACCGTCTAACGTCAAGGGTACGACAGGTGACGTAAGAAAAAATTGACAAGTCATCATAAAATGGAGGTTCTTCGCGTCACGCTTTCCATCCAGTAAATTGTTGCATAATACAATATGCTTTCTTACCATTGAATACATGAGCGAGGTGTGTTATAATTAATTACATTTGGTCAAGTAACTGAAAGTAATTAATTACTTTTACAAAAACCAATTTAATGTAAGTGTAATTTAACTGAGCAAGCTGTGAAACAATTTTAATTCATTTAATTCCTTTTAAAAGTACTTGAACCAAGTCTTCAACAATGAAACCTAAAAAAATATACATACTACAGTAGCCTGATGTTGCCATCCAATCAACTGTTATTTAAGTTTCCTTATATTTTCAAGTGTTAGCAAATCATTTGGAAATTCATTAGACAGTATATAAACTTGCATTTAATTGAGTTCTTCAATTTTATGCCAGCATCTAATGGTCATGCAGAGTCAGTAGCTTGGGTGCATTTTTTTTTTTTTTTTTTTTTTTTTTTTTTGTTAAGCTGTGCAGGAAAATGCTTAAAATACTAATTTATGTCAGTTTATTTCACAATCTTCCATTTTGAGAGCCAGAAGTCAAAATATCCAAAAGTTTTCAAATAAAACATATTCTAAAAGGAATGACCCTTGAGAGCAATGAACACGCTCACAAAACTGAAAACAGCTGAAGTGTCAAGAATTCTCGACCAGACTAGCTAGTTTCCATGGCAAGCTGTTTTACTATTTATTATGCAAAATATATATTTTATATATTATATCAGATATATCATATAGAATATAAGATATCTAGTACAGGATATAAGATATCTGATATATTAATTCGGATATCTTCTATCCCATATTAGATATCTTATATCGTATGTCAGATATCTGATATATGATATCTTATTTAATTTGACATATAATCTTTTTACCATATAAGTTATCTTGTTGTTAAATAAAATATATATTAATATAGATATCTGATAAACTAAATCAGATATCTGATACAGTAAATGAGATTATTTAATATCTTCTTAAGTAAATAAGATATATGCTTAATAAGATATCTTATTTAGCATTTTAGATATCTTATATGCCAATTAATATAGCTTATGTTTAGCATTTTAGATATCTTATATGCCAATTAATAAATCTTATTTACCTTATATCTTGCTGGCAAGCCATTCTAATATTTATTATAAATACCTTATATATTATATCAGATATATAGGTTATAAGCTCATTAATACAGGATATAAGATATCTGAATTAGTATATCAGATGTCTTATATCCTATATTAGATATCTTAAAGCCTATTTAGAATATTAATATATCATTTTAGATATCTTATCTAATTCCACATATAAGGTATCTTATTTACCATATAAGATATCTTACTTGTTGAATAAGATACCTTTTATATTCCTATAGATATCTGATATACTAAATATCTTATTTAACTGAATAAATTAGGTACCTTCTTTAGTAAATAAGTTATCATATTCTATATAAGATATCTTAAAATTCTTATATAACATATCAGATATCTTATATAGCATATAAGATAACTTCTATGTCAATTGTGATATCTTATTTATATAAGATATCTTATATAATGCATCAGATTTCTTATATATTATATATGATATCTGCTATGTTAAATCAGATATCCGGGCCCAGTTGTTCAAAGCATTGTTAGCTTAACAAGCTTGTTAGTGGTCAAAATGTTAACTGTTCTTGTAAGTACAGTATCTAATTCATAGGAACTTTTGCTGAAAAAAAAATGTGAATTGCTTTTGCAAATGCAAAATCCACTCACGTTTATTTTTTTTTTTAGAAAAAATATTTGTGTATATGCCATATTTAATGATCAAAGTTTTAACTATACATTAACTAATGACATTGTTAGTTTTTAACATCTGGGCCCTGATTTATAGAATAAATAGTAAAATGGCTTGCCATAAGTTTCAGCCAATAAGGCCTCATCAATGACCCTTATATAAATTTTCAAAAAATCCAATAATAGGTCCAATTAACTCAAAGGACCAGAAGATATAAACTACACAATAATGAAGAACAGGGAGGCTCTATACGGTACCACACATCACTAATACCAGCTGTAGTGAAGATAAATATATTCTAAAAGGAATAAGTAAGTAAGTAAATTCTTTATTAAAAGTAGGTAACAACATTGAGGATATACATTTACATGCATAAGCTGGTCTTCCATTAGGCCCTCAAAGGTATGTACAGGTGTACAAATCAATGACTGCCAAATGACCATCACAACACCTAATACTGAAATTCTTTACAAAAACCAGTAAATCACAAACTATGCTATGGCCAGTAGACAGTCTTTGATTTAACTGAAACAGCTGAAGAGTTAAGTATTCTGGGCAAGACTAGCTAGTTTTGGACCATTAGGCCTCATTGTTTGTTTGTGTTGAGGTTTTACGGCCCAGTCAACCCAATGGGGTCATGTCGAGCGCGGTCAGTTTACCTAACCACACGTTTACTGGGCAGGCTTAGTCCTCTAAGCGGTTAACCAGTACTGTGCACATTCTTTCGCCAGAAACTGACAACTGCCCTTCTTGAATCAGCGGAAGGGAGAGAATGACCGTAGAAAATATTTCATGATCAATCTCCACGAAAGAATGTTGCCGACCTCGGCGGGGGTTGAACCCGCGACCTCCTGGTCTCCAGTCGGACGGCGCATCCAACTGAGCCACCGAGGCCGGCACCATTAGGCCTCATCAATGATCCTTATATACATGTATAATAAATTGTCAAAAATGCTAGAAAGAGCCGGCTCAATGATTACAAAGGACTAGAAAATATAAACCACCCTTAGTAAAGTACAGGGAAAAGTTTTACAACCAGAACATGACACTAACAGTTAACACAAGCTGTTGTGGAGATAAATATATTCTAAAAGGAACAATTCTTGAGAGCAATAAACAAACACAAAACTGAAAATGGCTGATGGGTAAAGTATTCTGGGCCAGACTAGCTGGTTTCATTATGTTATGTGTATGTCGATGGTAACAGAAATAAATAACATTGTCTGTTCACAGTTCATGTATATAACAGACTGGATACTGACTTGTAGCCTATATGCACTTGTGAGAGCAACACAAATATGTACAATTTACTTTGAATAGTGCTGTTTGAGTGGCCTACTTGGAACTGGTAGCCGAAATACGAATTGATATTGTGTATTCAAGTAATACATTTTTGCATAAAACTATAGAAAATGCACCAGTCATTTGTATCCACTGCCCCTCCACCCACGGGGAAGGGTGGGGGATGACTGGGCTAGTGTGCAGAGCTATGACCTTTCAAATGCCCCCACATTCCAGGAAAGTACCGGGATTGTGATTTTTTGCCAAAACAGTGGGGACTACTAAGATTAGTAGATAGATCAGTAAGTAGCATACATGCCATATCTCACACATATATGGGCCTATCTGGAAGGCAATTCCCATAAAAATTCAAATCTCACAGAATTTTCAGACCATTTTACAACAGATTTTATGAAGAAATAAACCTAAATCACACACTGTTGTGGTTTTCACAAGTTTCATACACGAAAGAAAAAAAGATTTTAGACTATCTTGGAGGAGTTCAAAAATAATGCTTAAGAAAATCTCACAGAATTTTGTCAAATCTCCCTTAAAATTTTGCATTATCTCACAGATTTTAGTCCACAATTTATGGTGTATATGAAGTAGCAAGGTTTGTCTCATGACTAGCTGCAAACCTCTGCAATGTAGGTTCAAATTTCAGCTGGGGACATAATGACGAGGCTCTCACTCCCAGCTGTGGTGGTTTCTCAGTCTCTATACAACTGGGTGCCACCTGGGTTTTCATTCATCCTTGAACTGTCCTCTGAAGAGAAGTTATAGTTAGATGTCTTCTATCTATCTTTATATACTGCAGCACCCTCTTGCGAGTATTATGTCCAGGTGTATATGGTAGCATAAAAAATATATATATATATATATATAGATCTATATATATATATATATATATATATATATATATATATATATATATATATATATATATATATATATATATATATATATATATTTACCCAAATCTTATTTTCCATTGTCCACAGCGGGGGTGGGTGGAAAAGAGCTGGGCTTTTACTATCGTTGTCCCA